>QJPP01002134.1:0-85381 GCA_003996215.1 Jaltomata sinuosa | reverse complement strand
ATGGCCAGTCCGAGAGGACTATTCAGATTTTGGAGGACGTGCTTCGAGCCTGTGTTCTTGACTTTGGAGGTTCTTGGGATCAGTTTGTTCCTTTGGCAGAGTTTGCTTATAATAATAGCTTCCATTCGAGTATCGGCATGGCACCTTTTGAGGCTTTGTATGGCAGACGTTGCAGATCACCGGTAGGTTGGTTTGATGGTTTTAGTGCTGGGCCACAGGGCACAGATTTGCTTCGAGATTCCTTAGACCGAGTCCGAGTGATTCAGGACAGACTTCGGGCAGCTCAGAGCAGGCAGAAGAGTTATGCTGATCGTAGGCTTCGTTCCTTGGAGTTTAGTGTCGGTGACTTGGTGTTTCTCCGTGTATCGCCCATGAAGGGTGTGATGAGATTTGGTAGATGGGGCAAGCTCAGCCCCAGGTACATTGGGCCGTTTGAGATTTTGCAGAGGGTTGGTAGCGTTGCCTATCAGTTAGCTTTACCTCCGATGTTTTCAGCTATACATCCTGTGTTTCATGTTTCGATGCTGCGTCGGTATATCCCAGATGAGTCTCATGTGTTGCAGTGGGATTCAGTTCAGTTGGATGAGGGTTTAGCTTTTGTTGAGGAGCCGGAAGCTATTTTGGCCAGAGATGTCAGGAGATTAAGGTCTCGAGAGATCCCGGTTGTTAAGGTTCAGTGGAGGCACCGTCCAGTCGAGGAGGCTACCTGGGAGACCGAGAGAGATATGCGGGTTCAGTATCTGCAGCTATTTTAGATTTCAGGTACTCTCTTGACCTTGACTTTCGAGGACGAAAGCCCTTTTTAGTAGTGGATGATGTAATGACCCTTCCGGTCATTTCCACGTATAAGTTTTGAAGTCAAGCAAATCGACAAAAGATATCGTAAGACCTTTAACAAATTTCCTGAACTTTGGGTCAAATGTCTCGGGGCTTTTCTCCCAATATATAAAGAGTTAGAAGTCCCCCGAAATACCAAATTGAAGGTCTACGAGTCTAGTTTCCAACGCACAAAACCGCACGTCCAAATAATCTCGGAGCAAAGAGTTATGACTGTTTTACCGCGGACTGTCTGGCAGAAAACGGGTTGCGAACCGGGTCGCGAATCGGGTCGGGTTTAACCCGATTTAAGCTTCAATTTCACCTTTTAAAATGTCATTTCAGTTCCGAAACAGTGATAAAATATAAGGGAGGATCCCGAGAGAATTCTTGAATATCGAAATCGTGCGTAGGCGAATTATGAGCCTAAACTTAAGAACTTTATAAGTATCGTGCGTGTAATTGAAATATTTGTTTAAAAGTTGAATTTGGTAAAAAATTATATTATTATTTCCTTTCCAAAATATTTTAAAGGTTTATGAAAAATATATTTGATACGATATAAGTGTATACGTATTTATTTTATAAAGTTTTTATACTCCGTAATATTTTAACGGAGATAGTAAATTTAATTATGTTAAAAATTATTATTATAATATAGTGGATTTTGTTGGAAATGATTTTCTATTAATTATGGTATATTTAAAATATTATATTTATTATACCACGAATTTACGCAATACCCGAGTATATACCTAACGGAGAGGAATTGGTTGCCACCTCCACCCCCACGTGTAAGTGGAAGATGAAGGCAGCAACTAAGTATATTTAGTAGTGGTCTCCAGTATATACACGCACAGAAAGGCCAAACATCCTTGTCCTTATCCATTTTGGTAATAAGTGAGGTTGCATTCCATTTCTTTGGCATTAATATAAAATGCCTCTATGTAGGCAACAAACCTGCACATATATACTTACAAATTATTGAAGAGTGTTGATGAGAAGAAAATGTTTTCACACTTTATTTAATCTCCGAAAGAAAATCAATTATCTACGTCAAGTTGTTCCGTCCCAAATCCGATTTCGATTCCGATTTAGTTTTGGATTTTCTCGGAGTGATTCGAGCTTGGACATCGTTGTTCTAGCAGCTTGTCGTCGGACGACAGGTAGGTTACGGTTTATTTTCCCCAGACTCCGTGTATATAAAATAAAATTGTATTAATGGGCATCCTTGGGTTGGTTATTAGGTTGGTACCACAGACCTTGACCGCTTTATTCATGTCCACCTATTTTTATTCCTCCGTTGTTTGTAGTATTTGTCGATATATTTTATTTATTTACCCTTGTGGTCCTGTGAGGCCTTGTTGACTCTGGAACATAGAAGGTGGGATTTTGGGAATGTCCGCGAGTCCCGGGCATAGTATTATCCTTCTAGGCTGGTTATGCTTGTTGAGTAGCTGTGGGCCTGTGCAGGGTCGATAGGTTGATTGTGAGCTGCGAGGCAGCAATTGTGTGTGATCATACCATTTCCATGCATATAAAGAGGTTTTATCCATGTTTTACTGTGGTTTTGGCTTCGGGCCTACTGCCACTGTTTTCTAAACCTTGCATGGCCCGGGGGGCCCGTTTTTGATGGAAATGATTTGGAAATGGTTGATTTCACTTGTGGTTTAAAATCATCAGTTTTACGATTATCACTAGACTCGGCAGGGCCGGAGTACTAGTTGAGTTTTCTTACTACGTGAGATGATTTTTAGCCTCGGTTGGACCGAGCACCTGAGATGACTTTTTACTGTTTAGACCCGGCGACGCCCGGGCACCCTTGGAGGGGTTTTTGAGATATTTTCCTACTATTTTTAGTCCTGGACAGGCGGTCTGGGCATGCATATCGAGACTGGGTCTCTATCTTTGATATCGCAGGAACTGTGGTTCTATCTTGATACTTTGTTGATACTGAGTTTTGAGTATCGGGGTCTGCGGACCTCCTATGGACCTCCCCTGCTGATTCCGGTGCCAGGGGCTACGGGCTGCGGTTGGCCGGAAGAGGGGTATACGGGGGTAGGAGGTATACGGGTCAGAGTCCTTCCATGGAACCTACTGCCTGGGCCCGGATCGGCGCCGGAGGTACATACAGAGATACCATTTCACTTGAGACCTTCATGCATCATATCATTCATTGTTTGAGGCTCCACCCTTGTTTGTTGTTTGTTGATTGTACGCTCCGGTAGTATGGGATGCCGGAGGGTTTTGTTTTCACTTGTTTGTGTTCCTCGGTTGTATGGGCGGCCGGGGGACTGTAGGTAGACTTTTGCTATTTTACTTACAGAGTTGTTCTCTATTAGGGATGAGTATGAGATTGGTTACTGCTAGACTGTTAGTTTCTGGATTGAGATTGTTATGATTAGTTGGGTTGATTCATGTCTTGAGCATGCCTATTATTATTCTTCCTCTCTTCTTCTTACACTTGAGGTTACCGGTATACCGTCCATTCCGTAAACTTATTTTATACACTGTTGTTGCAAGGATTCCAGGTGCGTTGTTCTTCTTTTCACCTGTGTCTATGGTGTGTATATGCTGCTTACTAGCCTCATATGTGGTACTGTTGAATTCCCTCTGGGCTAGTTCCTGTGTACCTTTCGTTGATTTCTGTGACTGATTGCTTCTATTCTGTCTATTACTGCGCTTTTATCTTATATGTGCGCAGTCGGCCTATGATACCTACTGGGTACCTTATGCTTCGCATTTGGTGCTCACCCCTACCCCCTGCATCTTTGGGTGCAGATCCTAGCGTGGGCCATCGCCGTTAGACCGTTGTGATTCGTGCTTCGAGATCTGTTGGAGACTACTTCAGGCTGAGGGTGAGCTCTTGGCGATCGGAGCTTAGCTTTAGTTTATCTTTTACTTCATGTACTCTATTTCCATTTAGAGACATCTGTGTATATAGTTTTGGTTTACTTGTACTCCATGTATGTAGTTTGGCTCTGTACTATGATACCAGGTCTTGGGGTTTGGTTTAGTTTCCGCATATGTATATATTTATATCCCTGTTATCTATTTTATTCGTCTTGTTCCCTTTTTGCTAGATAGTAGCCCATTACTAACTGTTCTGGGCTACGGAAGTTGGTTCGCCTACTGAGGGGTTATAGGCGCCATCATGACCGAGAAATCGGGTCGTGACAACTAATGGCGGTCAGAAATTATTTGTGGTTAATAAGTTAGGGGTGGGTGTTGGTGTAGATCGGGTAGCCTATTGAACACTTTGGTGTGGTTAGAGGATCCTTGGAGGGTCCGGGTTTCGGGATTAGAAAGGGACTTAGATATAACTCCGTTGTTTTCATTGAATGTGTCAATGGTTGCTAGGTGAATTTCATATGATTGGTAAATAGGGAGTAAGAATGAAAGTATGGGGTTGTAGATGTTGGTTGTTATAACCAGGATGGAAAGTTGTCCGTGAAGGGTCCGGACACTTGTAATAATACCACGAGTATAAGTTATTTGGTTGAGCAGTTAGTCGAGTTAAGTGTGAATATCTAGTCAGGGTGACTTGGAAAGTCTAGACGTCAAGGTGACTTGGAAAGTTTAGGTGAGAAGGTGACTTGGAAAGTCTAGACGTCAAGGTGACTTGGAAAGTCTAGATGTTAAGGTGACTTGGGAAGTCTAGTTTTCAAGGTGACTTGGGAAGTCTAGATGTCAAGGTTACTTGAGAAGTCTAGGTGTCAGGGTGACTTGGAAAGTCTAGGTGACAAGGTGAATTGGGAAGTTTAGATGTCAAGGTGACTTAGGAAGTCTAGGTGTCAAGGTAACTTGGAAAGTCTAGGTGACAAGGCGACTTGGTAAGTCTTAAGGTTAGGAAAGTCGGTTCCGAAAGGGGGGATTGATAAAAGTGATGTTGAAAGGGGTGAAGCATTTACCTTGTGCATTTTATCTTGATTTTTATATGATGGTAGGAGTGAATTCAGGTCAGCCAATGATGCCTACCAGTATGTGTATTTGTACTGATTCTACTCTTGCTATACCTTTTTGGGTATAGTCTGGTTGCAGGATTTGTGATGTTTCACAGGTTCAGGATTGAGGTGATCTTCTAGCAGCTCCTACTTTCCTTCTATGGTGGGATTTGTGTCATCTTATGTCATACACTCATCTTGTAAAAGCTCTTGTACCGGCTTAGACTAGGTTCTGGGGAGGTTGTTTCATATTGTAAATGTTTTCCGCAAATTCTTTAAGTCATTTATTTTTCTAATATATTTGTAAAAAGGATTTCTCATGTATTTAAGGGACTTATTTAATGGTTTATTTTATTTTCTGTATTGCCTGTTGGTTCGGGTGGTAAGGGTTCTCCTATCTAGGTGGATTTGAGTAGGTGCCCGCACGGCCCGATAGTTAGGTCGTGACAATATATGTGCAGGTAAGTTTCAAAACCAATTTTAAGTTTTGATGTTTTGTTAATGCAAATTGTGTTAGAAAAGTTTCAATCTTATCTTAAACTATTAAAGCACGAATACCCTTAGAAATATTAATTAAATTTTTTATCTTTCCTTAAAAAACTTACAATTGACAAAATTTTAATTTATGTTGTAAACAATTATGTTGCTATATGATGTTCTCATCTTGTATTGTGGATGTTCACACTATAATTCTATTTATTGCACCTTATTATGTTCCTAATGTAATACTATAAATAGAGGTTCTAAGCATGATGTTTGATACACTTGAAAGAAAGAAAGAAAGTTATATATATTGTTCCTCTTCTCTTATAATATGGTTCTTGTCTTCTTCCTTGTATTGCTCTTTTTGTTCTTAGTTTTACAACATATTATCAGCACGAGTCTCTAAATTGCATCTCCAAATAAAATTTAATTTGATTATGTGATGACCCTTCCGGTTATCTTCGTGTTTATACATTCTTTTCACTATTAGAGCTTTCCTGTAGCGGCCCCAAGTCATTTATGACTTGCTCGAACTGGTAGTGTGGTGCCCGTGTCATTCATTTGGTCATTTTGGCCATTTTCCTATTTTAGAGCTTAAACTTAGAATATCATTGACTTTAGTCATCATTCCTAGCTAATGTACTCGGAATCAAATTTTGACAGTTCAGTTAGCTCCTGAGCGTTGAGTTTGGTCTAGTTGGACCTTCAGTTGAGGCCTGAGAACTTTCGGTGTGGGTTTTGTGTTGCTTTCTCTATTTTTAGACCATTTGGAATTGAAAGTGTAAATTTGGTCAGTTTTCGATGATCAGAACATCAGATTAAAAATCTGATGATTCCATCAGCTCCGGAATGATAAGTATGGGTTAGGCAGATGGTTGGTTTGTGTCCCGAGTGTGCCGGGCTCTTTTTGAGTGTTTGGTTGCTTGTTGGTTAGTGTTAACTTGGGTCAACATTCCTCTGGAATGACCTCAAATGGAAGTTTTGTTGATTCTGTTGAGTCTGGAACATCGTTTCCATTCTATTAGCATTATTGGTTTTTTTGTATCGGTTTTCGATTGTGCCTGAAATGCCCCGTAGAGTTTTCAAAAGTTGCAGATTTTCTGTTGCAGGCAGCTCCTCAACACAACTGGTACTAGCCTAGCACGATCGCGCTCATGGGCTTTTTGCTGGCCAGCATGACTGTGTTGTTGTAGCGCAATGGCGCCTGGCTCCCTCTAGCACGATGGCGTTGGTTTAGCGCGATAGCGCTGACCAACGACCATCAGCTATATAATTCTTGATATTTCAATTTTCCAGCTTTGCTCCTTCATTATTCCAATTCTAAAACTCAACTTTCTCTCCTCCAAAGTGTTCAAAACAGTTCCTAACCTTGGGAATTCATTGCATGAAGGAGAATTATTGCTCCCTTGATTAATTTGGTAAGTCTTCTTCTCCAAATTCCCTTTTTCCTCCTTTGTTGAGACACCCATGGTTGTAATTCTAAAAGCTTAGTTTTTTCTTGAAGAATCTTTCTCCTTGGGATTGCATATTCCGTAAATTCCTCGTTTTCATTTCTTTGGCATGGTGTTCTCGTTTTGGTAAGCTTTCCTTGCTAAATTTCTGATCTTGTTCTTAAATTTCTAACTTTAAACCCTCTCTTGAGCGGGCTGTTTTGGATCCTTTCCCTTGGCCATAATTGCTCAATGTTGGAGCATGTCTTCTGGGCATCTTTGTGGTCATCGTGCTTTTTTCCATTTTTGGTTTCAGGTTGTGAGCCTCGTAGGCCCACTTTTGACTAGAATTTTGGCTCAGCTATTATTATAGCAATATGGGTATCATTAGACTCATTTTGATGTATTAATTATGTTTGTGATAGTTTGATTATCATTCAGAGCTTCTCAGAGCGATTCGGGATTGGATCTCATTGTCCCAGCAGCTTGTCGTCAAACGACATGTAGGTTACAGTTTAAACTCTTTAGACTTTGCATATATAGAATAAAATTGTAGTAATGAGTATCCTTGGGTTGGGTTTACTAGTTTGGTACCACAGACCTTGACCCGTTCTTCATGTCTGACTCGAGTTCTTCCTCCGATGTTTGTAGTATTCATTTTAGATTATACTAGCACCCTTGTGGTCCTGTGTGGCCTTATAATGACTCTGGAACATAGATGGTGAGTTATTTGGGAATGTCCGCGAGTCTCTAACATCATTGTTATTGTTATAGAGCTGGCTCTTTGTGTTGTAAAGTGATTGGAGTCTGTGCAAGGCCGATAGGTTGATTGTGTGCCGTTGGGCTACTATTTGTGATTGAGCATACCATTATCATTCATATAAAAGGATTTTCTACATGATTTTTATTATGATTTTGGCGTCAGGCCTACCTTTATGATTTTCTAAATCTTGCATGGCCTCGGGGGCCTATTTCGGTAAAATGGTTATGAAACAGTTGGGTACTATTTTAATGGATCTTCTTGGGGTAAGAAAAGTTAAAAGAGAGAGTTATCACAGTTTTCGTACTCATATTAGACCTGATTGAGCCGTGGTGCTAGATTTACTCTGTTATTGACGAGAAATGATATTAGACTCGGTAAGGCTGAGCATCGGACTTGTTTTTCTACTATTTTAGACCCGAATACGCCCAAGCACCGTTCAAAGGGGATATTGAGACCCATTTCAGTGATTTAGACCTAGATGGAATCCAGGCATGCATTTCTATGATTTGACTACTAGTTTGGATCCGGTGGCACTTCAGAAAGTTATTTTGAGGTTTGAGTGTAGTATGTGGTCTATGAGTAGACCTCCATAGACCCTGCCATTGCGAACCAAGTGTTATGGGCCGAGGGTCACCATAGGGAGGGGTGTACAGTGGAGTAGAGGTACTCAGGAGAATTTCTTTCTTGGATCCTGCCTTTATTGGACCTTTAGGGTACCGAAGGGGGTAATGTACGACACTGCTATTACACTTAGTTTGGCATATCATATCATACCATACATTTATGTGAGGTTCCACCCTCATTTTTCGTTTGTTGTGTGTACGCTCTGGTAGTATGGAATGCCAGAGGATTTGTTTTCACTTGTCTGTGTTCCTCGGTGTATGGGCGCCCATTGGGACTGTAGGTAGACTTGTTATTACTTCACCTAGCTCTATGATTCCTTATGCTGAATTCCTATTGTAACTTGATATTGGAAATAGTATTATGTGGCTGGGTTTAGTTATTACTCTTATGGTTGAGCATGCTATTGTTAGTTTTATTCCCCTCTTTCTCTCTTTAATTGAGGTTGCCTGTATACCGCCCACTTTTTGAAACTTCTTATATATATTGTTATTTCAAGGATTCCAGGTGCGTCTTTTCTTACCTTCGCCTATTCCTGTAGTATATATCCTAATTGTTAGCGTTGTATGTCATTTCTGTTATCGTTCTTTTGTGCTAGCTTCTATGTGCTTCTTTGGTTTTTCGGTGACTGTTTGTTTCTATTCTGTCTATTACTGCTTTTTTATCTTATATGTGTCCAGTCGGTCTATGATACCTATTAGGTATCGGTTGCTTAGAAATTGCTGTTCATGCTATACTTTGCATCTTATGGTGCAGATCCTAGTGTGGCCATCACCATTAGCTCATTGGAGACTCGTGCGAGGAGCTTTTGGACACTTCAGACTAAGGGTGAGCTTTTGACGACTGGAGCTTAGCTTTAATTTATCTTTTGTATTATGTACTTTGTTACTACTCGGAGACATTTGTGTATATATTATTTTGGACCCTTTGTACTTCTTATATGTAGTTTCGGCTCTATACTGTGATACAAGGTTTTGGGGTTTGGTTTAGCTTCCGCATATATTGTTATATATTCCTGTTATCGACTTTTTTCAGCTTATTTCCCTTGTTTTCACTTATTTTGACTGTTCTTCCGCTTATTTTTTAGATAGTATCCCATTACAAACCATTCTGGGCTACGGGGATTGGTTTGTCTACTTGGGGGTCATAGGTGCCACCATGACCGAGAAATTGGGTCGTGACAGCTTGGTATCAGAGCCTAGGTTCACCGGTTCACCGTTATAGGAGTCAATGTCTAGTAGAGTCCTGCGGATTGGGGCAGAGACATCCGTACTCAATCTTCGGGAGGCTATATTGACATCTTAGGAAATATAACTCTCTTATTTGCTTTTGTTTCATGCGTAATCCTTGGGAGTTTCTTGAAATCTCACTTGTTCTCATTCATTCTTCCGCATATGGCTTGTAAGAGATCATCAGCGTCAGGCGGAGATGAGCCTCTGACTCTAGCTAAGGGTCGGGGAGGTCGTAAAGGTAGAGGTTGAAGACATCCTCAAGAAGCGGCACCTGCTAGAGCTGCTAGAGTTTAGATAGTGCCCGAGCATGACTATGAGCCAGAGTTTTCTCCTCAGCAGCATGTGGACCAGGGGGCAGTGCAGGTACCACCGGCTCTACTGCCACCATCAGTCCTAGCTCAGTTTTTAGATATTGGGGGTTCACTGTTACAGTTGTTGGGTATGATTGGAGAGCGGCCTTCTAAGGCAGCACATACATCCGCTCAGGGGGAAGCCCTGGGTGTACCGAGTTTAGGAGCACAACCTGCTACTGTGGCTCCCTATGCTGAGGTTATTCTAGTCCCATTAGTTACACAACCTCTTGCTCCTCGCCCAGCTATGACAGAGATGAAGCAAAAGGCGTTGGGTAGGTTTTTGAGATTGGCACCTCCAAGGTTTGCTGGTACTTCTAGTCAGGATCCACATGATTTCATTACTACCTGTGAGGAGATGTTGCACCATTTGGGTTTGCTGGAGACTCACGGTGTTGGTTACACTACATATCAGCTGGAAGGGCCCAGTGAAGTTATGGTGGAGGGCACATGTTGCTTGTAGACCTTCTATATCACCTCTATTGCTTTGATCCAAGTTTTATGAGGCCTTCATGGCCAAATTCTTACCTCAGAGTGATCAAGAGCATCATTGGGAGTAGTTCTCCAAGCTTATGCAGGGAACTACGTCTATATTTGAGTATGAGACTCATTTCTATTAGCTTGTTCCATTTGGGGCTATGATCATTCCCACCGAGCTAGACAAGATTTGCAGATTTGTTTGGGGATTGCGTATAGAGCTTAGACATCTAGCTAAGATATTGGTTTCCCATGGTTGGTCATTTCAGGCTATTACAGACTATGTCCGTACTGTGGAGGACTTGCACCGGCATGATCATGGGGTTAGAGATAAGTGGTCTTGTCATCAGTGAAGCTACAGTGGTTTTAGATATGGTGGTAGAGGTTCAGGCCAGTGGCGCCAGGGTTATCAACCACAGCAGCACCAGGGTCAGTCCAGCCGACCAGTTCAGGCTTCGCTTCAAACTTCGGGTAGTTCTCAGTTTGAGTAGGGCTAGATTAGCCATTAGGGCTATAACGATCATTCTTTGAGGGGTGCAGCTTCTGGGGCATCAGGCTATGGTGGCCATTCAGGTTCAGATGGTCTGTCTCGATAGTTCAGGCCGTAGGGGCCTTGTTATGATTGTGAAGTTATGAGTCATTATGCTAGAGATTGCCTCCAGTAGGGTACAATTTAGGTAGTCACTCAGCCGATCGAGCCATTATGAGCAGTTCAGCCACCGGTTAGAGGAAATGGTGGTCAGACTAGAGGTGTTTCCCCGCATGGTAGAGAAGGTGGTAGGGATGGCGGTCGGTTAGGTGGAGGTCATCGTCAGTTTTATGCGGTCCCTCGGAGGCCAGAGGTAAAGGCCTCGGATGCTATGATTACAGGTATAATTTCTACATGCTGTCAGTCAGCTATGGCCCAATTTGATCCTTGATCTACTTGTTCATATGTATCTTTCTACTTTGTTCCTTGTTTGGGGTTGGCTAGTGAACCATTATCTGTGCCTATTTCTGTTTCTACCCTATTATGAGATTTTTTAATAGTGGATCAGATTGTGAGATCTTGTGCGATATCTATTGGTGATTTGAAGACTTGGGGTGATTTGATTATCCTTCATATGTTAAATGTTGATGTGATACTGGGCATAGACTGGTTATCCCCTCACCGTACAGTTTTGGATTGTTATGCCAAGACCATTACCATAGTCATGCCCGATGTATCCCCAGTTGTGTGGCAGGGTTATGTCAGTGCGCACCATCCGGGATCATCTTTTGTCTTCGTGCTAGGAAGTTGATTTCCCGCAGGTGTTTAGCTTATCTAGCATATGTCCGAGATTTTAGTGCTGACCCTTCATCTTCTAAGTCTGTTCCTATGGTTAGAGACTTCCTAGATGTGTTTCCTACCGACCTGCCAGGCCTTCCACCTGAGAGAGATATTGATTTTTCTATTGAGTTAGAGGTAGGCACCAGGCCCATTTCTATTTCTCTCTACCGTATGGCTTCTGATGAGTTGAGAGAGCTTAAGGAGCAGCTCCAAGATTTGTTAGTTAAGGGGTTCATTAGGACGAGTGTATCGCCTTGGGGTGCTCATGTTCTATTTGTAATGAAGAAAGATAGGTTGATATGGATGTGTATCAATTATCGGCAGCTGAATAAGGTGACAGTGAAGAATAGGTATCCGATGGCGAGGATTGATGACTTATTTGATCAGCTCCAGGGTTCAGCCGTGTTTTTGAAGATTGATTTGAGGTCCGGCTACCACCAGATGAGGATTAGGGTGGAAGATATCCCTAAGATAGCATTCATGGCAGGTTATGGCAATTATGAATTCCTGGTGATGTCTTTTGGGTTGACTAATTCCCATGCATCTTTCATGGACTTGATGCATAGGGTACTTAGCCCGTATTTTGATATGTTCATGATAGTCTTGACGACATTCTGATATACTCGAGGAGTAGAGACGAGCATGAGCAGCACTTGAGGACTGTACTTCAGACTTTGAGAGATCACTAGCTTTATGCTAAGTTCCCAAAGTGTGAGTTTTGGTTGATCCAGTCGCATTCCTAGGGCACGTGGTGTCTAAAGAAGGGATTAGAGTTGATTCGGGTAAGATTTCAGCGGTTCGTGATTGGTCTAGACCTACTACTGCTACTGAGGTTTGCAGCTTTATTGGGTTAGTGGTTTACTACAGATGGTTCATTGAGGGATTTTCTTCCATAGCAACACCCTTGACTATGCTGACTAGGAAGGATGTTCCATTTCAGTGGTAGGCTCAGTGCGAGGATAGCTTCCAGAGGCTTAAGGCCTTATTAACTTTAGCTTCAGTTTTGACTTTATCGGTCGAGGGTCAAAGTTTTACTGTGTATTGTGACGCTTTTGGAGTTGGTCTTGGTTGTGTGTTGATGCATCAGGGTTGAGAGATAGCATATACGTCGAGGAAGCTGAAGGTTCACGAGCTCAACTACCCCACTCATGACTTAGAGTTGGCAACTATAGTCTTTGCGCTCAAGATCTGGAGGGACTACTTATATGGAGTTCATTGTGAGATATTCACCGACCATCATAGTCTTCAGTACATTACGAGTCAGCGAGAGCTGAACTCGAGAAGGAGGAGATGGATTGAGCTACTGAAGGACTCTGATTTCACCATTCTTTATCATTTGGGCAAGGCAAACATGGTAGGGGATGCCTTGAGTTGGAAGACAGTGAGTATGGGCAGCCTAGCTTCACTTTCAGTTTTTGAGCGACCGTTGGGCTTGGATATCCAATCCTTGGCTAACCGTTGAGTTAGGCTTGACTTAACGGATCCTAGCAGAGTTCTTGCCAGTATTGAATTTCATTCTACTCTAGTTGATCAGATTCAGAGCCGACCATTTGAGGATCAGAGATTATGTGACCTTCGTGATTAGGTAGTTTGGGGTGAGGCCAGTCGGGCTACTTTGGGTTCTGATAGTATTCTAAGGTTTGACAGTCATCTTTGTGTTCTGAGAGTTTGGTATTTGATTCAGTTGATACTTCGTGAGGCATATTGTTCTACATACTTAATTCATCCTGGCACATCAAAGGTGTATAGAGATTTGAGACATCATTCCTGAGTGGAAGTGGGAAGGGATTACTATGGACTTTGTAGTAGGTTTGCCTCATACTTATCAAGGGTTTAATTCCATCTGGGTGATTATTGATAGGCTGACTAAGTCAACACTTTTCCTGTCGGTCCAGACTTCTTATGGTGCAGAGAGGTTAGCTCAGATTTACTTTCATGAGATTATTCAGTTGCATGGGGTCCCAATTTCTATCATTTCAGACTGCGACACTCAGTTCACATCTCAGTTTTAGAGGGTTGTTCAGTGAGATTTGGGTACTGAGGTTCATCTTAGTATCTCTTTCCATCCTCAGACAGATGGCCAGTCCGAGAGGACTATTCAGGTCCTGGAGGACATGCTTTGGGCCTGTGTTCATGACTTTGGAGGTTCTTGGGACCAATTTGTGCCTTTGGAAGAGTTTTCTTATAATAATAGTTTTCATTTGAGCATCGGTATGGCACCTTTCGAGGCTTTGTATGGTAGGTGTTGCAGATCACTGATTGGTTGGTTTGATGGTTTAGAGTCTAGACCGTAGAGTACAGATTTGCATTGAGATTCCTTAGACCGAGTCTATGTGATTCAAGATAGACTTAGAGAAGCTCAGAGTAGGAAAAAGAGTTATGTTGATCGTAGACTTCGTGCCTTAGAGTTCAATATTGGTGACTTGGTTTTCCTTTGAGTATCGCCTATGAAGGGCGTGATGAGATTCGGTAGGCAGGTCAAGCTTAACCCCAGGTTCATTGGGTCGTTTGAGATTCTACATAGGGTTGGTAGTGTTTCCTACATGCTAGTTTTACCTCCAATATTTTCAGCTGTGCATCCAATTTTTCATGTCTTGATATTGCATCAGTATGTTTTAGATGAGTCTCATGTGTTGCATTGGGATTCGGTTCAGTCAGATGAGAGTTTATCCTTTGTTGAGGAGTTGATAGCTATTCTAGCCAGAGATATCAAAAGATTGAGATGTAGGGAGTTTTCAATTGTGAAAGTTTACTGGAGGCATCGTCCGATTGAGGAGGCTACTTGGGAGACCGAGAGTGAGTTACGAGCTTAGTATCTGCAGTTGTTTGAGACTTCATGTACTCTCTTTTTCTTGACTTTTGAGGAAGAAAGTTTCTTTAGAAGTGGATGTTGTGATGACCCTTCCATTCATCTTCATGTTTACGCTTTCTTTGCACTATTAGAGCTTTCTTGTAGCATCCCCAAGTCATTTATGACTTGCTGGGACCGGTAGTTCAGTTCCCTAGTCATTCATTTGGTCTTTTTGGACATTTGCCTATTTTAGAGCTTAAGATTAGAATATCGTTGACTTTAGTCAATATTTCTAGCTAATGTGCTTGGAATCAAATTCATACCATTCTGTTAGCTCCGGAGTGTTGAGTTTTGTCTAGTTGGACATTTAGTTGAGGCCTGAGAACTTCCGATGTGGGTTTTGTGTTGCTCTTACTTTTTTTAGGCCATTTGGAGTTCAAAGTGTAACTTTGGTCAGCTTTCGATGATTGGAGCGTCAGATTCAAAATCCGACAATTCCATCAGCTCCAGAATGATGAGTTTGGGTTAGGCAGAGGGTTGGTTTGGGTCCCGGGTATGCCGGGCTCTTTTCGAGTGTTTAGTTGCTTGTTGGTTAGTGTTGACTTGGGTCAACATTTCTCTGGAACGACCTCGGATGAAAGTTTCATCGATTCTGTTGAGTCCAGAACATCGTTTCCACTATATTACCATTATTGATTTTTGAGTAACGGTTTCCGATTGTGCCCGGAATGCCCCGTAGAGTTTTTAAAAGTTGTAGATTTTCTGTTGCAGATAGCTCCTCAGCGCCAACGACGCTAGCCTAGCGCTATCGCGCTCATGCGCATTTTGCCGGCCAGTGTGATTGCGCTATTGTAGCGCGATGGCACTTTGGTGCCTAGCTCCCTCTAGCGCGATGGTGCTTGGCGCCTGGCTCCCTCTAGCGCGATGGCACTGGTTTAGCGCGATAGTGCTGACCAGCGACCATCAGCTATATAATTCTTGATATTTCGATTTTCCAGCTTTGCTCCTTCATTATTCCAAGTCTAAAACTCAACTTTTTCTCCTCCAAAGTGTTCAAAACAGTTCCTTACCTTGGGAATTCATTGCATTAAGGAGAATTCTTGCTCCCTTGATTAATTTGGTAAGTCTTCTTCCCCAAATTCCTTTTTTCCTCCATTGTTAAGACACCCATGGTTGTAATTCTAAAAGCTTGGCTTTTTCTTGAAGAATTTGTCTCCTTAGGGTTGCATGTTCGTAAATTCCTCGTTTTCATTTCCTTGGCGTGGTGTTATCGTTGTGGTAAGCTTTCCTTGCTAAATTTTCGATCTTGTTCTTAAATTTCCAACTTTAAACCCTCTCTTGAGAGGGCTATTTTGGAGCCTTTCCCTTGGCCAAAATTGCTCAATTTTGGAGCATATCTTCATGGAATTTTTGTGGTCATCGTGCTTCTTCCTATTTTTGGTTTCGAGTTGTGGGATCTGCGGGCCCACTTTTGACTAGAATTTTGGCCCATCTATTATTATTATAGCAATATGGATATTGTTAGACTCATTTTGATATATTAATTATGTTTGTGCTAGTGTGATTATCGTTCAGAGCTTCTCAGAGTGATTCGGGCTTGGATCTCATTGTCCCAGCAGCTTGTCATCGGACGACAAGTCGGTTACAGTTTAAACTCTTTAGACTTCATATATATAGAATAAAATTGTATTAATGGACATCCTTGGGTTGGGTGTACTAGTTTGGTACCACAGACCTTGATCGCTTCTTCATGTCCAACTCATTTTCTTCCTCCGATGTTTGTAGTATTCGATTTAGATAATACTAGCACCCTTGTGGTCTTGTGTGGCCTTATATTGACTCTGGAACATAGATGGTAGGTTATGTGGGAATGTCTGCGAGTCTTGGACATCATTATTATTGTTATAGAGTTGGCTATCTGTGTTGTAGAGTGATTGAAGCCTGTGCAGGGCCGATAGGTTGATTGTGAGCCGTTGGGATACTATTTGTGATTGAGCATGTCATTATCATGCATATAAAAGGATTTTCTACATGATTTTTGTTACGGTTTTGACATCGGGCCTACCTTTATGATTTTCTAAATCTTGCATGGCCTCAGGGGGCGGTTTTTTTGTAAAATGGTTATGAAACGGTTTGGTACTATTTTAATGGATCTTCTTGGGGTAAGAAAAATTAAAAGACAGAGTTATCACAGTTTTCCTACTCATATTAGACCCGTTTGAGTTGTGGTGCTAGATGTACTCTGTTATTTATGAGAAATGATATTAGACTCGATAAGGCCGAGCATTAGACTTGTTTTTCTACTTGTTTTTGTACCAAGTGCTACAGGCCAAGGGTGACCGGAGGGAGGGGTGTACGGCAGAGTAGAGGTACTCGGAAGAATTCCTTTCATGGATTCTGCCTTTATTGGACCTTTGGGGTACCAGAGGGGGTAACATACAACACTGTTGTTACACTTAGTTTGGCATATCATATCATACCATTCATTTGTGTGAGTTTCCACCCTCATTTGTTGTTTGTTGCATGTACGCTCCAGTAGTATGGGATGCCGGAGGGTTTGTCTTCACTTGGCTGTGTTTCTTGGGTGTATGGGCGCCCGTTGGGATTGTAGGTATACTTGTTATTACTTCATCGAGCTTTATGATTCCTTATGTTGAATTCCTATTGGAACTAGTATTATGTGGCTGGGTTTGGTTATTAATCCTATGTTTGAACATGCTATTGTTACTTTGCTTCCCCTCCTTCTCTCTTTAATTGAGGTTGCTGGTATACCGCCCACTTCCTAAAACTTCTTATATATATTGTTATTGCAAGGATCCCAGGTGTGTCTTTTCTTACCTTTGTCTGTGCCTATAGTATATATATCCTATTTGCTAGCCTTGTATGTCATTTGTGCTTCTTCGTTATTTTCGGTGACTGTTTGTTTCTATTCTGTCTATTACTACTCGTTTATCTTATATGTACCCAGTCGGCCTATGATACCTACTAGGTACCAGTTGCTTAGCAATTGGTGCTCATACTATACTCTGCATCTTCTAGTGCAGATCCTAGTGTGGGACATCATCGTTAGCTCGTTAGAGACTCGTGCGAGGAGCTTTTGGACACTTCAGACTAAGAGTGAGCTCTTGATGACCAGAGCTTAGCTTTAGTTTATCTTTTGTATTATGTACTCTGTTACTACTCGGAGACATTCGTGTATATATTATTTTGGATCCTTTGTACTCCTTATATGTAGTTTTGGCTCTATACTGTGATACCAGGTTTTGGGGTTTGGTTTAGCTTCTGCATATATTGTTATATATATTCCTGTTATCGACTTTCTTCAGCTTATTTCCCTTGCTTTCTCTTATTTAAATTGTTCTATCACTTATTTGTTAGATAGTAGTCAATTACTAATAGTTCTAGGCTATGGAAATTCATTCGCCTACTGGGGGATCATAGGTGCCATCATGACTGAGAAATCGGGTGGTGACAGATTTTCCAATTGTCAAAAATAATTCGACAAGTGATGACTGAGTATATGTGGAAGTTACCAACAATTGTGTTGACCAATTTTTCGTGCAGGTTGAACTTGTTGAGAAGCAAAAATATCAGGTATGAAATTCTTTTAATACTAGCAAGATATTCTATTAGGCGATGACTATACCAATAATTGGTATGAAGGATAAGTTAAAATAATATAAGTTCAGTCACATCCTAATTAAGAAAATGAATATGTTCTGTAGTAGTATGTGACTTACTTATCAACAAATGTGCAAAATTCCTTTGGAGAAATGGGTTATGTATTTATGTTTCAATTTGTATATGGTGTATATAACAATACTAATATAAGTTACTAATCCCTTCTTCTTCTTTTTTTCTAAATAATGTGAATTGATGATGGGCTAAAATCGAGATTTGTTATGAAATTACGATCATTCTTTAAAGGCTCAAGGGTGAGTCCTTTTACATTTTGGTTGATTATGTCATTGATTGAGGGTAAGACGGTGGATTCAAATTTCATCGCACCAAGAGGGTAAGATATCGGTTTAAAGTCTCGATGCACCATGATGATAAAATTCTGGGTTCAAATCCCATCGATTTATGACCTAACATGACTTCTTATGGGTTAGACATTGGGTTCAAGTCCCAAACTCAATATATTGATGATAATGATGACTAAGTCAAAATAATGGCTTTTGATGAAAAGTCATGAAACTCACCCAATTGTTTTACTCCATTCTCTTTTGTGAATGTGGTAGCAGTGCATAATACAAGTGGTTAAATGTATGAATATGGGTGTGAAGGGACAAAATAAAAATAGTCATCATTGTGGTAGTTGGGTTCAAATCTCACTAAATATGGCCAAACATATGAGAAAGACGTTCGGTGAAAGTACCAACGCTATCTTGATAAAATTGTGAAGCCTATCACATTGAATATGCTCCATTCCATGAAGTGAATGTGGTAGCAATATATGATAAGTCTGAAAGATGACCAAATCACTATCATGGTTGTACAAATGATTATGGATGTGAAAAATAATAAAATATTATTATTTAATAATAATAAAAGGAACAATGCTATGGGTTCTCCAAATGGTCCTTCAGAAGTGAAGGTAATTTTTCCATCAATTTGGTATGAAAGGTATATATTGGGCACCCAATTTTTGTAGACATAATTTGGTAGATTTTATAAATCCTCCATCAAAATAAGAGAATATAAAGTGGTTGTGCACTTTACCTTTCAAACTGATGTTGAGGTGGATCATATAAATATAATAAATGTCAAGGCATGACAATGAGCTTATAATGCAAATTTATGAAGCTCATATATGTGATTATAGTCCATTTCTTGAAGAGAATGAGACTTGTGATAAGCATTGTGAATGCTCGACCATTCTTGAAAGTGAATGTGTCAAGATGTGATAAACATTATGGATAAAAACAGATTCATGTATGGTTGGATAAATGCCACATCTCGCCTCTATGGAAGGTTTGAGAGACAAGAAATAAAATTGTTTATAATATTGAATTGTAGTAAGTCTCAAAAGAAACTTTTTAAGTTTCAAATGAATTGAATTTTTTTTTATTATATCGAGACTATAAATTATGGGATTATTTTATATCTTCATATTATTACAATCGAGGCGGGTTATAAATATTTATGTGAAAGGTTACCCACATTTTTTTCTGTTTATACTACATAAATATGGACATGGTGATGGAATCACATGTGATAGTAAACTAAAAGTTTAAAGAAAATATATAAGTTGGCATAACCAGTTGACCATCCCTGTTCATATAAGATGTGCAAAATAATAGAGAATTCATATTGGCATATTGAAGAAATAAAAGATTTTTTAAGAATTCTCTTGTGCTGCTTGTTCTCATGATAAATTGATTATCATATCAGCTAAGGTTGAGATTGTATCCCGAGATTGTATCCCTTAAATTTTGAAACATATAAAAAGGTGAATATGGACCCGTTCACCTGCCATGTAGATCGTTTACTATGAAATAAGATGCATCTATGGTTGGTCACATGTGCTTTGTATCAACTTGCAATTTGATCTTTCCAAGGTTGTTTGCTCAAATTTTTAAATTAAGAGCATGATTTCAAACTATAAAATTATATTGATAATGCTGATTGATTTAGTAAAAATTGTATGCCTCCAATTATAGCTAAATTGTTGATTATGAGAATATATCTCTCAAAAGAAAATTTGGTATGATATGTGTATAGCAGCACTTGTATGCATTAAGCTAATAAAATTCTCCTATATTATTGGTTTAGGGTCAAGAACCAAATAATTCCCATTTAGAAATGTAAATGTGCGGTGTATAATTTAATTGCTCCACCATGAACAAAGATGGGTTCTCAAATAAGATTGGAGGTAAGTTTTTGATTTGCTAACATTAGGGGGAGAATGATTAGAAGATGAAAATATGCGGAATGAATTATCTAGATCCTCATAAAAATAAAATGTGAACTTGAAGTTTAAGAGATAATTCATGATTTATAAAATATTGCAAGTTTATTGTCAGAGGCATTTGTTGATCCTATGTTATAATTCAGGTGCAAATGCTCCAGTGAGAAGTCCTTGATGGACAAAGTCTATGATACGCCTGAAGCGTGATAGACCAATAAGTTTCAAACATAAAACTCCTTGAATAAGGAGAGGAACAAATGATCAAGATGGTCATGATAATGAGGCAAGTGCTTTAAAAGAGTACCATGACATAACACTTCATAAACCTTGGCAAAGATTCAGGTACCTGAAAATGATGAAAAATGAAGAGATCTCGATAAGTTATGTCGATGTATTATAATCGATATCAAAATGATCATCGACGGTATTTTTGATATAATATAGCGCTCACCATTAAAAATGATAATTGATAACGAGGATCTTGAATTCAAATCTGTCAAATAGTGTGGACAGATAAATAATTGGCCACAAAAAAATACGTAAAATTCAAGTATATTTTATTTCACTTGAAAAATGATAATTTAAACTTATAGTCCATAGACCAAGATATAATGTTAATGGGGTACAAATAAATTATTATGCGAAAAGTATAACCTTAAGTGATATAGTACGACTTGTACCTTGGGATATAGATATTCACAAAAAATCTGACATTATTGTATGGATCTGAATTCTCCTGTGGTAGATGCAATAAGGTTTCATTCAGTCTAACAATCTATGAAAACTTGAATGCATATAAGGAAATTGTTTTCATGTCTAGATAGATAATGAAGTTTATATGAAAATCCTTGAAAGATTTAAAAGGTTTTAAAGCGATTCGATCCATTGAATACCCCAATGATTATGAGATTGCTCAACATAAAAAAAGATCAATTTTGATCTCATGAAAATAGATAGAAAGTACCATATCTTAGTGTAATTGGTGCACTTACGTATCCTGCTATTTTTATATATGAGATAATATTTTTTATTAATATGCAGGAAAGACATAATTTTACTTTTATGTGGAGATATTTGAGTGAAATCAAATATTGATATGAATTTATTACTTCTAACCAATATTGTCAAGGGATGATTGGTTATGCAGATACAAGATATTTGTCTAATTCGCACAACGCTCAATCTCATACGAATTATTTATTTACATATGGAAAATAACTATATCTTGGCATTCAATGAAGCAAACATAAGCTGTCACTTCTTCAAATCACGCAGAAATAACAGTCATCCATGAAGCAAGTCGGGAGTGTATTTGGTTGAGATCAATGACTCAATATATTCAGAAATTGTGTGATTTTCTTTTGAAAAAAGATATTCCAACTACATTGTATGAAGACAATATTGCATGTATAGCTCAGCTAAAGGGAGGATACATTAAAGGAGACAGACAAAACACATTTTGCTAAAATTCTTTTTCATTCATGATCTTGAGAAGAAAGGTGAAATAGATGTTCAACAAATTCATTCGGTTAATAATTTGGTGGATTTGTTTACTAAAGCATTACCAACATCAATATTTGAGAAGCTGGTATTCAAGATTGGGATGCATCGTGTCCAAGATATTAAATGTTGTTTGGATCAGGAGGAGTAAATACGCGCTGCACTCTTTTTTCCTTGGCTTAAGTTTTTTTCCAATGGATTTTACTGCCAAGGTTTTTAACGAGGCAACAAACAACACATGTTATAAGATATGTGCACTCTTTTTCTTTCACTAGAATTTTTTCCAGTGAATTTTTTTCTAGTAAGGTTTTAACGAGGCACATTATCTATCAATGGACATCCAAGGGGGAGTGTCGTAAACAATTGTGTTACAACATAATGTTGTCATCTTGTATTATGGATGTCCACACTATAATTCTATTGATGAGTAGTACCCCCCCCCCCCCTCCTTATTGATCATTTATAACTCCATGTTTATTGCACCTTATTATGTTCCTAATGTAAAACTATAAATAGAGGTTCTAAGATTGATGTTTGATACACTTGAAATACACTTGAAAGAAAAAAAAAAGTTATATAATGTTTCTCTTCTCTTATAATATTATTCTTGTCTTCTTTTTTGTATTGCTCTTTTTATTCTTAGTTTTACAACAATTTACTATTTTACTCAAATTATTATCATTTAGTTATCCTCCTAATATTTAGGACATCAAAACCATAGTAATTCAATTTTACTTTTCTAATATTTAGGGCCTTAATATAAATAAAAATATTGGTCTTTATATTTTTCTTTATTGAATTAGGTAGAAAGTAACATTTATTAGAATTGCGAATTAATTAATATTTTATTTTATATAGGACTTTTAATTTATTTTGTCTATTAATTTCATCATTCTGTGTATGTTTAGCTTGTTTAGTCCATATATGTTTGCTACTGATTGTTATTAATTTTGTCTTTTAATATTTAGGTTTCGTTTAAATAATATTATATTTTATTTAATGTCAATTGCTATTTTTCAATAAATTTTTTAAATACATTCTATATTGTTTGAAGACTTGACACGACGTACACGTGCAAAGTTCGTAAACTGTACTAGTTATCTTAAAATTGTGAAGGTCCTTATAAATGTTGATTAAATTTTTTTTCCTTCATTAGAAGTCTCGTTTAGATAAAATCATCTTTTTAGTATTTTCCTTCAATTATTGTCTTATATTATTATCCTAATATTTAGGACTTAGAAATTGATTAAAATTATAACTATTAAATCTTTTCTTATTTATAAGAGGTAAGAACTCCAAATACTTAATGCTTTAAAATTGACTAAAATTTTGCTTCTTAAATCTTTTTTTATTTAATCTGCTAAATTAAAAATTAAAAATTAAGTATATCTCCAATTGTTTTTGTGAAATTTTAATATAATATAGTTTCCAAGAGTAAAACCAAAACATTGACAACTTCAATGGTAATTTTCTTTCCGCAATTTGGTCATCTCTTTAAAAGAAAATTTTAATATAATAAATGTTAAAAATTAATTATATCTCCTAAAATTTTTGGTGTATAATATAGCTTTCAAGAGTGAGCCAAAACATCGACAACTTCTATGGTAATTTTGTTTCTGCATATTTGGTCGTCTTTTTAATAGAATATTTTAATATAATAAAAATTAAAAGTTAATTATATCTCCTTAATTTTTGGTAACTAATACATATGCTATTTTTAATGTAATTATTATATCTCCTAAATTTGGGACAACAGATTATAACTCCTTAAATTTTTGTAGGAAAAATTACTTGAAAAGACAGTTCTTAAAACTTAACTACATAAATAACAATACTTTTTTTAATATTACAGATATGAAAGTTCTTTTTTTACGTATATAGAAATTTTAAAGAATCAGAAAAGAAAAATATAATCCCTAATTTAATGTTATAACAAATCATCCCTAAATTAAAAAATTCTTTCTAATCCTCAAACAAAATACCACGTAAATTCAAAAATTCTTAATTTTGAAGTAATTACAAGATATTTATATCAAATATTTTTATATTAGGTACTTTTAAAAATATATTGTGTTTATTATTTATTACAAATAATTTATACCAAGTATTTTCAAATGATATAAAGTATTTCATTATAAGTCTAAAGTACCAAGATATAAAGTATTTTATTATGAGTATATTTAATACCTCGGATTTTAAGATCAAGGTATCAAGTATTTTAGACCAAGGTATAAAGTATTTTATCATAAATATATTTATACCAAGTATTTTTATGAGCAAGATATAAAGTATTTTATAGACCAGCTAGTATACATTAAAGAAAGTGGCTTCCTCAATTAAACTAGCTTCCTCATCTTCTCTTCCCCCCAACAACTTCACTCCGGAGGAATCGCATAGCTGATATGCGGCTACGGCTAGCCGATCATATCATTCCATAAAAAAAATCTATATGTATAGAGAGATCCCCTAGATATACAGATAGAATAGATGTTCATGGATAGACTTCCATTGATTCTGAGTTTTTGGGCTGAAAAAGCTCGTCGATCCAAATGAATCATTCTTCTGGTCTCTCTTCGCTCCCCACCCCAAAACAGACACACGGCACAATGACCATTCGCTTCGCGCGTGGGAAGGCAACGAAGTTCAGTTTATGAGACCGCAGCGGAGTGGAGCAGCCGCGACACTTCCTTACTGGATCTTGCTGGTGCCACCTGGTCAAGAACTCCCTTTGAAACTGGAATCCCTGCAATAAGGTGTATAGGCATCGAGAAAAGAACATGTTTGCAAAATCCAAGGTCATAATTTGCAGGAACATTCTATGGTCTTAATAAGAGGAGGTAGAGTGAAAGATTCGCCAGGTGTGAAATTCCATTGTATTCGAGGAGTCAAGGATTTGCTGGGAATTCCGAATCGAAGAAGAGGCAGATCAAAATATGGTGCGGAAAAACCAAAATCGATATCAATGGAAGATGCCTCTAGAACTCCTTTTTCTCGGTAAGGATAAGTACGAAGTCACTCGACTGAAAGGAGATGGAACAACCACAACGTTACACCCCAAAACTATACGGAGCCCTTCCGAATGACCTAGAATATAGTCTACTAGACTAGCCAAGAAAGAGTGACGTAGACTATATTCGTCCGTGGAGGTGAGTGGAGGATTTATACTATCATGTATAAATTTATTTCACATATATATATTTAATTATACCGTGTATATATACATATTATATAATTCTATATATATATTTAATTATACTGTGTATAAATTTATTTCACATATATATTTAGTTATACCATGTATATACACATATTCCATGTGGATATAATTATAATTCATTATTAATATTATACAAAAAATATGCACCCTTTTATTAAACTAAAATCTTTTTTATATGAATATTGCATTGTGTAAGACTTTCATTTAAAAAAAAATTGTGCAAGAAGTTTTCATATTTCGGAGTGTGAAAAAAATTATATATTGTTTGTTCAAAATATTCGTGAAAGAGGGAGTTATCTTTTTTTTATATAGAAATTATCTTGTATTTTTGCTTTTTTTAAGGAATTCCATTAAGTTTAGAATCTGCCACTAAAATAAATATTTTATATGTCATAATTGATAATCAATTAATGGCCATGTCTATGTAATTATGTCACGATCCAATTTCTCGATCATGATGGCACCTACAACCTACCACTAGGCAACCCAATCCTCGTAACTTGGAACGGTTAGTAATGATCTACCACCTAATGATCAAACAGAAGAACAATAAATAAGCGGAAGCAAGGGAACAAGATAAATAAATAAATAAGCAACATGAATACATAAGGGCAAGCTAACAAAATTCAAAATCTGGTATCATAGTATAAGAGTCGGAACTACATCAACAGAGTACAAAGGATCCATAACAATATATACATATGTCTCCGAATAGTAAAAGAGTACATGATACAAAAGATGAACTAAAAGCTAAGCTCCGGTCGCCAAGAGCTCACCCTCAGTCTCGGATAGTCCCCAAAAGATCAGTTCACACGAGTCTCCAACGGATCAGCAACAATGGCCCACACTAGGATCTGCACCAGAAAATGCAAAGTGTAGTATGAGCACCAATTGCTAAGCAATGGTTACCCTGTAGGTATCATAGGCCGACTGAGCGCATATAAGATATAAAGGCAATAATATAGCAGAAGAGAAGCAATTAGTCCCAGAAATCAACGAATGAGTATATGGAAGCTGGCACTGAAGGATACAAGGAGAAAACAACATCCTTGGCTAGCTTCTAGAAATATATATATCACACAAATACAGGTGAAAGAAAGAAGTAACGCACCTGGGATCCTCGCAATAACAATATATATAGAGAGTTTAGAAATATACGGTATACCGGTAATCTCAAGTAAATAGGGATGGAGGAAAGAAGAATAACGATAGCATGCTCGAAAATAAGATTTAATAACCAACCATGCTAGTAATACTACTCTCAAGTCAGGAAAGAATCAACTGGGAGCCCAAATACAATTTATCGGATTAAGCAAGTATATGTAATTCAACCCTCAATATCAAATCATCATATGAACCACAATAAGGATAATATCTCGATAGAGTAACAATAAGTCTACCTACTATCCCAACAGGCACCCATACACCCGGGGAACACAAACAAGTGAAGACAAACCATATGGCATCCTATACTACAGGAGCGTACACTCAACAAACAGCAAACAAGGGTGGAATCTCATACAAATGGATGATATGATATGATATGTTGAAATCAAGTGATAATAGTGTCGTATGTTAACCCCTCCGGTACCTAAAAGGCCCAATAGAGGCAGGATCCATGGAAGGGATTCCCCCGAGTACCTCTACTCCACTATACACCCCTCCTCCAGTCACCCTCGGCCCATAATACTTGATCCGGAATGATAGGGTCCATGGAGGTCTACTCGTAGACCACATACTAAATCTCATAACCTCAATGTAATCGTCCGGAGTGTAGCCGGATCCACATAAGTCATCAGAACTCAAAAATGCATGTTCGGGGTTCTACCCGGGTCTAAATCAGTGAATCAAGTCTCAAAAACTCCAACAAGGGTGCTCGGACTTAACTGGATCTAAACCAGTAGTAAAAACCCATCTGTGGCTCGGTCTGACAGAGTCTAGTACCATCTCAATCAATAGTAAACCAAATCTAGCACTATGGCCCAGCCGAGTCTAGTATAAGTATGAAAACTGTGATAAATCATCCTTTTTAACTTTCTTATCCCAAGAAGATCCATAAAAATGAGTTTCCAAACTTTTTATAGCCATTTTTATCAAAAATGGGCCCTCGGGGCCATGCAAGGTTTAGGGAACAATCAATAGTAGGCCCGAAGCCAAAACCAGAGTAAAATATGCGAAAAAACCTCTTTATATGTATGATAATGATATGCTCAATCACAAATAGTAGTCCAACGGCTCACAATCAACCTATTAGCTCTACATAGGCTCCAATCGCTCTACCGCACATATAACCAGCCTATGATCACAATATCAATGTCCGAGACTCACGGACATTCCCAAATACCCTACCATTTATGATCCAGAGTCAAATATAAGGCCACAAAGGCCTATTCGGGTGATAATATCATCTACCACGAATACTACAATCATTGAAGGAAGAAAAATAAGTTGGACATGAAGAAGCGAACAAGGTCTGGGGTACCAAGCTAATAAACCCAACCCAAGGATACTAATTAGTACAATTATATCCTATATATGTGTGAAGTCTAAAAGAGTTAAATTGTAACCTACCTGTCGTCTGACGACAAGCTGTTGGAATGATAATGTCCAAGCCCGAACCGCTTCGAGAAGCTTCGAACGGAAATCAAACTATCAAGAATAAGAATTACATGTCAAAACAAGACCAGTGATACCCATATTGTTATAATAGTAGCCGGGTCAAAATCTGAGTCAAAAGCGGGCTTGCGGGGCTACAATCCAAAATCAGAAATTAAAAGAAGCACGATGGACATACTACTCCTGTGAGTGCATGCCCCAAATTTGAGCAAATTTGGCCAAGGAAAAGGGCACAAAAAAGCCTTCTCAAATCATGAATTAAAGATGGAATTTAAAGAATAAAATTCAGAAATTAAGCAAGAACTACTTACCACGAAGAGGGAAGAAAGGTAACAGAGAGAAATCCCCGAGTTCACGAACAAAAGGGACCAAATGGGCAACTTCAACCAAGAAACTCAAGCTTTTAGAAAACTCATCAATGGAGGTTTAAAAAAATGAGAAGAACAACCTTGGGGAAGAAGAGGTCTTACCAAACGACGAGGGAGCGACAAAATTCATTAACTGAATTAATTCCCCAAGACTAGGAACTGTTGGGAGAAATTTGGTTGAGAGAAATAATGTATTTGGAGTTGGTAAATATAATGAATGAGAGATGAAAAATGAAGGATAAAGGATTTATAGGGGCTGGACACAGGTCAGCACCATCGGCGCTGGAGGAGAGCTATAGCGTTGGTGGCGGCAGGCCAAGCGCTGAGGTGCCATCGAGCCAAATGGGCACCATCGCACAGACGGGCGGCAGGTGCTGAGGCGCTATCGTGCTGGCCTTGGCGCGATTGCATTACAGGCAGGTAGCATGGCTAGCGCCATTGCGTTGCCTGGGCGCCATTGCACTGAAGGCCGACACTTGCAACAACCAGCTGAGCTAAAATCTTCCACGGGGTATTTCGGGCACAATCGAAACTCGATACTCAAAAACCAATAATGCTCTTAGAGTGAAAACAACGCTTCGGACTCAACGGAATCGATGAAACTTTCATATGCGGTCATTTCGTAGGAATGTTGACCCAAGTCAACACTAACTAAAATAAACCAAACACCCGAAATGAGCCTGGGTCACCCAAGACCCGAACAAACTATCTACCTAACCCAAACTCAACATTCCGGAGCTGATGGAATTGTCAAATTTTGAATCTGATGCTCCAATCATCGAAAGCTGACCCAAGTCACACTTCTAACTCCAAATGGCCTAAAAACAGACTAAACAACACAAGACCCACATCAAAAGTTCTCAAGCCTCGACTAAAGGTCTAACTAGACCAAACTCCACGTTTCGGATCTAACGAAACTGTCATAATTTGATTCCGAGCATGTTAGCTAAGAATGTTGACTAAAGTCGATGATTTCCTAAGTTAAGGCTCTAAAATAGGGAAATGACCATAACGACCAAACGAACGGCCAGGGCACCAAACCACCGGTCCCAATAAGCCATAAATGACTTGGTGCTTGTACAGGCAAGCTTTAACAGTACAAAAGAAGCATAAATGCGGGAATGACCAGAAGGGTTGTTACATCATCCACTACTAAAAAGGACTTTCATCCTCTAAAGTCAAGAACAAGGATGTACCTGAAGGCTCAAAAAACTACGGATACTGAGCCCGCATATCTTATTCGGTCTCCTAGGTAGCCTCCTAATTTAGACAGTGCCTCTACTGAACTTTCACAATCAAAATTTCCCTAGATCTCAACCTCCTGACATCTCTGGCCACAATCGCTATCGACTCCTCAACAAAGGCTAAACTCTCATCCAATTGAACCGTATCCCACTGCAACACATGAGAATTATCTGATACATACCGCCTCAACATAGAAACATGGAAAACTGGGTGCATAGCTAAAAACATCGGAGGCAAAGCTAATATGTAGGAAACACTACCTACTTTCTAAATAATCTCAAACAGCCCCATGTACCTGGGTCTAAGCTTGCCCCGCCGACCAAATCTTATCACACCATTAATGGGAGATACACGAAGGAACATTAGGTCACTAACACTAAACTCCAAGGCACAAAGTCTATGATCAGCGTAGCTCTTCTACCTGTTCTAAACTGCCCGAAGTCTGTCCTGAATCACTCTGACTCTGTCTAGTGAATCGTGAAGCAAATCTGTACTCTGTGGCCTAGACTCCAAACCATCAAACCAACCAACCAGTGATCTGCAATTCCTACCATAAAAATTCTCAAAAGGTGCCATGCTAATGCTCGAATGAAAGCTATTATTATAAGTAAACTCGGCCAAAGGCAAAAACTGATCCCAAGAACTTATAAAGTCAATAACACAGACCCGAAGCATGTCCTCCAGGACCTGAATAGTCCTCTCGGACTGGCCATCTACCTAAGGGTGGAATGCGGTTCTAAGCTGAACCTCTCTACCTAAGTCACGCTGAATGTCCCTCCAAAACTGAGATGTGAATTGAGTGTCACGGTCTAAAATAATAGAAGCTGGGACCCCATGCAACCAAATAATCTCACGAAGGTAGATCTGGGCTAACCTCTCTGCGCTGCAAGTAGTCTGGACCAGCAAGAAGTGCGCTGACTTAGTCAGCCGATCAACAATCACCCAAATGGAGTTGAAACCCCTAGAAGTACACGACAATCCAACTATGAAATCTATAGTAATCCCTTCACACTTCCACTCTGGAATGGGAATTCACTGCATCAATCCACCAGGTCTCATGTACTCGAACTTCACCTGCTGACAGTTCAAGCATTGAGATACAAAATCTTCTACGTCCCACTTCATGCCACACTACCAGTAAAGCTATCTCAAATCTTTGTACATCTTGGTCACGCCAGGATGGACGGAATACCTAGAACAATGTGCATCATGGAGTATCAACTGAATCAGATCACTAACCCTCGGGACACAGAGATGACTATCAAACCTCATAACACTATCTGAATCTAGAGTATCCTGGCTAGCCTCACCCGGACAACCTAATCACGAAGATCACACAACCGCTAATCCTCAAACTGATGGCTCTGAATCTGATCAACCAAGGTAGAACGAACCTCAATACTGGTATGAACTTTGCTAGGATCTGACAAGTCAAGCCTAACCAAGTGGCTATCCAAGGACTGGATGTCTAAGTCCAATGGCCACTCAAAAATTAAAAGTGAAGCTAGGCTGCCCATACTCAGTGTCTTCTGACTCAAGGCATCCTCGACCACATTTTCCTTGCCCGGATGATACAGAATGGTGAAATCATAGTCCTTCAGTAACTCAATCCATCTCCTATGACTTGAGTTTAGCTCTCACTGACTCATTATGTACTGAAGGCTATGGTGATCAGTGAATATCTCACAGTTAACTCCACATAAGTAGTGCCTCCAAATCTTGAGCACAAAGACTACCACGGCCAACTCCAAGTCATGAGTGAGGTAGTTGAGTTCATGAACCTTTAGTTGTCTCTAAGTATACACTATTACACGACCCTGCCGCGTCAACACACAACCAAGACCAACCCTTGATGCATCACAATACATAGAGAAACTCTCACCCTCTACTAGCAAAGTCAACACGGGAGCTGAAGTCAATAAGTCCTTAAGCCTCTGGAAGCTATCCTCGCACTGATCCGACCACTGAAATAGGACATCATTCCTAGTCAGCATAGTCAAAGGTGCTGCTATAGAAGAAAACCCCTCGATGAACCGTCTGTAGTAACCTGCTAACCCAATAAAGCTACGAACCTCAGTAGGAAGAGTAGGTCTCGGCCAATCACGAATCGCTAATATCTTACCCGGTTCTACTCTAACCCCGTTCTTAGACACAACGTGTCCTAAGAATGCAACTGACTCAAGCCAAAACTCTCACTTTGAGAACTTGGCATAAAGCCGATGATCTCTCAAAGTTTGGAGTATAATCCTCAAGTACTGCTCATGTTCATCTCTACTCCGCGAGTATGTCAGGATGTCATCTATGAAAACTATCACAAATGAGTCCAAATACGGGCTAAGCACCCTGTGCATCAAATCCATGAAAATTGCGGGGGCATTAGTCAACCTAAAAGACATCACCAGGAACTCATAGTGTCCATAATGTGTCCTGAATGTTGTCTTAGGGATGTACTCTGCCCTAATCCTCAACTGGTGGTAGCCTAACCTCAAATCTATCTTTAAAAACATGGTATAACCCTGAAGCTGATCAAATAAGTATGCACGACATCGAATACCTATTCCTCATAGTCACCTTGTTCAGCTGCCTATAATTAATACACATCCGCATCGACCCATATTTCTTCTTCACAAACAGAACTGGAGCACCCCAAGGTGACACATTCAGTCTAATGAAACCCTTAGATAACAAGTCCTCGAGCTTCTCCTTATGCTCCCTCAACTCATCTGGAGCCATACGGTAAGAGGAAATAGAAATAGGTTTGCTGCCTGTTCTAACTCAATAACAAAGTCAATATCTCTCTTAGGTGGAAGTCCTGGCAGGTCCGTAGGGAACACATCTAGGAAATCTCTAACCACAAGGACTGACTCAAGGGAAGGAGGGTCAGCACTAGCATCTCGGACATATGCTAAGTAAGCCAAACACCCACAAAAAATTAACTTCCTAGCTCAAAGACAAAAGATGATCCCAGATAGTGTGCATCTAATAGAACCCTGCCATACAATCGGGGATACACCGAGCACGACTATGGTAATGGTCTTGGCATAACAATCCAAAACTGCATGGTGAGGGGATAACCAGTGCATGCCCAGAATCACATGAAAATCTAACATATCAATAATTATCAAATCTCCCCAAGTCTCCAAATCACCAATGGAAATCATACACGATCTCACAATCCAATCCACTACTAAAGAATCTCCTACTGGGGTTGAAATAGATACAGGCACAGATAATGGCTCACTAGCCAACCCCAAACAAGAAAAATAGTAGGCAAAAACATATGAGCAAGTAGATCCAAGATCAAATAAAGCCAAAGCTGACTGACGTCATACCAAAATCGTACGTATGATCACAGCATCCGAGGCCTCTACCTCTAGTCTCCCAGGGACTGTATAAAACTGATGACGACCACCACCTAACCGAACTCCATCCCTACCACCTATCCTGCCACGTTGGCCACTACCCCCTCTAGACGGTGGCTAAACTACACGGATAGGCTGAGATGGCTGAGCAGCTGGCTGAATTGTACCTTGCTAGGGGCAATCTCTAGCATAGTGCCCAATAACTCTGCACTCATAACAAGGCCCGAATGGCCTAAACTGTCAAGATGAACTAGCCAAACCTATATGGCCACCATGACCTGATGCCCTAGAAGCTATACCTCTCAAAGACTGACCACTATAGCCCTACTGGCTACTCTGACTCTACTTAAACTAAGGACTACCAGAAGCTTAAAGGGATGCCTGAACCGATCGACTAGACTGACCCTGGTGCTGCTATGGCTGGTACCCTTAGCTCTACTGGCCTGAACCTCCACCACCAAAATAGGAACCACTATAGCTGCCCTAATATCGTGGCCTCTTATCTCTGGCATCCTGATAACGATGATGTAAATCCTCCACAGTACGGACATAGTCTACGATAGCCTAAAACGATCGACCACTGGCAACTAATATCTCAGTTGGCTATCTAAGTTCTGTCCACAACCCCCAAACAAACCTATGGACTCTGTCGGGCTTGGTAGGTATGATCATTTCCCCAAATGGAGCAAGCTGGTGGAAATGAGTCTCGTACTCAGATATGGATGCCGATCCCTATATAAGCCTAGTGAACTGCTCCCTGCGATGCTCTCTGTCACTCTGTGGCAAGAACTTAGCCATGAAGGCCTCATAAAACTCTGACCAAGATAACAGAGGAGACTAAGATGGTCTACAAGAAATCTGGGCCCTCCACCATAACTTAGTTGGGCCCTCTAACTGAAAAGTAGTATAACCAACTCCGTGAGTCTCCAACAACCCCAAATGATGTAGCATCTCCTCCCAGGCAGTGATAAAGTCATGTAGATCCTGACCAGAAGTACCAGCGAACCTCGATGGTGCCAATCTCAGAAATCTACCCAATGCCTTCTGCTCCATCTCTATTATAACTGGGCGAGGAGCAAGAGGCTGTGTAACAGATAGAACCGGAAGAACATCAGCACGGGGAGCTGCAGTAGCAGGCTATGATCCTAAACTCTGTGCACCCAGGGTTGCTCCCTGAGCGGATGTCAGTGCTACATCAGCAGGCTAATCCCCGATCATACCCAATAACTGTAGAAGCAAACCCTGGATACCTGAAGACTGAGCTGGGGCCGATGCTGGCACTGAAGATGATACTGGAGCAGGCACTAGAGCTGGTGGCACCTGGGTTGTCCCCTGGTCCACATGCTGCTGCTACAGAACAAACTCGAGCTCATACTTGATCTCAACCTCGACCCTAGGAGCTCTAATTGGTGTCGCTGCTCGGGCACATCCTCTAGCTCTACCTCTGTGACCTCCCCGGCCCCTAGCTGGAGTCGGGGGTACTGGAGTTAAAGCCTGCCGATACCTGATGTTGGCAATCTCGTATGAACCATCTGCGGGAAAATGAAATAGAACAAGTGAGATTTCAAGAAACTTTCAAGGATACTATGCACGAGATAGAAGCATAAAAAGGTCCATGTTTCCTAAGATACCACTTTAGCCTCCCAAAGATTAAGTACGGATGTCTCAGCCCTGATCCACATGACTCTACTGGATATTGGCTCCTATAACGATGACACCAGTGAACCTAAGGCTTTGATACTAAGCGGTCACGGCCTGATTTCTCAGTCATGATGGCACCTACAACCCCCTAGTAGGTGAACTAATTCCCGTAGCTCGAAAAGGTTAGTAATAGGCTACCACCTAATGATCAAGTGGAAGAGTAGTGAATAAACAGAAGCAAGGGAACAAGATAAAGAAATAAGCAATAGGAATACATAAGTGGAAGCTAACCAAACCCAAAACCTGGTATCATAGTATAAGAGCTGAAACTACATCAACAAAGTACAAAGGATCCAAAACAATATATAAATATGTCTCCGAATAGTAAAAGAGTACATAATACAAAAGATGAACTAAAATCTAAGCTCTGATCGCCAAGATCTCACCCTGAGTCTTGGATAGTCCCCAAAAGATTAGCCCACACGAGTCTCCAATGGATGAGCGGTGATGGCCCATACTAGGATCTATACCAGAAGATGTAGAGTTTAGTATGAGCACCAATTTCTAAGCTATGGGTACCCAGTAGGTATCATAGGTGAACTGGGCACACATAAGATATAAATGCAATAATATAGTGAAAGAGAAGCAAGTAGTCCTAGAAAATAACAAATGAGTACACGAAAACTAGCACCAAAGGATACAAGGAGAAAATAAAATACTTAGCTAGCTACTAGAAATATATATATCACACAGACACAGGTGAAAGAAAGAAGTAATGCATCTGGGATCCTCGCAATAACAATATATATAGAGAGTTTAGAAATAAGCGGTATATTGGTAACCTCAAGTAAAAAGGGATGGAGGAAAGAAGAATAACGATAGCATGCTTGAAAAAAAGATTTAATAACCAACCATGCTAGTAATACTACTCTCAAGTCAAGAAAGAATCAACTGGGAGCCCAAATACAATTTATCCGGTTAACCAAGTGTATTTCATTCAACCCTCAATATCAAATCATCATATGAACCACAATAAGGATCAATATCTTGATAGAGTAACAATAAGTCTACCTACTATTCCAATGGGCACCTATACACCCAGGGAAAATAAACAAGTGAAGACAAACCCTCTGGCATCCCATACTACCAGAGCGTACACTCAGCAAACAAGAAACAAGGGTGGAATCTCACACAAATGCATGATATGATATGATATCTTGAAATCAAGTGATAGTAGTGTCGTATGTTACCCCCTTCATTACCTAAAAGGCCCAATAGAGGCAGGATCCATGGAAGGGATTCCCTCGAGTACCTCTACTCCACCTCACACCCCTCCTTCGGTCACCCTCGGCCTGTAGCACTTGGTCTAGAATGGTAGGGTCCATGGAGGTTTACTCATAGACCATATAATAAATCTCATAACCTAAATGTAATAGTCGGATCCAGATTACTCGTCAGAACTCAAAAATGCATGCTTGGGTTTCTACTTGCATCTAAAATAGTGAATCAAGTCTCAAAAACCCCAACAAGGGTGCCCAGACATAACTGGGTCCAAAATAGTAGTAAAAACCCATCTGAGGCTTGGTCCAACCGAGTCTAGTACCATCTCAATCAATAAGAAATCAAATCTAGCACTACGGCCCAACCGAGTCTAGTATAAGTTTGAAAACAGTGATAAATCATCCTTTTTAATTTTCTTACCCCAAGAAGATCCATAAAAATCAGTTTCCAAATCTTTTATAACCATTTTTACCGAAAACGGGCCCTCAGGGCCATGCAAGGTTTAGGGTACCATTAATAGTAGGCCCAAAGCCAAAACCGGAGTAAAACATGCAAAAAAAACCTCTTTATATGTATGATAATGGCATGCTCAATCATAAACAGTAGCCTAACGACTCACAATCAACCAATTGGCCCTGCACAAGCTCCAATCACTCTACAACATATATAACCAGCCTATGATTGCAATATCAATGTCCAGGACTCACAAACATTCCCAAATAACCCACCATCTATGGTCCAGAGCCAAATATAAGGCTACACAGGACCACAAGGGTGATAATATCATCTACCATGAATACTACAATCATCGGAGGAAGCAAAATAAGTTGGACATGAAAAAGAAGACAAGATCTGGGTACCAAGCTAATAAATCCAACCCAAGGATGCTAATTATACAATTATATCCTATATATGTGAAGTCTAGAAGAGTTAAACCATAACCTACCTATCATCCGATGACAAGCTGCTGGAATGACAATGTCCAAGCCCAAACCACTCCAAGAAGCTCCGAATGGAAATCAAACTATCAAGAATAAGAACTACATGTCAAAACAAGACCAACGATACCCATATTTCCATAATAGTAGCCGGGTCAAAATCCTGGTAAAAAGCGAACCCACGGGGCCCACAACTCAAAATTAGAAATTAAAAGAAGCACGATGGACATACTACTCCCGTGAGTGCTGACCCAAATTTGAGAAAATTTGGCCAAGGAAAAGGGCAAAAAATAGCCCGCTCAAATCACGAATTAAAGATAGAATTTCAAGAATAAAATTCAGAAATTAAGCAAGAACTACTTACCATGAAGAGGGAAGCAATGTAACAGAGAGAAATCCTTGAGTTCACGAACAAAAGGGACCAAACGGGCAGCTTCAACCAAGAAACTCAAGCTTTTAGAAAACTCATCAATGGAGGTTTGAAAAAAAGGAGAAGAACAACCTTAGGAAAGAAGAGGGCTTACCAAACGACAAGGGAGCAACAAAATTCGTCAACAAATGAATTTCCCAAGACTAGGAACTGTTGGGAGAAATTTGGTTGAGAGAAATATTGTGTTTGGAGTTGGGAAATATAAGGAATAAGAGCTAAAAAATGAAGGAGAAAAGATTTATAGGGGCTGGACGCAGGTCAGTGCCATCGGTGATGGAGGAGCATTATAAAGCTGGAGGCAGGCTAGGTGCTAAGGCGCAATCGCGCCTAAAGGAGCCTGCTTTGGTGACCCTACGATGAAGTGTTGCTCATTAAAGTCAGCTTCAAACTTCTCGTTCCGTATATGAGTTCTTCCAAATTTATCGTATCCTTTTTTGTGGATTAGCATCTCGATAGGCGCCATCGTGCAGATGGGCGGCAGGCGCTATCGTGCTAGCCTTGGCGCGATCACGCTATAGGCAAGCAGCATGGCTAGCTCCATTGTTCTCAAGGTCGATAGTTGCAGTAACTAGTTGAGCTAAAATCTTCCACGGGGAATTCTGGGCACAATTGGAACCCGGTACTCAAAAACCAACAATGCTATTAGAGTGGAAACGATGCTCCAGACTCAATGAAATTGATTAAACTTCCATATAAGGTCATTTTGGAGGAATGTTGACCCAAGTCAATGATAACGCTCAAATCGTGCTCCCCAAGTTGGAGGTCACGATGATCGTCAGAGAAAAACACATTTATATTCCCAACGGATATCGGGGTCATACCCACAGAGAACAATATAGTCGCGATTGAGCTAATAAAGAATCCAAGAAACATATTGAAGTTCAATTAACAAAAAGGGGAAAAGATATCTAAAAGAGGGGTTTTAGCCTAAAACTAAAGATAAAATAAAATCAAATAAAAGATAGATTGATCAATGGCTTTCACCTTGCTCTGTTCAAGCAAGGATAACAAGGGAGACTTCGGAATGAGAGTTCAACTCACAAGACTTGCACCCGGTTGATACGTAGGTAGTCTTGGTTGAAGGTATGCCTAACCGTCTTTCAACCAATCGAGCATATATCTCATGTGTTCTCTCGAACAACCACGAGTACGCAATAAACCAGCCAAATAACTTGGGTGAGTTGGGTTATCTTTAACCGCAAATCTTAGATGGGAGTTTCCGGCAACAGAACTATCTCTAGCCTTGGTCTAGAATGAAAACCCCAAATCCCCACTATTGAATCTTCCCGAACTTAGGGAAATTCTCTCTCAAGCATGAACCCAAATTAGAAAGCTAAGTCAATGTTTCCAACCATTGACTATAAATTCAAGCATGGAGGATTTAATAGACCCAAATAATCAAACAAGAGAAAAATATATATATTAATTCAATACCCAAACAAGTATTATCTCTAATACAAACCCAAATCTCAATTCAACAATTACACCAATAAAATAACAATTAAGAACAAGAGTTGAAGAATGGAAACTAAAGATTTTATAATTAAGAGCATCCAAATCTTCACTCCTATGGTTTTGGTTGATGAACTTGCTCTCCAAGCTTGCCAAAAGTTGTAAAAATAGCCAAAGATGTGTTCCAAGACGGCTGAGAAGACTTTTATGTGGATTGGGGTTTCCAAATATGTGAAATTCCAAAACTTCCCAGCTGCCTCCGCTTTCCTTGTTTGCCTACACGGAAGGTCCACCGCGTACGCAAAGTGTCTTTGTCTTATTGACCTTCGCATACACGGTCAATGCATCATGTTCGTGGAACTTTGCTTAGTTGGCCTTCGCGTACGCGTGTGGGACGCCGCGTTTGCTTCAGCCAGCCACTTACTTCTCTGAATAGCTCCTTTTTAACTTGTTTTCATCCGAATTCTTCCTGAACACTTCAAAAATACAGAAACCTGCAAAATAGAAATAATCCGTGTCAATTGCACTATTTTTCCACTTATTATTAGCAAAAACATAATTTTAAGAGTTAAATAAGTAGGTAGAATACTGATTTATCAAACCCCCAAACTTGAACTATTGCTTGTCCTCAAGCAACTTAAAAATTCTACTCAAGAGACGCATAACCCAAGTGCAAATGACAATACCACAAGCCAAGAAAAACCTATTTCAAGCACCAAGCATGACTTTGGTTGGTACTAACGATTAGTCAATCACACAATAACTTAATCTAAGCATTCCCCTCTATTTAAAATACAAATCAAGGGTGCAATGGAACTATACGAACAAGCAAGTGATGACAACCAACCCTCAAGATGTGACTCAAATCACTAGCTTACCAAACATGCTCTTTTGACTCAATTTTAGAGTTTATCAATGTCACCAACTCTCCTAATTCGCATGCCCTCACAAGAGTGAAAGTCCCAAAAATACATTATGTACAAAGGCAATCACAAGGGACAAATACAAACACTCACACTCACAAGGAATTTCAAGTACTAACAAGTATCAACCATAGGCTTGCCCTTATTTTCATTTGCCACTAGCTCAAGAACAATCGATTGGAGATCACAAAGGGCTTTTCTAAGCTTGTAATGTAGGCTCGAGGACGGGTAGGATACGCATTTGGACTCAAGTGACTACATCCTCCTCAAACTCTACACAACTTTTCCAATTCAAAACCCAAGCCATTTCTTTTCATTTTCATTCAACACGACGCACCTATTTCATTTATTTTCATTCGGGGCCCAAATCTTCATCATTCTATTCACCTTGGAGGATTCATTTCTTTTCTTTCCTTTCCTCTTTTCCTTTCATTTTGTTTTCTTTTTCAAATTCTCCCATCTTTTTAGCAATTCTTTTTAAGCAACAAACCATGATTTACTTATTTAGCACTCCTCCAAGGTACCTTTTATCAACCCCCAAACTTAGGCTTTTAGCCTTGATTTCACACTTGTAGAGTTCAAGGAGGGATGGGTTCAAGAGAGGGATTCATGTTCAAAAATGGTTCAAAGCTTGGATTAAGTTTGCTAAAGAAAAGGTATAAGGCTCAAGAGGGATGACTGATGATTCAATTTAAGTGCAATGGTGGATTTTAAGGCTAAGTAGGCTTCAATAATCACAAAGAAGTCCTTAGATCATTTCTCCAACCAAGAGTAATCAAGACTAGCATTCAAGATTAATCGGGCAACTTCTAGTTAACACAAGAAAGCACAAGAATTATTTAACTAAACCTCACCACATATGGCATGCGAATTATTCAAGAAGGATCGATTTTAACTACCTAAACAAGAACAAAGAGGATCCATTCTATATTATCTCGCTAATGAGCTAAGAGTCATAAAAAGATCAAAGGGGTTGTCACAAGCATTATTCCTTGCCATGCACTTTTTACAAAAATTTTGGAGGGGTCTGCCTAATTCACTTAACATGCAAGACTACCTCATTAGTTCCAAATAAGTCAATCGCAACCAAAACTTCAAAATATGATGATTTTGCCTTAAGAATGACGTCACTCAGTCTATCATTGGGCCAATTCATCTATCTAAATCGGTATGGCTACACAAGGTGGATCAACATAATTATCACAATCTCGGGGCATATGCAATTCATACAAGTCATAGTGCGGGTCGCATATGCATCGCACGTGCAACGCACAGGCCAGTCAGTGGGCATGTGCAAAGCTCGTGTGAGTCGCACGTCAACATGTGCGATACAAGTATTCCCCAGATCAGACAAGTTCTATCTAGCCTACCGGGTACTCAGACTTCCCCTGGCCCACATCAACCAACACCTCAACTACAAAATAACAAAAGAAGCTAAAAACTAAAGAAAACTAAAAAGCTAAACCATCAACTTCTTCCACATTTAAGCAAATTTATGCTCATTATGCTCATGCTAATCACATCATTTTTGCATTCTTGCACACACTTCACCCACCTCGATTTATAATTACCCAATGGTTTAGCAATTAAGCATAATTAGAGAGTTGAATTAAAGCAAGAGGAGTTCAACCAAGAATGCCATTACTCATTTTCTTCACATCAAGTTGAGGAAGAAAGGAAACCAATTCAAGATACAAGGAGGGCGGAGTTCATACCTAGTGGATTGCAATTGTGAAGTAATGACTGAAAGAACTTGATGGAATTATTGTATTCCAAATGAGGAGGGAGTTCTTTGTTTTGAGAAGAAAAACGTTTGAGGCTTCTGAAGTTTTGAACATTTTTAACCTACCTGGAACTTCTTGAAGGCTTCGGGTTCACAAGTGGTCCAGGGCGTTCGCAAAAGCCTGATGTTTAGCTAGCCTACGCGTTCATGGCCGATCCACCGCATTTACGAAGAAGGAGTGTTGGGATAGATTTTTCAATTTTTCTCCAACGTACTTCTCGCTATGTGTGATGCCTGGTGCGACGGGCACTTTGTGAGGTTTAGAATGCACCACATTCACACATGCCAATGTTTTTGATCAATTCACTATTTAACTGTGCGATGGCATGTGCAGTGGGCACTCTTCCAGGTGCGAAAAGCACATTTTTCAGAGGTCTTTTTAGTGCTTCTCAACACTTGGTTCCTCTTCTCATTCCTTTGGGCACCTAAAAACACACCAAAACGAAATAAAAAGTGAAGTAAAGCAAAAAAATGATGGGTTGCCTCCCATCAAGCGCACAATTTAATGTCGCAGTGTGATACAAGCTACCTCACCATTTGGATCTCCACTTGGAAGATTTGAAACTTTGACCCAAACTTGAATTGAATTTATGGTGACAATCCCGGGGTGAAGGTTTGAGCATGAGAAGGCCATTCTCTTGATTTTGCATTTCACACTTTTTAGCCTTCAAGTGAGGAAGGTCACTTTGCCTTCTTTCCATGACAAGCTTAAAACCGGATAGACCTTCATCCATCCTCCTTCCCAGGTCTTCCAAAAGCTTGATTACTTCGACTCTCGTCCATTCAATCAAACTTAAGATCGAAAAATAGTGGGAGTGGTATTTGGGCGTCTCCACCTTCAAGCTTGCGTCATTCATAACATCCTCACTTTGAGATGCCATGGCATCATTCAACACAATAAAAAAAACAACTATTCATAAAATTGAACTAGAGTAAGTAAACTCAAATTCTAAACTAACTCAATATGCAAAATTGTTCCCCAACAACGACGCCATTTTTGATAATGCTCAAATCATGCTCCCCAAGTTGGAGGTCACGGCGATTGTTAGAGCAAAACACATTTATATTCCCAATGGATGTCAGATTCATACCCACAGAGAACAACGTAGTCGCAATCGAGCTAATAAAGAATCCAAGCAACTTATTGAAGTTCAATTAACAAAAAGGGGAAAAGATATCTAAAAGGGGGGTTTTAGCCTAAAACTAAAGATAAAATAAAATCAAATAAAAGTTAGATTGATCATGGCTTTCACCTTGATCTCTTCAAGCAACGATAACAAGGGAGACTTCGGAATGAGAGTTCAACTCACAAGACTTGCACCCGGTTGATACGTAGGTAGTCTTGGTTGAAGGTATGCCTAACCGTCTTTCGACCAATTGAGCATATATTTTGTGTGTTCTCTGGAACCACCATGAGTACGCAATAAACCAAACAAATAACTTGGGTGAGTTGGGTTATCTCTAGTCCCAACTCTTAGATGGGAGTTTCCGGCAATCAAACTATCTCTAGCCTTGGTCTAGAGTGGAAACCCCAAATCCCCACTATTGAAACTTCCTGAACTTAGGGAAATTCTCTCTCAATCAACAACGTAAATTACAAAGCTAAGTCAATGATTGCACCATTGACTATAAATTCAAGCATGGAGGATTCAATATACCCAAATAATCAAACAAGAGCAAAATCTATATATGAATTCAATACCCAAACAAGTATTATCTCTAATACAAACCCAAATCTCAATTCAACAATTACACCAATAAAATAGAAATTAAGAATAAGAGTTGAAGAATGGAGACTAAAGATTTTACAATAAAGAGCATCCAAATCTTCACTCCTATGGTGTTGGTTGATAAACTTACTCTCCAAGCTTGCCAAAAGTTGGGAAAATAGCCAAATATGTGTTCCAAGATGATTGAGAAGACTTTTATGTGGATTGGGGTTTCCAAATATGTGAAATTCCAAAACTGCCAAGCTGCCTTTGCTTTCCTTCTTTGCCTACGCGGAAGGTCTGCCGCATACGCGAAGTGTCTTTGTTTGGTTGACCTTCACATACGCGTTCAATGCGTCACATTCGCGGAGCTTTGTTTCAGTTAACTTTCGTGTACGCATGTGGGATGCTGCATTCGCGAAGGCATGTATTGCTTCCAGCCACTTACTTCTCTGAATAGCTCCTTTTTGACTTATTTTCATCCGAATTCTTCCCGAACACTTCTTAAACACAGAAACCTACAAAATAGAAGTAATCCCTGTCAATTGCACTATTTTTCCACTTATTATTAGCAAAAGCATAAGTTTAAGAGTTAAATAAGTAGGTAGAATACCGACTTATCAGTTAACACTAACTAAAATCAACCAAACACCCGAAATAAGCCTGGCTCAACCGGGACCCTAACCAACCACCTACCTAACCCAAACTCAATATTCTGGAGCTATTTGAATCATCAGATTTTGAATCTGATGCTCCGATCATTGAAAGGTGACCCAAGTCACACTTCCAACTCTAAATGGACTGAAAATAGAAAAAGCAACAGAACACCCATACCAGAAGTTCTCAGGACTCGACTAAAAGTCTAACCAAACCAAACTCCACGTTTCGGATCGAATGGAACTGTCAAAATTTGATTCCGAGCAAGTTAGCTAAGAATGTTGAGTGAAGTCGATGATTTCCTAAGTTAAGGCTCTAAAACAGGGAAACAACCATAATGACCAAATGAACGGCCAAGGCACTGAGCCACCGGTCCCAGCAAGCCATAAATGACTTTGGCCTGCTACAAGCAAGCTCTAACAGTACAAAGGAAGCGTAAACACGGGTAAAACTGGAAGGGTCATTACAAATTATTTTTTAAAAACTGCCTATTTATATTTTTTTCCCATTTTTATAGGTGATACATATTCAAAAAAAATTATAAATAAGGAGTTGGATGTGCACAGAAAACAAAACCACAAGTATAGAACATAAATACAAAAAAACAAAAGAGAAAAGATAAAAATGGATTAATGGACCAAAGTTGAGCCCAACCCGATAAGAAAACAAAAGGAAAGAAAAAACAGGAACAAATCAGGCAACTCTACAGATGCAATCGGAAACTTCTAGAGCTGGTCCTTCTTCTCCAAGATGAGTGCTAGTGAAGGAGCGGTCACTTCAAGCTTCCATGGTGCTGAGATAAAGCCTATAAAGCCAGAAAAAGGCATGCCCGATCTGTACCAAAAAGTTATCTTGGAGAACAAATGATGCCCATGTAATATCTGAAAATTGAGCTACACTGTAAGTAGAACTTTCAGAATCGAGGTTGACGTGAAGGGGTTATTCTGGGATGTCGAGAAAATAAGTGTGTTGTAAAATAGACTAATTTTGGAGATTTTATGACATTTTGTCCCATGTGAACTGCTATGGCGGTTCATATACCACCATAGAAACCTCTGACCTAGCGGAGAAACTACCGCTACGGCGGAAGTCAACGTCAGCCTCTGCCATAGCGGACGACTCTGCTATGGCGGTACCGCTATAGTAGAGTAGATTGATATATAAGATCACGATGGGATTTAATGCAAAAACTTCCCCAAAATAGTTTAATTTTTCTTCAAGACGTTTTGGGAGAAGAAGAGGGCAATTTTTGGCGATTTTCATCCATTTTCCACTATTTTTCAACCTAAAGGAAAGGATTCTACTCCCCAAACTCCGTACTATCTTTCCTATGCCATAGATTACTAGGGGTGGACTTGGGAAAAGTTTTAGAATGACCTAGGAATGGTGAATTACAGGGAAAAAGGAGAATTCTAAGGGTAGAAGTTCTTGGGCGTTGTTAAATTTACTATATTATGATCATGTGATTTTTAATTCCCTAAATGTATCCATAAAAATAGTAGAACTAGGTGAATTAATGGTGGGAAAGCCCAGGAAAAAGGGTGGAATGATCATGGGTGGACTGGGGTTTAGGATTTTGCATAATTCGGGTAAATTGTAGGCCACAAAGATTGATTTTTGTTATTGTGTATTGTTTTAGACCAGAACTGGAAAGAACTTTGGGAAAAGGGAAAGCTCTGGCTGAGTAGAGCTTTTGACTAATTCGAGGTAGGTGATGGTTATTGCTTCCTAAATGCATTGTATATTGTGTACTTTTGTCTAAGTAATTGTATGAGGTGCATTACTTAGGGAATGGTTTAGGAATGTCCAAAAGTCCTGCTTTCAGACTTGTGAAATGAACTAGGTGTCATTGCTTGTTGGTTTACAAGTGTTGATTGTTCATTGTTTATGACTGTGGATTGATGTAACATTTGGTTGGCTCGGGTACCATGCCTGGTATGGGATATACTAACGGTTGGCTCAGGTACCACGCCTGGTATGGGATATACTAATGGTTGACTTGAGTACCATGCCTGGTACGGGATATACTAATAGCTCGCTCGGGTACCACACATGGTACATGAAATACTAACTGGTTGGCTCGGGTACCATGCTTGGTACGGGTTTACTTTATTGCATTTTGATATTGGATCCATGAGTGGACCGGGTTGTGTTGCTGAATTGTGATGTTTGCTTATTGTCCTTGAGAGGCTGGGTTATTATTGATCTATGAGTTTGGTCTTGGTGTAGATCGGGTTGCATGTTTAACACTTAGGTGTTGTTTAAGCGGATCCCGGAGTGGGTCCGGGATATGTGAAATGGTATAATTGTTGATTCCTATTGATTGTTGATCATGGATATAAAGGTAGATTACATGTGGGTACAATCTAGGAAGAGACTTGTAGTCTAGGGATATATGTTGGTTAGTTACATGTTTCCTGTACTCTTACTTGATTATTTTACTATTCATATGCGGTTTATTTGGAACTGGCTGATGATCCTACCATTACACGGTGATTGTGTACTGATTCTGCACTTGCATTTTTTTGTGAGTACAGGCAATCTTCCAGTGGCTGACACGCGACCTCACCTGTAGTCCCAACATTTCCAGACGTCAAGGGTGAGGTGCTTCGGTCAAGCTACCTTGATTTCTATCTATTTATGTTGTAGCCACTTGTTTCGGGCTTAGACTATTTCTTATATTGGGGTTGCATCCCCACATTCTAGATTTTGGTAGCATTTTGGTATGATGACTTTCAGATTCTAAGGGGGATTTTCTGAAGGGTAGTGTTATGAAATCGATTTATTGATGAGTATTGCTAGTTTACTTTTTGCACACTAGTTTTGAGCTATTAGAACGGTTATTTTCAGGATCGTTGATGTTTTGCTAACTCAAGGGTTGGGTGGGTACTACTCACAGTGGTGTAGGTCTTGATAAAGATGGTACCAGAGCTCTAGGTTTGTTGATCTTGTCATACCAAAATAGGTCTAGCAGAGTCTTGCGGAATAGTGCGGAGACATCCGTACTTTTCTTCGAGAGGCTATGGGACTTTAGGAAAAACTATCTCTTCTTTCTTTCTTCATGCTATAACTTAATTCCAATTGGTATTTTGTGATACAAATTGGTATCTGACTTCGTTCACTCTTCTCTCCGCAGATGGTTAACACAAGAAATGGCAGTGCTAGAGCAATGGTCCCAGCAGCAGGCCCGACTGTCAGAGGTAGAGGCAGGGGTAGGGGAAGAGGTCAAGGTAGAGCCACACCCTCCAGGGGTCGATCTCAAGCTACTACAGGAGTGCGAGAATCAACACCTCTCCCACCTCAGGAACAAGTTGTCAAAGATGTGAAAGTTGTTATGGAAGATGATGGGGCACAAGCGGAGGCAGCACTGGCTGGAGGTGCAGGCCTGCCCTCTATGATGCCCGAAGCATTTCAGCAGGCTTGGAAATTCTTGAGTGGTTTTGTTGGTGCCGTAGCCACCCCGCGGGTGTTGAAAATCAGGCTCTAGGCATCTAGCCAGAAGTCACTACGGCTCCTAGGATGGATGCAGCTTCAGGCATCGGTTATTTCTTCAGGCCAATGTTAGGCCCGGTAATGAGAGGAAATGAACATGAGATGATGACCAAGTTTCTCAAGCTGAAACCTCTTATATTTCAGGGTACTGATAGGGAAGATGCTTATGAGTTCATATTGGATTGTTATGATAGGATGGACAAGTTTTCCATTGTGCAAAAGCATAGGGTTGAGTTCGTCACATTTCAGCGGTAGGGTGATGCCAAGTAGTGGTGGAGATCTCATATGGAATGTCAATCATCTATTTTGCCCCCATTGACTTGGGAGTAGTTTCATGCTCTCTTCTTAGAGAAGTATGTACCCCGTACTCTGAGAGATAGGAAAAAAGATGAGTTCTTGAATTTGGAACAGGGTAGCATGTCGGTCTCTGATTATGAGGCTAAGTTTCATGCTTTGTCTCATTTTGCTACACAGTTGTTAGGTTTCGAGGAGGAGCGGGTTCGATTATTTGTGAAGGGTTTGAATACTGAGCTTCAGGTATTGTCTGTGCACATGACTTTATCAGGGATAGGCTTCATAAAGTGGTGGATTATGTCATGAAACTTGAAGGGGTCAAGCAAGCGGGACAGGCTAAAGTGTTAGCCAAGAAGCCCCGGAATGAGGGAAATTAAGTGGTTCGTACTCCAAGGGCCATAATCGCAGGTATACTCAGCCCATCCTATTCAGTCAGCTCTGCCAGCTGCTATATGTGGTCGTTCGGGAGCTAATCAGTAGTTTTTAGCTCCTAGAGGCCAGGGAGCTTCTTACACATATTCCAGCAGGCCTACACTTGATCGTGGTTGCTTCTATTGTGGTGATCTGGGCCACTTTAAGAGGGAGTGCCCATACAGGCAAACTGGTAATCAGGTTCAGCAGCAGTCTAAGGTTGTGGTCCCGGCAGGTAGAGGTGGTTATGCTAGAGGTCATCCACAAGGTGGGCGAGGTAACTTTAAGAGAGGCTGGGGAGATAGAGGGAATGGTGATGCGAGCAGGGGTATGATGCAGTTGGCCAAGGAAGTAACTCGGATTGATGATCGGGCTCAGTGTTATGCATTTCGAGGAAAGTTCGAGGCTGAGGCATCAGTCGCAGTGATCACAGGTACTATTCTAGTCTGTGATAGAATGGCTTCAGTACTTTTTGGCCCCGGTTCTACATATTCATATGTGTCTATGAAATTTTCTATGGGTTTGGAATTGATTTGTGATATCCTTGATTCCCCTATCCACGTTTCTACCCCGGTTGGAGAGTTCGTGATTGTGACTCATGTTTATCGTAGTTGTTTTGTTGTATTTGTGGGGTTGCATACTTGGGTAGACTTGGTTTTTTTTATATGGTTGACTTTGATGTCATTTTGGGTATGACTTGGTTATCCCCTTGTCATGCTGTGATGAACTGTAACACCAAGACTGTGGCTCTAGAGATTCCAGGTAAGGATAGGCTAGAGTTGGAAGGTGTGTACATGCCTAAGCCAGTTAAAATCATCTCATTCATTCGGGCTAGGAATCTAGTGGAAAGAAGGTGTTTGGACTTTTTGTCTCATCTTTGGGATGATAGTGTGGAGTCCCCATCTATTGAGTCAGTTCCAGTAGTTTTAGAGTTTTGAGAGGTGTTCTCAGTGAATTTGCCTGGTATGTCTCCAGATAGGGTTAATGACTTCTGTATTGACTTGGAGTCGAGAACTCACCTAATTTCTATCCCTCCATATCGTATGGCTCCGACGAAGTTAAAGGAACTTAAGACTCAGCTATAGGAACTCCTAGACAAGGGATTTATCCATCCCAGTGCTTCGCCTTGGGGTGCTCCGATATTGTTTGTGAAGAAGAAGGATAGTAGTATGCGGATGTGCATAGACTACAGACAGTTAAACAAAGTTACCATCCAGAATAAGTATCCTTTACCCTGTATTGACGATCTGTTTGACCAGTTACAGGGTGGATTTGTGTTCTTGAAAATCGACTTGAGGTCAGGGTACCATCAGTTAAATATTCGGCCTGAGGACATTCCTAAGACTGCCTTTCGGACTCGGTATGGGCATTATGAGTTTTTAGTGATGTCGTTTGGGTTGACTAATGCGCCGACAGTATTCATGAGTTTGTTGAATGGGGTGTTTAAGTCTTACTTGGATTCGTTCGTCATTGTGTTTATTGACGATATTTTAATCTACTCCAAGTGTAGGGAGGAGCATGCTGAACATCTCCGGGTTGTGTTAGAGATATTGAGACACCAAAAGCTTTATACAAAGTTCTCCAAGTATGAATTTTGGTTAACTTCAGTCGCATTCTTGGGGCATGTAGTGTCAGAAAAGGGGGCGGTGGTAGATCCCCAGAAGTTTGAGGCAGTCAAGAGTTGGTTCCAGCCTAGCTCTGTGACTAAGGTGAAGAGTTTTATTGGACTCGCAGGTTATTACCGGAGGTTTGTCAAGGATTTTGCATCTAATGCTACTCACTTGACAAGGCTTACACAAAGAGATGTACCATTTGTGTGGTCCGACAAGTGCGAGGAGAGATTCCAAAGGCTCAAGACACTTCTAACCATGACTCCTATTTTGTCTTTGCCGGTTGAAGGTAAGGACTTTATTATTTATTGTGACGCTTCACATTATGGTTTAGGTGTTGTGTTGATGCAAGATAGGAATGTGATAGCCTATGCTTCTAGGTAGTTTAAGGTGCATGAGAGAAACTATCTGAATCATGACTTAGAGTTGGCAGTGGTGGTGTTTGCACTTAAGATTTGGAGACACTATCTATATGGTGTCAAGTGTGAGGTGTTTACTGACCATCGCAGTTTGCAATATGTCTTCACACAAAAAAAATTGAACCTGAGGCAGATAAGGTGGATGGAGTTTTTAAAGGACTATGATGTGACTCTTTAGTACCATCCGGGTAAGGCTAATGTGGTGGAAGATGCATTGAGCCAGAAAACAGTTAGCATGGGTAGTTTGGCTTGTTTGAGGGTGTCCAAACGACCACTTGCAAAGGAGATTCAGGCATTGGAATCTAAGTTCATGCACTTGGGTATTTCAGAACAAGGTGGGGTATTGGACAGTGTTGAGGTCAAGCCACTTTTATAGAAGAGATAAAGGCCAAGCAGTTTCAGGATCCACAATTGAATAAGCTTCAAAGTAAGGTGATATCCGGAGAGTCCAGGGACACCACGTTGGACGCAGGAGGGGTAATAAACTTCAAGGGGAGGACTTGTGTTCCTCAAGTCGATGATATAATTTAGAAAATCTTGGCAGAAGCTCAGGATTCGCGGTATTCGATTCATTCGGGCGTAACCAAGATGTACAAGAATTTGAGACAGCTTTACTGGTGGCCCGGAATGAAAAAGGACATAGCCAATTTTGTAGCTAGGTGTCAGAATTTCCAGCAAGTAAAGTATGAGCACCAATGACCTACAAGACTACTTCAGAGAATGCCCATTCCAGAGTGGAAGTGGGAGAGAATAGTGATAGATTTTGTGATGGGTCATTCCAAGACTTTGGGGAAGTATGACTCTATTTGGATCATTATTGACAGGATGACCAAGTTAGATCATTTTATTCCAGTCAGGGTGGATTTCAATTTACAGCAATTGGCTAAGATATACGTGAAAAAGATTGTGAGATTGCACGGGGTACCATTGTCTATCATTTCAGACAGGGGTATGCAGTTTACCTCTAAGTTTTGGGGTAAGTTACATGAAGAGTTGGGTACATAACTCATATTTAGTACATCTTTCCATCCTCAGACTGATGGTCAGTCGGATAGGACGATTCAAGTATCGAAAGGATATGCTGAGAGCATGTGTGATTAACTTCGGGGGTCATTGGGACCAGTTTCTACCATTGTATGAGTTCTCATACAATAATAGCTACCACTCCAGTATCGACATGGCACCTTTCGAGGCACTGTATGGGAAGAGTTGTAGGTCACCTATAAGGTGGTTTGAGGAAGGCGATGTAAAGCCTTTAGGCGTAGACTTGGTAAGGGAAGCACAAGAAAAGGTAAGGGGCATTCAAACAAAGTTGCTAACTGCCCAAAGCAGACAGAAGGAATATGCGGATAGCAAGGTAAGGGAAATGGATTTTTAGATTGGTGAGCAGGTATTGTTGAAAGTGTCATCAATGAAGGGAGTTATGCATTTCTGTAAGAACGGCAAGCTCAACCCTTGGTTCATCAGTCCGTTTGAGGTTCTTGAGATTGTAGGGCCAGTGGCTTACCGGTTAGCACTACCGCCCAGTTTATCGGGCGTCTATATGGTGTTTCATGTATCCATGCTAAAGTGATACCATGGGGATGGTGACTACATCATCAAGTGGGATGAAGTGTTATTTGATAAGGATCTTCGCTATGAAGAGAAACCAATTTTGATTCTTGATCGAGATATCCAAAAATTGAGGGCAAGGGTGATTAATATGGTAAAGGTTTAATGGAAGCATCATCTGGTTGAGGAAGCCACTTGGGAAACTGAGAAGCACATGCGGAACAAGTACCTTCACTTGTTTGAGGATACGTGTACTACTCTTTTCGCTCTTCACTTTTTAGATTTTTGGGTTTGATCATTTGGGGATGAATGATGGGTAAATTGGTATCTATTATAACGACCGAGTCCGTCGTTATGGGTGAATAATTTGTTCCAATTCTTAGAGTTAGAAAACTCCGCGAGTGAGAGTTTGAAATTCTAGGCTAGGCTAGTCTCAAACGGTTTTAGAGTGAGGTATGGTCTAGGGCAATCTGGGTAAGGATTGGGTTAAGTGTCTTGATTTAAGCTAGTTTTCTATTTAGCTAAGACATAAAGGAATTCGGGGGACTTTTTGGAATCGAATTTGGGTAAGTAGAACTCCCTGAATCGAGGTTGTCGTGAAGGGGTTATTCTGGGAAGTTGAGAAAATAAGTGTGTTGTAAAATGGAGATTTTATGACTTTCTGTCCCGTATCAACTGCTACAGCGGTTAACACAATACCATAGTGACCTCTGCCGTAGCGGAGAAAATACCGCTACAGCGAAAGTCAACATCGGTTAGCCTCAACCATAGCATATGACTCTACTACGGTGGTACCGCTATAGTGGAGAGGACCGCTAGAGTGGAGCACGATGAGATTTAATGCAGAAACATCCCCAAAATAGTTCAGTTTTTCTTCAAGACATTTTGGGAGAAGAAGAGGGCGATTTTGGGCGATTTTCATTTATTTTTCACCATTTTTCATCCTAAAAGTATGGATTATACTCCTCAAACTCCGTACTATCTTTCCTATGCCATAGAATTTCTATGGATGGACTTGGGTAAAGGTTTGGAATGACCTAGGAATGGTGAAATCCGGGGAAAAAGGGGAATCCTAAGGGTAGAAGTTCTTGGTTGTTGTTAAATTTACTATATTATGATCATGTGATTTTTAATTCCCTAAATATATCCATAAAAATGGTATAACTAGGTGAATTAATGGTGGGAAAGCCCAGGAAAAAGGGTGGAATGATCATGGGTAGCCTGGGGTTTAGGATTTTGCATAATTCGGGTAAATTGTAGGCCACAAAGATTAATTTTTGGTTATTGTTTATTGTTTTAGACCAAGAACCGGCAAGAACTTCGGGAAAAGGGGAAAGCTCCGGCTGAGTAGAGCTTTTGACTAATTCGAGATAGGTGATGGTTATTTCTTCCTGTATGCATTGTATGTTGTGTACTTTTGTCTAAGTAATTGTATGAGTTGCATTGCTTAGGGAATGGTTTAGGAATGTCCAAAAGTCCTATTTTCAGACTTGTGAAATGAACTAGGTGTTATTGCTTGTTGGCTTACAAATATTGATTGTTCATTATTTGTGACTGTGGATTTATGTGACATTCGGTTGGCTCGAGTACAACACCTGGTACGGGATATACTAATGGTTGGACTGGGTACCATGCCTGGTATGGGATATACTAACAGTTGGCTTGGGTACCATGCTTGGTATGGGATATACTAACGATTAGATCGGGTACCACGCCTGGTACAGGAAATACTAATTGGTTGGCTCGGCTACCATGCCTGTTATGGGTTTACTTTATTGCATTATTGCATTTTGATGTTAGTTCCATGAGTGGACCGGGATGTGTTGCTGAATTGTGATATTTGTTTATGGTCCTTAAGAGGCCGAGTTATTATTATTGATCTGTGAGTTTGGTCTTGGTGTAGACAGGGTTGCATGTTTAACACTTAGGTGTTATTTAGGGGGATCTCGGAGTGGGTCCGGGATATGTGAAATGGTATAATATTTTATTTCTATTGATTGTTGATCATGGATATAAAGGTGGATTACATGTGGGTACAAGCTAAGAAAGACTTGTAGTCTAGGGATATCTATTGGCTAGTTACATGTTTCCTGTACTCTTACTTGATTATTGTACTCTTCATATGCTGTTTATTTGTAATTGGCTAATGATCCTACTAGTACATGGTGGTTGTGTACTAATTCTGCACTTGTATTTTTTTTGTGAGTACAAGAAATCTTCCAGCGGCTGACACACTATCTCATCTGTAGTCCAACGTTTCCAGACGTCAGGGGTGAGCTAATTTGGTCGAGCTGCCTTGATTTCTATTTGTTTATGTTGTAGTCACTTGTTTCGGGCTTAGACTATTTCTTATATTGGTTTTGTATCCTCACATTCTAGATTTTGGTAGTGTTTTGGTATGATGACTTTCAGATTCTAGGAGGGATTTTCCCCAGGGTAGTGTTATAAAATTGATTTACTGATGATTATTTGTAGTTTACTTTTTGCACACTAGTTTTGAGTTGTTAGAACGGTTAAATTCGAGATCATTGATGGTTCGTTCACTCGGGGATTGGGTGGGTGCCACTCATGGTGGTCTGTATCATGACATACACTATGTGTCTACTACTCTTCACTTCCAACTATTGAAACACGATCTATGACTCTCAGATTTTGGAAGATTCCACTAAGGCGGCCTCAAGCTCTCACCAAGCGCCATTAATATCATATCTTAAAGAGAAATAACTTCAATCTCTGAGGTGACTAACTCATGAGTTATTATTTGAAAGATCTAGATATAAGAGACAATTGTAGCTTAGAAACTAGAAAAAGTAACCGAATGTACTTTCCCCTTTTATGTTGTTCCTTTCAACATGTTGAAGTTCAAAAGAACTTAATACCACTGTTTAAAAGGAAAAACATATAAGGTTAGGTAGATATTGATGTTGACCTCGGTCTCCTGAATTTGACAGACATGTGACTGGGTGATTTGCTGAAACTTGATAATAGAGTAGAACTTTGTTGTTCCTTCCCTCTAACTTTAGCAAATTTAGTTTGGTTCAATGCTTCTGATGATATTGAACCTGAGATTAGGTAGATGTGGTTTGTCTTCATTGATAATTCTTTTAGCTTCAACTGATTCCTCGTGAGAGTTTGTTATTTGATATGTACATGCAAAACTAAAAGCTATGTTAGTGAAAAAATAGTTAGCTAGTTTCCCTCTCTAAGGACATGTGACACAATATTTTCTCCCATGTTCCTCCATGTCTTGATTCTCTGAACATCCATACAAATACTCCATGGTTTTTCCCAACATCCTTCTATCACATTTCTAAGGAATAGAGAGTCAATCTCCAATACAAGTGGGAAAAACTTGTTGTTAACATAATACTCTAGACCATCATGCAGGGATGTTGCTTCAACATTGATGCTGGTGGTGTCAGGGATAGTCCTAGCTCTAGAAAATAAGAGATCTCCCCTACTATCTCTTATACAAAAATCTATTGAACTTTCCCCAGGGTTTTCTTTAGAGGAACCATCATTATTGCACTTGTACCAGGGAGGGCTCCACTTAACTAATCTGCAATTAAGTCTAGGTACATATTCTTCAAAATATTGTACCATTAGAGGCCAGTTGGTAGGAATGTTCCTTAACCAAGGGTAGCACCTTTTGGCAAGCATGTAGATGTTCCAATTTATCTTATAGATCACTCTACTCCTTGGCATATCCTTTCCATAAATTATAGAGTTTTTCTATTTTTAGATCTACCAGCAGATGAATGCAGGGATAGATCTTATAATAGGTTTAAGCTTTAGAGGCCCTTCAGTAGCCCACCACAAGGATATAGTCTGGTTAATCTGCATAGTAGGACCCTACAGGCTCGCAACTGTAGTAAAAAAGGACCAAATATCCTTGGCAAAGGTGTTTGTGAGGAAAAGGTGCTATGTAGTTTTCACAGTAGGTTGGTCACAACAAATGCCTCTAGAAGCTAGTGATATGCCACACTTAGCTAGTGCTTCATCAACTGGTATCTTTCTTTTTCATAGCCTCCATAAGAAAAATGAAATTTTGAAATGAACACCCTCCATAAGAAAAATGAAATCTTGAAATGAACACCCTTTACCCATAGATTGCTATAGAAGCTATTATTGTATTGCCTGTGCCTAAGAATTTCCCATGCACTCTTCACAGTAAACTTACCATGGCCAGTGGTCATCCACTACGGTTTGTCCTAGAGGACACATACCTCTGTAATGTTGATTGTGCTAGTAACATGGTCAACAATATCTGCTGGGAAGCTTTGTTGAATGAGTTGTGTATTCCATGCTCCATATTTCATAAAATAACTAACCTCTTCAATGTTTTCATCCAATGGGAAATCTATAGGGACTATATAAGTTAGGGGGCCTAACTTAGTCCAGTTATCAAATCATACACTAGAAAAGTAAGTTCTAGGTTCCCACTAAATTTCCCGTTTCACATTATCTTTGGCCTCTAGCATCTTCCTTCAAAGTTGTGAGCTACATTTTCAAAGAACTGTAGCAGGAGTTAATTTCTTACAATATTTGTTCTACATAAAGTTGGTCCACATAGATCTAGTGGTTCTAAAGGTCCACCAGAGCTTGGAAAATAAAGATTTTTAGATGTCAAACAGATTTTTGAAACCTATCCCCCTTCCTTCTTTGGTAAACATAGGTTTTGCCATTTAGCCCAATGTCTGCTTCTCCCTTCCTCCTTATTACTCCTGAAAAATATGGCAAAGATTCTGTGAATTTCTTCAATAGTATACTTAGTGGGACAATTGTTGATAATAAGTATATTGGCATACTTTGGAGCACACTGATGATCAAAACAACTTTTCCACCATAAGATAGTCGTTTTCCTTCCCAATTTTACAATCTATCTTTGATTTTTTAATCAAATTATTGTAGAAAGCCTTCCTTTTCCTGGAATGGAAGATAGGGCATCCCAAGTATTTGAAAGGAAAATTTCCTTTCACAAAACCTGTAATATGTTCGTTTCACAAAACCTAATACATATTCAGTAACTTATTTCTTGAATTTCATAAATATCTTTATAAATAAATAGAGTTAAAAGAACTCCCACTATCCAAATAATAGCTTTCCTCAAATAACGTGGAGCCTCCTTATTTCCTTCGCATACTAATAATTATTGACATCCAATTTTTTCCCTCGACGGCCTTAATTAATTTAGAGCTTCTATTAATTTTAAATAATTTTAAAATAATTATTTTTATAAGATGAAATAATTTTCAAAATAAATTTAAGGTAATTTTATGATTTTTAGGTGAAATAAATATATTCTATATGTAATTATGTAGAATCATAAAAGTTTCACTTAAAAAAATATTTTAAAAATTATTTCGAGTGAGAATTATGTTTTAAGGTAAAGATGTTTTATTATTTCTTAAAATTATTTGAAATAAGAAATTGATTGAATAATTAGTTTCGTGGTTTTGAATAAAATTATTATATTTTATAAAATAATTATTTTTAAATATTAAATCTAGAAACTCATTTAATTAATTAGGGATTTAATTTATTTTATTTTAATTTCGGCGTAAGTTCTTTAATGTAATAAATATGGCCATGTTTAAAACTCAATTTGGCTAGATTTTGAATTAAATCCGGCTACATTTGCAAACAAATGTGGCCAACTCCTAAATTCCATTTAAATTTCATCTCTCAATAAAACTTAGCCTAAATCAAATCATTGCCCCAGCCCATTACTCACCAACCTGATCCATTATTCAATTTCCCTAATTATTTCCCTCAGATACACATTATATACTTACACATATATCTTCACGTTCCCTTATTTCCCCAGAAAGAATGCATTATAGCTTTCAACGCGCCTAATACTCTTCTTCTTCTTCTTCTTCTTCGTTATTCCCTTTCACAGAAGACAAACCTGATTACTCGAAGAACAACTCTTAAATGCAGCAATAGCAATGCCAAACAATGTCCAAACCCATCAAAACCCCATCCAAATCCCTTAACCCCATCAAATTTTGTGCTGGCAAGATCCTGATGGTTTTAGATTTTTGCCCTAGGTGGCAATTTCTCTGTGATTTTGCTCAAAAATTCATAAAAAATCTCCTTGCTAACCAAAGAATCCCTATTCAAATTTGAATTATTCAAGTGTTTTTTTGGTTAAGCCCTCAGTTTTCCCCCCAAATTAGACCTTGAAATTCCCATATAAACCCCCCTCTTCCATCGGATTATGGGTCCAATCTTTTGGGGAAAAATTAGAGATTCTGGAGAAGCATTTCTCTAATCTCATGCAAATAAAAGAGTTTCCGAGATCAAACACAAAAATCATGTTCTCCGACGTGTCAGAATTAAACTCCAATGGTGGAAGACTTCTGTGGCAAGGCTAGAAGTTCTAGTTCACTACTCATAAGCAGGAAATTCCTTTGTTTTCCCACTGTTTCATATGGTTTAAGTTCACTGATATGGAAAATAGGTTGGTATTGTCTGAAATATATGTGCGATTTTGGTGAGGTTCTTGTGAATGAGAGTTAGAATTTTTGTTGGTTTAAAACTTCGATTCATATGTCCATATGAATATTGTCGTACTGTATCTATATAGAAAGTAGAAATTCTCCTAAGAAGTCTTCTTGACTCGCCATGCTAAGCAAGAATTATTAGGGAAAAACAATTTGGTTTTCTGGGATTAGTCTCAGTTCTCCCCAAAGAACTGAAACTTTGTGAGCAAAATCAAAATCTATCATAGTTTAATTATGTTCTAATAAGTGTTTCTAAGCTTCTAGTAGTCATTATTTTGAATCAAAATTATTATGGAATGTGAATGCTCCCTGTTTAATAAGTTCTTCAAAATTTGAACCTAACTCATTGAGTTCCTTCATTTTATAAGAGAGTTGGTGAATCAAATATGGGAATGAGGTTTGCTTCTTTCACAAATTAGAACAAACAATGAAATATATCTCAAGTACGATATGTCTTCATCCTTGAGTTTTCTTGTCTAAATTCTGGACATATATGGATTCTCTATTTATTTTCTGTGATAAGTATTTTAGTTTAAGTTCTTAAAGATTTTTCTTTCATGTTAAGTGAATATAAGGCATGTCAAGTATGTTCGAGGGATTTTTACTGATTTTTCCATATCAGTATAGGATCCCAAAAGCTGTGTCAAATTTCTTCTTATCTTTTTCTTTTGTTAATTTCTCTATGATATGAGAGAAAAAAGGAGTGAAGTGATTTTTTATCATAACTCATCTTGCTCTTCAACCCATACCATCTAAGCAATAGTATCATGACAACCTCTACAGTTTCCTTGCGATGCTGTTGAATCATTGCCAGAAGCATTAATTTGTCTTTTGATTAACCCATGGGGAAACATAGAATTAATTGAAACTCTTCATGTTAACTCGAATTAGTAGTGTATTCCTATGATACTGTGTAAACTCTGTGGCTTATTTTAAGTAAGCTCCATAGGTCAAACTCTCTTTTGAAGCGTGGCCACAGTGAGGAATTTCTACCAAATTCAATTAGCAACCTTTTTAAAAACTCAAAAATAGAGTTTATGATTGCAAGATTTTTCATCTTTTCTTCCTTACTCCCCTGTCTTTTAGGTCTCTATGAACATTTGTTATCTTTGGATTTTGCCTTTAAGGCTTGGCTGTTTGAGGTCTCCAGAAGAGATCAAAATTTTGTCTTGGTTAAGATCAATGGATTGTTTTTTTTTTCAAAATTTGTTCTGTCCAGTTTTCCTTGTAGAAATAGAGTATAAATATTTCATGTTATTTTTCCTTGTTCTTTTACTTCCTTTGCTAGACTTGGATGCATGAAAGTGATAATTGGTTGAAGTAATTCTTTAGGTGATGAAGTTGTAAAATGAAATAAGAATTGTTTTACTACTGGGAACATGACTGAAAACTGTAAAGTTCTAAAAGTTTGAACTTTCATATAATATCAAAAGATTTCACCTTTCCTTGTGTGATTTGATAAGTTGACAACTCGCTACAAAATGTTCTAATAGTCGATCGTTTGAATAGAAATTGAAGTTGAGTCTTCTCGAAAAGAAATATGTTAGGAATCATTAGGTGCTTAATGTTCCAATAAGTTTTTTTTCTCCTTCTTCTTTCTTTTGAAACAACTAAGATTAGATGAAATTTGGGCTTGCATGAATTTGTTTTGTTTATGCAAAGACCTTTCATTTTTGTCTTGAGATTTGATGTATTTTGACATTAGAATGTAGTATCTATTCACTGTTTTGTTTCCTCTTTTGTTTCATCTTTCTTGCCAATATTAATAGGAGTTATGCTAAGAATGTCAAATTTTTTATATTGATAGACAGTGCATTCCCTTTGGCACGCTGACTAGTCACTTTAACTACTATTTGAATCATGTGAATGTTCAGTTTTCTTGTGATTGTATGAAATTTGCATTCAATAATAGATAATCATTTGAGTTAGTGACTAATCTTTTATTTATTTCCAATTTTTTGCATGAACCATCCATTGCGAGTCTCAATGTATTCCATCACATGTATATCTCTATTTGGGCCAAGGAGGCCTAATAGCTCTTTGAGTCAAGCCTCATTAGCAAGTCCTAAATGGACTAAGACGAAGTCAAGAAAAAAAGAAATAAGTGTGTGGCCTAAGTGATACATACAAACGAAAGGGAAGCTAAAATACAGGGCCAAAGTCAAAGATCGAGCGAAGAATGGGCTTAACCCAATTAAATTTGATAGTCCAAAATGGACAATTTATAGGGGTTTGGGCCTAAGTGCCTAAACCCAACTTCTTTCCTCTCTTTTAATTACTTGTATAACTTTAGAATCTTACTTGTATATATTCTACCTTTTTAATTAACTTGGTTATTTTTTTCTTTGGAGTACCATTATCCTTTTCGCAAAATTAGTAACTTTATTTGTTTAAATCAAGTAATCAACTTCGAAAGGTTCACTTAGTTTTATTAAAAATTGTCATCCAATTTCTTTTCTTGAAATTTCGATTGAAATCGCCTATCTTTTATATAGATAAGAATATTTCTTGAAAAAAGAGTTTTTCTTTACTTGATAAATTCCCATGATTTTCAAAGTTAGTCAAACAAATTGAGTTAGAAAAATAACTGGATAACCCCGTGTTAGCGGACACTTTTAGTGACTTAAAACCTTTTAAAAGTGTTAATAGGAACTTCTTACCCGGATTTCTTAATTTAATAATTTTTTATCTATTTTAAATCTTTCGAATATTTTCAAAAGTTTTCTTGATTTTTCCTAAGAAAATAAGTGGTGACTCTGTTAAATTGAATTTGAGAATTTTATGAGTTTTCAAGTTCAATACAAGTCAAAAATTATTTCAAATACGAAGTTACTTTTTCTTTTCAAAAAGAAAGTGAAAATGTGATAAAACATAAATGGCGACTCCGCTGGGGAACTAACTAAATTCTAACCAAAATTTTCTAACTTATGTTCTCTATTTGACTAACTATTCAGAAATATAATAATTTTAATTTTCGCACTTATTTGCTTATGTATTTAAATTCCCATAAAATATGAATTATTGCATTCATGGAATACAGGTTCCTCTAAATGATAAACTTAGAATGCATTAGGAAAAAAGTGATTACGCATGTCTTCACAGTTATTTCTCCACTTAAAATTCAAAGTTCTTGAAATAATGAGCAATTAGTTGGTTCAAGGTTGGCCGACACTTATTTATTGTCTCAGCCCTCAGTTCTCCACATGGGTTCCCAAACTTCTTTCAAAGCCAACTCTTGTTAAACTAGCGTAGAGCGAAGCCAAATTACTAAAATAGGCATTGACCTAAGATGTCATAATATTCAAGGGATATTAAGTCCATTAGAAGACCACCTTGTGTTTGAAATGTCCTAAAAAGACAATCATCCCTTACAAATTTAATTGAAGGATGTAATGCCGAATTGTACAGGACATTGTCCCTCGAGGTTGAGAAGTATTTATATAGTCTTTTATTTTGAAGATCAACATCCAAAACACGTTCATAATTCCAAGAAGTTCGAGAATAAAGGACCTTCCACGGTGGCCTAGTTTAGGAATGTACCCCTGTGTGGGATTGACATGTAATGTCCCTTCTGGTCATTGGCGTGATTTCTCCTTTCTTGTACTATTAGAGATTGTTTGTAGTGGCTCCAAGTCATTTATGACTTGCTGGGACAGGTAGTTCGGTGCTCGGGCCATTTGTTTGGTCTTTTGGTCGTTCCTTGTTTTAGAGCTTTAGGCTTTTGAAATCATTGACTTTGGTCAACATTCTTGGTGAACCTTCTTTGAATGGAATTCAGACAGTTTCGTTAGCTCCGAAGGGTAGACTTTGATCTAGTAGGACCTTTGGTCAAGATCCGGGAGCTTTTTAGCTTGGAATTCTCTCTCGTTCTGTGTTTTCAGGCCAGTTGGGCTTGCTTGGTTGACTTTGGTCATTTTTTGGAGAAGACGGCCTCATATGGAAATTTTGTCAGCGTTGTTAGCTCCGAAACATTGAGTTTAGGCTAGAGGGACCATTGGTTAGGGTCCCGAGGCTTCCAGGCTTGATTTTGGCCATTGGGTTCCATTTTAGAAATAGTTGGCTAAAGATTGATTTTGGGCGTGGGGCACATTTTTCATTAAATCAACCTCCGATGGGATTTTTATAGATTCCATTGCATCTAGAACGCCATTTCTAGTCGAATATCTCAGGTCGTTTGTGTTCGCGGGACCCTGGATACATTCTCGGGGACCCAAAGTGTGAAAATATGCCCTTGACAGCTGTTTGTTGTCATAGCCCATTTTTTTCATCGCGAACGCAGGGAGTTGGCCGCGTTCGCATAGGGAAAGTTCTAGCTGCCCCAATTTTGTTCTTCGCATTCACGGGCCTTGGCCGCATTCGCGAAGAGCATTTGGCCAGCCGTCCATTTTGTTCTTCGCATAGGCGACGCCTTGGCCGCGTTCGCGAAGGCCAAGGCAGTCAATTTTAAGTTGGCTTTTCCTTCTTCCATCTTCATTTCTCCAAACACAACATCTCCGTTCCTCCATAGCCAAGAACCTCCAAATACTCCATATTTCACCATTTTTACCCCAACTGATTGGGGGATAATATTTCATCGATCCTAGCTCATTTATTGACTTCTAACACCGGTAAGTTCTCTCTTTAATTCTCGTTTCCCCCTTTGATTTCCCTCTTTAAATCCTTGCATGGTGGGCTATTTTGGAGCCACATTTCATGTTCGTTTCTGCTCAAATTTTGAGCATGTGCTCCCGAGATGGTAAAGAATACATGGGTGTTTTTCATTTATGGTTTCAGGTTATAGGGCCCATGAGCCCATTTTTAACCCGAATTTTGACCCAGTTATGTTCACAGCATTATGGGTATTGTTAGTCTTTTATTAACGCCTAGATTATTGTGTTGATAGTGGTTTTACAATTTGGAGCTTCCCGGAGCAGTTCGATCTTGGACAATGTTGTCCCCGCAGCTAGTCGTCAGACGAAAGGTAGGTTATAGTCTTTCCCTACCTAGACTCTGCATATATAGGCTATAACTGTATTAATTAGTATCCTTGAGTGGGTTGTATTAGGTTGGTACCCTAAGACCTTGTCTTCCTTTTCTGTCTGTTTATTTCATATGTTGTTTGTAGTATTCGTTTAGTATTGTACATTACCCTTGTCGTCCTGTGTGGCCTTATATTGACTCTGGAACATAGATGGTGGATTATTTAGGAATGTCCGTGAGTCCTGAACATAGAGCTTTTATTTTAGGCTGGTTATATCTATTGTTGAGCTGGTTAAGCCTGTGCAGGGCCGGTAGAAATATTTGTGAGCCATTGGGCTAATTTATATCTGTGTGCGAGCATATCATCCATAAAAAGGGTTTTCCCTGCATATTTTATCACGGTTTTGGCTTGGGCCCACTATAGATAGTTTTCTAAACCTTGCATGGCCTTGGGGGTCCATTTTCGGTATAAATGATGATAAAACAGAATTTGGACGATTTTAGACTTGATTTCCTACTGATACTAGGCTCGGCAGGACCGAAGCACTAGACTTGATTTTATTACTGCTTTAGACCCGGATACGCTCTGGGCATCCTTTGAGAGGGTTATTGAGACTTTTACTACTGATTTATACCCGAAAGTACTCCGGGCACCCTTTATAAGGGTTATTAAGGTTTGGCTACTATTTTAGACCTGGTTCAATCCTGAGCACATAATTCGAGGTTCTGATTCTCTGAGATTTTGCGTTCGTTATTATATGTGGTTGGGGACCTCCATGGGCCCTGCCGTTCAAGGACTTGGACAAGGGGCCAAGCATACCGGAGGAGGGGTATAAGAAGTCGAATGGTGTATAAGGGTTACGTCCCACCATGGGTCCTGCTACCGGAGTGCTGGGGGAGGTGCATACAGAGTTACTATTACCGATTCCATCATTACCATCATCATGCATGTTTCACTCTGATTCCATCCTTGTTTGCTATGTGTTCAGTGTACGCTCCGATTGTATGGGCGGTTAGAGAGTTTGTTTTCACTTGATTGTGTTCCTCAATTGTATGGGCGACCGTTGAGACTATAGGTAGATTATATTACTTTTTTCATTTTGTAGCACTAGTATGGACTTTTGGTACAAAGTGGATGAGTGCTTTTAGCCTGTTGAGGCACCTATTTTGGGACTATGAGAATTGAGAAGCCAGTGGGGCTTGCGTTGCTGAGATTCCGATTGTGTATCCTTCTGAGCGGTTGTTGGATATTTGACTTCTATTCTTGTCCTGTTTTGACAAGCGTATATGGATATTTTTCGGTTAGTTATTCCATCCTAGGATTGACTTGTAAGTGGTTTTCGTATATTTTATCTTGGTATTTGATGTCTTAGGCATGTTTCTGTTAGTATGTGATTTCTAGTTCAATTATTGGTTTGCTTTCCTTTTTTCTCGTTATTTTTGAGGTTACCGGTATACCGCCCATCTCTTTAAATTCTCTTTATATATACTGTTGTTGCAAGGATCCCAGGTGCGTCCTTCTTCCTTCTTTCACCTGTGTATCTATGTATGTATATCTTCGGTGCTAGCATATATTCTTGTACTCTTGGTTGAATTAATCTTGGGTTAGCTTTCTTGTGCTTCCTCCTTGTTTTCTGTGACTATTTCCTTATTTTCTGATTATTATTGCTTTTATATTTTATATGCGCTCAGTCGGCCGATGATGCCTACTCGGTACCCGTTACTTAGCAATTGGTGCTCATACTACACTTCTGCATCTTTCTGGTGCAGATATTAGTTGATCTTTCACCGTTGATAGCGTTGGAGACTCATGCAACTTTTGGATATTTAAGACTAGGGTGAGTGCCTGATGGTTGGGGCTTGACCATATCTCATCTTTTGTACTGTTACTCTTTGTACATTCGGAGACAGTTGTATTTATCTTTTGGTTACTTCTAGCACTTGTATTCTGTTAGAAGCTTCTGTACTATCAATACCAAGTCTTGGGTTTGGTGTAGTTTCATTATGTAAATATATTCAGGTTATTGCTTCCGCTTTGTCTATCTTTACTTTCTGCTTCTGCTTATTTCTGCTTATGGTGCGTATTGGTTAAGTAGTAGCCCATTACTAATCATTTCGGGCTACGGGGATTGTTTCGCCCACTGGGGGTTATAGGTGCCATCATGACCTAAAAAATGGTTCATGACATGACATTTATTGTACATTCCTTTCCCTTATTTGTATCTCCGTTTGATTTAATCAGTTTTTATGTAATATATTTTTGGGGTAATGAAACGTCTTACAAATGACATACATCCTTCAATTCATTAGGCCTACCTTTGGTATAAAAAGGTCACATATATATGTGTAGGATGCACTATAAATTGCTTACATGTTATATAATTGCTTTTGTGTGATTGCTTGTTTCTTCAATTTAAGGTGAATTGATCCACTCCTACTAAAGTAGTTTAGATCCCATAAGCAGAAATATAAGTCCATACTATGAAAGCCCGGCCAAACAATTCTTCAAGTTTTTGAGTTTCTCAGAAAAATTCATACCTCCTCGAAAGCCCTCTAAAATATTATTCCTATCTCTCCAAAAAGTTAACTTACCATATCTGAATTACGTGGGAAGCCTTTTAAGGACTATCCCCCATCAGTGAAAAGATTTCATTTTCCCATTTTTATGAAGAAGTTGGAGAATCTTGCCTTATTGACATCAACAACCGTCAATAAAAAGCGTAAGAGCAACAAGTAAAAATACAAGAAGAGCTGATTCAACAAGTCAACCTTCTTATCAAATTACTTACTCTAAAAATGGATAAATTTCTGTCTGTTTGAATCATTCCTATCAAAATTTACCCGTGGATCAATTTATCTTGATAAAAACGACTTCTATGTGTTTACTTCCTGATTGATATCTTGAATTATTTATCACTAATAGAATCTAACATATTTGCCTTTTGAGTTGTTCTTTTAATAAAGGTAGAAACTGGTTTGTGTTGGTAAGCAAAAGAGGCCTACTTCGGAAGATCAAAGCAAGTCGTATCATCTTGCTTCATGGCAAAGAAAATGAGAAAAGTTGAAATGACTGATACAACATCAGGAAAAAAGACAAGGGTGACCACCATCACTTTGCATAACTCTGTAAAACCCTGGAATTCGAACCAACCTTTAAACTTAGAAACTCTAAAAAAATTGAACTTTTCAGGATCACGAGCCCAAACCATGAGTCGTGGACTGAACCATGAGTCATGGAATGAGATCATGGAAATTGTTTGGCAGATCCATCCTCTGGTCTGAGAACCACGACCAGAGTCCATGACCCGTGGATGATTTCATGGGTCGTGGAACCAACTCATGGAATCAGACCTGAGGGTTGTCCTTTTCCCCAGGAACCACGGATAGGTTCTACAGATCATAGATGGTCATGCGAACCGTGAAACCTATCTATACTAATAAGACCTGCAGTTGGTCATTTAGGCCCGAAACCATGAGAGGGAACCACGAGTCGTGGTTGTGTTCACGACCCGTAGACTCCACTCGTGGAACCTGAAGTCAAAGTTTTGTGCAGTTTTCTGAATTAAATCCCTAGGTTGTTTTTGTAATTTTCCACCCTTTTAACTCCTAAGTGAGGTCATTTTGGACAATTTTAGAAGGTTTTTAACTTCAATTAGTTTAAGCCTTCTTTCAAACCCTCATTCAAATTCTAAAAGAGGAAAAAACTCCATTCTCCCAAGGTCCAAGATAAGGAATCCATCTTCAAGTCGCCATCCCTAAAGTCCTAGATTAAGAATCTTCAATTCAGGTATGTGGGTATTCAATAAGGGATTCTTCCACCCTTATGCCCAAAACCACCAAATTTTATATTGATTTTTATGAACTTTCAAATTAGGGTTATTATTCAATTTTGTGGATTTTCAATAAATTGATTTCTATCATGATTTCCCTATGATTCCTTATTCTAATTACTTTATTTTACATGAGTTTTACAAATGATTACTTATCTCATGATTTGAAGTCCAATTCTAACCCAATTTTACATGCATGATATGATTTAAGAAAATTGCATGCCTAGTTCCTATTTTTCTATGAAATTTTATAAGACTATAAAATTGAACTAGTTCCATGCAAACCTTTATGATATAGTTTATTATGCAAGATAAAATACCCCTATGTGCCATCATTACTCATGGGCTATTTTTCTAAACCCAAGGTTCATGAGTATTATGAAGATCCGGGATGTAAACATGATTATGAACAAGTTTTGGCATCTAGATATGTCATATGTATGTGAGCATTATAATATGTTTTGGGAGTAGTATATAGCACCGAGCAATGAAGGTTCTAGATAACCCAAGTCCAAAAACTATGTTGCCACCGTAGGTTGCCCTTTGTGACTTATGCCAGGATGCTTATGAACATGGTTCTAACCTTGGCCAGTTAGGACAACCTTTTCCGGTGTGGGTGTATGACACCAGACTCCATGGTGCTCAACATGGTTTATGTCTGTTAAGAGAAACTCCCCTATGAATGTTTTCAAGATTTTAAGTTATATATGATAGTCTATTTTGAAGCCTAACTCACTACTTTATGTTTATGCTTTAATTATGATATTTACTATGTTTTCTTCTATTATGCATGAACTCAGATTTAAGCATGTTTTAAGTACGTTTATTGATGTCATTGCATATGCTCGCATACTCAGTACATCTTATAGTACTGACGCATACTTCTTGTGCTTCTACCTATTATTATGCAGATTCAGGTGTGGCTAGAGGTCCCGGGTTACCCAGTCACTGTTGGTGAGTCCTCATCTTTCCAGGACTAGTATGATTCTTAGCTAGTAGGTTCCTTTATTTCAGTACTTAGAGTTAGTTGGGGTCTTGTCCCAGTAACTCCTTATGACAGTTTTAGAGGCTTTTCAGACATAGCTCAATATTTTATATTTGAGTTTCAGATTCTACTACTCTTAGACCTTTATCTTATGCTTAGTTGGATTGTCTACTCCTGTTATTTATGCTTCTGCTATGTTCATTATTATGTTACTTACGTCATGATAAGACCAAAAGGTTAGCTTGGGGTTACTTGTGATCCTAAGTCTCTTGTTACATCTAAGGGGTGTCCTCGGGGCGTGACAAACTCCGAGGCCTCAAATCAAGTTAATTACACTAAAAGTGATGAATGTATCACATCTTTGGTTCAACGGTTGCTGACTTAAAAGAGGAATTACAAACTATAAAAAATCTGATGAGGAAAGCTGGTATAAAAAACACATTCCCTGATACAGAAACACCTTTGTCTTTCATACTGCCGCTAAACTCACATATTCCCAACCATCTCCAGATGTATGCTGCAAAACCCACAAATCTCATTCCTAGACTACCCACTAAAGGCCTAATTGCTACAAATCAGCCATATGCAGAACCCTTTCATGTCCCCCCTCCCCCCCCTCCCCCACCATGGCTCAATAAAAATCAAATTTCTAATACCAATCACTACAAAAATGCCATACTTCCATACCAAACTTCACCACCAACATACCAAACTAACATACTTCCTTACCAAATTCAGTTACCAATCTACCAAAATATTACACCGTCATACCAAACTTCACTCCCTACTTATTCAAGTCATCCTACTTTTAAAAATCACCCTGCGAACTTGCACACTATTATCCAAACTACACCTACTCAGATAATTCACACTTTAAAAAATGTTCCTCAAGTTCAAACCAATTAGACCGTTATAAGGAGATGGAGAAGGAATAGAAAGAGAGAGTGGTAGAATGTGATCAATGGATGATCGCATTACAAGAGGTAGTCTCCCAAGTTATGAAGGACGCCCAGTCAACACAAGATTTTATAGGATTAATATATGAATACCTTTGCATACATCGAGATCTAAATCTACCCGAGGGTTATAAAGTGCCAAAGTTTGATGTATTCAATGGCACTGGAGATCCTATGGATCAATTCTGAGTTTATTATGACAAGCTCATTGGGGTAGGGTGAAATGAAGAACTATTAATAAGATTGTTTGGCCAAAGTTTGAGTGGGGAAGTGATAAGTCGGTAATCTATCAACTTATTGAGCCTTTAATCATGAATTATTGCCATATTTTGATAATATTTAGAGGTTCATATGGATTTTATTGATATGAATACAGGTACTCTTGGTCAGAAGTGGAAAATAATGAAATAGTCCCAAAAGAGCTTAAAAAGAGTTGAATTGTGAAGATAAGCAAAAGAAATGAAGAATCTGCCATAGGTGTGGCCGCCATGCGATACGCACAACTCTTGATATGGTCCGCACCTTCCTCCACACGGAGTTCAAAAGCAAAAGAAGATTTTACTGAGAGGTGCAGCCACCATGCGACGCGCACAATGCCTGGTGCAGTCCGCACCTTCCTTCGCATAAGACCCAAAAGTAAGCCAAGTCACTAGTCTACTAGGATGGATCTATGCAACACATATAATGAGACGTGAAATTCACATATTGTGCCGTATGTCTCCCGAGGGACATTTTTTTCCACTTTTATGTGATGAATTGGGAACCTTCTAACACCCAATTTGGGTATTATACTCAAGAGTTCTGATAATTTTTGATAGTTTTGAGTAGTATTGAACAAGTTTTTCTCTCTTAAGGAAAGATATAGGGTTTTACTCCATTCTCTCCATCTTTAACCTTGGATTCACCATTTTTGTATTATTGAGCTTGGATATTGGTTATTAGCTTCTTTAATGAAAGGGAAATTGAACTACCCAATTGGTATCTTCTCTATTTCTTTTAGCATGAGTGGCTAGTCTCCTAGTCTAGGAGTGTGTTAATGATGGGTGTTTGAATTTGGGTATGGGTCTTGTTTAATTGTTCTTATAGTTGCTAAATTGATATGAGTCTAATGAATTCTCCATGTTTTAACTTTAAAATTAATGGTTGCAAACATTGATTGAAATTACTTGATTGTGTTCTTGCTTGAGAAAGAGGTTCATAATTTCATATGAGAATTCACTAGTGGGTACTTGGGATTTTCATTTAGTTTGAAGCTAGAAATAGCTCAATTTTCCAGAAAACACCCATTTAAGAGTCTAAGATAGAAATAGTGTGACTTTCCCAAGCCTAAAATTAGTTGGTTATTGTTGAAACCATGGTGCTTGAACAAAGACCATCGAAAATATGATTGTTGGATCGAAAGATTGACATTCATAATTCAAACCAATGTTATCTATGTCATTTAACAAGAATTTGCATAATTAAGTGAGTACCTTAGCCCATGCTTAAATCCCATCGAAAACATACCCTTAGTCATCCTCTCTCTTGATACAATCCCGTATTTACTTTATTTACTTTTGGAATTGCAATTGTGATAGATTCCCAATTCCCTGATTTCACCTCTTTTTACTTTTATTGTTGTTTGAACAAATACTCTATTGGTGATTAATATATGACAATCTTATAGGCGACTCTACCATTTCTCTATGGGATCGACCCCAACTCCCATTGAGAATTATAAATTTTGTTTTGCTCTGATAATCACTATCACCTCTGTATGGAGAGTGTTACTTGAGCAGCCATGCCCGACATATCACTGGTTGTGTGGCAGGGTTCTATTAGCCACATACCATCTGGGATCATTTCTTGCCTTCGGGCTTGGAAGTTGATTTTACATGTGTGTTTGGATTATCTAGCATATGTCCGAGAATGCTAGCGTTGACACTTCTTCTCCAGAGTCAGTTTTTGTAGTTAGAGACTTTCTAGATGTGTTCCCGACCACCTGCTAGGCTTTCCACCTGAGCGTGGATATTGACTTTGCTATTGAGTTAGAGCCGGGTACCAGGCATATTTCTATTACTCTGTATCGTATGGCTCCAGCTGAGTTGAGGGAGCCTAAGGATCAGCTCCAGGACTTGTTAGGTAAGGGTTTCATTAGGCCGAGTGTGTCACCTTAGGGTGCCCCAGTTCTATTTATGAAGAAGAAAGATGGGTCGATGCAAATGTGTATACGCAAAAGGCGAACTAAGAATTGGAAGATAGAATTGATTGAAACCCTCTTCTTCTTCTTAGAAAGGAAACTTGTTCTCAAAGCTAAAACTTCTCAAGAGTATTCAGAGCTGAAGAATTGTTTTTACAATTATGCCTAAAATGGGTTTGAATACTTTCCCAAAATGTCACTAAATTTCTAGACAAAATACCCTTTGGGTGGTATGCGATGTGATGTACGATTTGCATGTCGTGATGTACGCATCGCGCACCCTCTTCAATTGGACTAGTGACTCAGCTAACTTGGGAGTTGTCATGCAAAGGAGGTGCAGTTCGCACCATGAGTTGTGTGTGTTGCACAGTGACCGCACCTCGTAATAGATCCTTCAGTTGATTCAAGGCTCCATGTGGTGAGAGGTGCAAAATGCACCAATGTTTGTGCGGGTCGCACAAGCGCCGCATCTCAATGCAGAATCTCCATCTTTTTCGATCATTTCACACTTCACTCTTTTTGTTTGAGTTTTTTTATTTGTTATTTTTCTTAGTTTTTAGAGTAGAATAATTTTGAGGGAAACCCATGTGTTTTAGAGCATAATTCATTCCTTACTTTGTGAGTGACTTGCTTGAGGACAATCGATATTTCAAGTTTAGGGGTTTGATAAGTCGGTAATCTACCAACTTATTGAGCCTTTAATCATGAATTATCGCCAAGTTTAGATAAGATTTAGAGGTAGTTATGGCCTTTATTGATACGAATCCAGGTATTCTTGGTCAGAAGTGGAACACAAGGAAATGGACCCAAAAGAGCTTGAAAAGGTTTGAAGTATGAAGATGAGGAAAATAGATGAAGAATACCCCGAGAGGTAAGGCCGCCATGCGATGCGAACAACCCTTGGTGCGGTCTGCACCTTCCTCTATATGGAGTTCAAAAGCAAAAGAAGATTCTACTAAGAGCTGCAGTCGCTTTGCGATGCGCACAATGCCTGGTGTGGTCTGCACCTGCCTTCGCATAGGACCCAAAATCAAGCCAAGTCACTTATCTACTAGAATTGATCTATGTGATGCACACAATAAGATGTGTGATTTGCACGTCATGCCACGCGTCTCCCAAGGGGCATTTTTATCCACTTTTATATAATGAATTGGGATCTTCTAAAACCCAATTTGGGTATTATACTCAAAAATTCTGATAGTTTTTGATAGTTTTGAGTAGTATTGAACAAGTTATTCTCTCCCAAGGAAAGATAAAGGGTTTTACTCCATTCTCTCCATCTTCAACCTTGGATTCATCATTTTTGTATTATTGATCTTGTATATTGGTTATTAGCTTCTTTAATGAAAGGGAAATTGAACTACCCAATTGGTATCTTTTCTATTTCCTTTAGCATGAGTGGTTAGTCTCCTTGTCTAGGGGTGTGTTAATGATGGGTGTTTGAATTTGGGTATGAGTCTTGTTTAATTATGCTTATAATTGCTAAATTGATATGGGTCTAGTGAATTCTCCGTGTTTTAACTCTAAAATTAATGGTTGCAAATATTGATTGAAATTACTTGATTGTGTTCTTGCTTGAGAAAAAGGTTCATAATTTTGGATGAGAATTCACTAGTGGGTACTTGGGATTTCCATTTAGATTGAAGCTAGAAATAGCTCAATTTGCTGGAAAACACTCATTTAAGAGTCTAAGCTAGAAATAGTGCAACTTCCCCAAGCCTAAAATTAGTTGGTTATTGTTGAAACCATGGTGCTTGAACAAAGACCGTCGAAAATATGATTGTTGGATCGAAAGATTGACATTCATAATTAAAACCAATGTTATCTATGTCGTTTAACAAGAATTTGCATAATTAAGCGAGTAGCTTAGCCCATGCTTAAATACCATCGAAAACATATCCTTAGTCATCCTCTCTCTTGATACAATCCCGTATTTACTTTATTTACTTTTGGAATTGCAATTGTGATAGATTCCCAATTCAATGATTTCACCTCTTTTTACTTTTATTGTTGTTTGAACAAATACTATATTGGTGATTGATATATGACAATCTTATAGGCGACTCTACCATTTATCTATGGGATCGACCCCAACTCCCATTGAGAATTATAAATTTTGTTTTACTCTGAAGATCGCTATCACCTCTATATGGAGAGTGTTACTTGAGCGTTATCAGAAATCTCTGGAATGGTATACATCTCAGGATCTACGCAAATGGATGACATGGAGACTTATGGCTGAAGCTTTCATGGAATAGACTTATGGCTGAAGCTTTCATGGAATAGACTTATGGCTGAAGCTTTCATAGAAAGATTTCAATTTAACATCAAAGCAGCTCCCGACCGGTACTACTTGAAGAAGATAATGAAGAAATCTACAAAGAATTTTCGTGAATATGCTATTTGTTTGAGGGCAGTAACTGCAAGAGTACAACATCCCTTGAGTGAAGAAGAGTTGACCACTACTTTCATCAGGGTCCAAGAACCTAAGTATTATAATAGGATGATTTCTTTGATAGGACAACAATTCTCTGAACTCGTCAAAGTGGGGGAAGCTTTGGAGGATGCCCTTAGGTCTGGGAAGATCACTGCACTGCATACTATTGAGAATAGCTCGAATGGAACTATAGAAGTATCAAAGAGAATGAATGAAGAAGTGTTTAATATCAGGGATACCCATATGCACTCGACTCCATGGAGGTAATATTCGGGCCACTATGCCACCCAGAAAAAACTATTTTGTCCAAATTTTAGGAAGCCTCCCAAAGTATTCACACCGTTAATGGAATCCCAAAATCAACTTTACAAAATATTGAAGGCGGTGGGTAAGCTCCATCCTATAGAAGGGAGACCAACCAATCCTTTGGGAAAATTTTACAAGACTAATCAAAGATGTGCTTATCATCAGGAGTAGTTAGACCTAATACAGAGAGTTGCTCGACCCTCAAACACAAAATTCAAAACATGATCGACAACCAGTTGATCACAATTGAGAAGGCTCCCCCAAAATGATAAAATATCTAATGTTTAGGATTAGGACATTATAAATGGGGTCATTTGGAGATATTCCCCCGTCAAGAGTCAAAAAGAAGTATGTAGTGAAACTAGCAAGAACCTTACATATAAAGTTATTTTGTTTTCTATGTAAACAAATATTGTTTCTTTCTTTCCATTATTATCGCACCTTTTCTTGTAATCTGAACTACATTTGACCTGATTTCTATAGTAACGAGATACATGGTCTCTACAATGGTTCAGTCATATTCTCTCATAAAATTTCCATTTTCCTGTATAAATGAAATTGGGAGAGTTTTTGAGAGGGTCTCAAAAATTCAAAAGAAGAAGATTTTCTTCGGTAATTCAAGACTGGAGATCATGTCCAAGAAAACTGGGACTGAATTTTGGAGAGAACCTAAAAGATTCTACAAGAATAATATCTCTCTCACAAATCAAGTTTGAAGCTCACGTTGAAGTATGCAACTAGGGCAGAATTTTTAAGAGGATCTTCAAAATTCCATGATAAGTAACATCAAGATTCAAAAGAGTTCTTTTGTGCCCTATACAAGGGAAAAAGATGGTATATCAAGACCAAATGAATTTGCAAATTCAAGCACAAAAAGGAGAATCAAGACAATCAAGGCCAACACAAATCAGTCTTTCAAAACTAAGAATTTTTCTTTGTATACAGGAACAACAAAGTCACAAAAATGACAATCCCAAAACCATCAAAGCATGATAAAAGGCGCTATTTGCACCCATTGTGGCCTCGCCATAATAAATCTAGACAAAATTCTTCTCTCACTTTATCTCTTGATTTATTCCTGTTACTTCATTATGATTCGTAACACTTTCTTTGAACTTTACAGGTAAAGTTGTCAGGTAAAACAACTAAGACCATGAATGTGTCATTGGAACCATCACACAAATCATCACAAGTGATGATTCGACAAATCTGATTTCCTATGATAAGTGTCAGAGGCAAGGTCTAAGAGGCTCTTCCCAAATTCAAATAATCAAGTAAGAGGATCGCTAGATGCAAGTTTCAAGCTATGAACTACGTTTGACCTAAATTTTCAAGAATGAAAATGTAGGCGGCCTGTGTCGTCTTTGGTCAAACCCTTAGAAAAATCTATCATTTTCCCTTTTATATCTTGAGCTACGTGATGACCTGAATTCTCAAGAATGAGATATGTAAGCGGCATGTGTTGGCTTTGGTCAACCCCTTAGAAAAATCTATCATTTTTCCTTTTATATCTTGAATTACGTGATAACCTAAATTCTCAAGAATGAGATACGTAGGTGACCTTTGTTGGCTTCGGTGACCCCTTTAATTATTTCCAATTTTCTCCCACTATGAGTATGAGAATAACATTTGACCTGATTCATACTTTAACGAGATACATAGGTGCCACATTGGCTCGGTCATATCACCCCAGGAAATGGAAACTAGGGAAAAAATTTTGAGAAAGGAATCTTAAAAATTTAGAAGGCGAAGATTAGTAAGTCAGAATGCAGATGATGCCAAAGAGCGACTGAAGTAAATTTTGAAAAACGAATCTCAAGATCCTAACAGAGTGTAAAATCTCTTATCAACCTTTAACTAGGGCAGAAATATTGAGGAGGACCTCAAAATTTCTACCAAGATTCATTTGTGAGTTCAGAAACAAACTCTGAGAATTCTCCAGCATCAGGAGATCAGAGTCTACTTCAGAAAGCCCCAGCTGCAACTAAGTCCAAGTGGACTAATCCCCAACTATGACAGATTTCTCGAAATATCATTTTCAAACTCCCCAGCTAAGATGCTGAAGGATCTCTAGAACTCACCAGCAAAGTGTCAGATGCATCAAGGCATCGAATGAAAGACGTTCATTGAGCTAGTGCATGTCATGACAAGATTGGTATACGACCTTTCCAAATCATTTTTTCAAAAATCATTATTTTTCAAAAACTTATTTGAAAAATCTTTTACAAATTAATTTTCTCCTTTATAATTTATGTTTGTCTTACATTTGCCATGACTCGGGGAATCGAGGAAAGTGCCTGAGGATGAAAAACACCCAGAGATGACAAAACATGATCAGAAGATCGAAGAAGGTCGACACAGATCAGTTTTGCAAAAAAACTAATGATTTTTTCTATGGATGTAGATTATCCTAAGAAGTGACAAGGGATCGGCAAAAATCTGAATCATACTTTGTATTCCAAGGAACACGATAAGGCTGAACATCCAAGATCAACAAGAACGAGCATATATGATTGGAAAAAGCCAAAAGCGTTGGAGTTTCCCAAAATTGATAACTTTTTCTTGTGGTTGCAAGGACCGTCGTATATGGAAAGAGCAGTGACATACTCCTCATAATCCCCATCAAATTAAGGATCACGACAAATAGATGATGATTGAAAGTGGTATTTATAGTTGTTCCCAGAAATGGGTTTTCATCCATCACTTATGTATGAAGTGACCTCTTGTTTGTATATTCACCTCGAAAAGAAGGTGACATTTGCAAACAATGTTATTTTTTATCAATGTTATGAATGTTTTTTTTAAAGCTTTTCCAAAATTTGACTGTAGTCGCTAGTAAAAGCGACATTGTGTCTACTAATTATTTACCTTGAGCATAGGTACATGAAAAGGAGTCAACATGACAACACATAGAACAACATACTACTCTGGGTACACGTCTACCTTTCTAATGCTTAAGGCTATCCTCTTTATCTCATGACTTAGTCATAATTTACCAATTCATCTAGGGGTCACATATACATCTTACCTGCACCACCATAATTTATGGCAAGTTAATCAACTTAAATCTCTACATAAGCTAGGTTAGGCCTACTGGGTCAATTCCATAAAACTAGCATCACCATCCCTAATTACCATTCTTTCCACCCCGGTAATCATCCATAATTCAAACTTGTTGTCTAGTACTAAACATGGATAACAACACAATATCTCAAATACTACACTGACTTACAATTACAAGGCGATAATCAAGAAACACTAGTCCATTAAAATTTATGACAAAATAATCAACTTTAACCACACCTCCTATCTAACTTTAGCCTACAAGCACATTCTTCTTCATAACACTTCTAATCCTCTTTACTACCTCATTATGAAACTCCTTACTGATTCATTATTCATCCTATACTTAATCTTTTTCTACATATTGATATGCCTTCATAAGCCTCTTCCCTAACTCAAATATGCTCAAAGTCATCTTAACCAACCATCCTCCCACTACATACTACCATGGAATCTACACATAACTTGATACTTCTCCCTCCACGTCAAGGGACTTATCAACCCAATACTCACCTTATTGATACATGACTATAGCTACATACTTCAGTCCATCACTATCCCAATCTTCTAGCTACTACACTTCTAAATTCATTCACCTAGCTCTGGGGTCATTTTACTACTATAGCTCATAACATATCAATTTACACTAACTCTTGATTCACTATACTACCCACACGCTTAGAGAAACATAATTTTCGGCTAAGGGTTCCATTCTTAGTAAAGCTTCTGGAAGAGGGTCTGAGAGTACATCCTACTATAGGCTCAACTGCACGAATGAAAAATGGTACATGATTTTGGATTGGTATACTTTAACACACTAGTAGGCTCCTCTCAAGCCCTTGTGCAGTATTTTAACTTTTTGGATGACTCTATCTGAGAGCATCAAAGTGATAGGAATCTGAACAATACTAATTTAACCACCTCAAAGATGAGGCATGATCATAGGAATTAAAGCAATGCACGAACCTACATAAGTTTCTTAAAGAATAATTCTACTGCATGATCTGGAGTATGAAAGAAGGAAAACATTTCCTAAATACCATGTAGCCTCCTGATTATAAGTGTGGTGCACAACACACCCATAAGCAAGACTCTACTAGACATGATTTCAAAGACACCCTAGGACACTTGAACTATGTGCTTTAATACCAAGTTTGTCATGCCACAAGCCTACCCTCTAGACGTAACACGGTGCTTAGAGTCACAAGTGACCCCAAGCTAACCCATCGCCTAGCATACTACTGAGATATAGACTGAAAGATAATGCGAAACATAAAATATGTGTTGAGCTCTTGAAGAATATTATAATAAAATGAACTTTCATAAAATTGAAATGTAAAGTCATTTGAAAACTGATACAACTAACTAACTGACTATCTATGAAGCCTCTACTAACTGATGAGTTGCTGGGATAGGACCCCAGGTAACTATAAATGACTGGAAACTAAAATGAAGTAATAATCTAAATAATTGTAAGTCCCCAAATGATGAGGACTCACCAAGCTGGCTGGAGATGCTGCTGAACTACTAGCAACAAATCTAAGAACATTCTGTTGGATCTAAATCATGAAGGATGCAGCATAAAAAATCATGCAGTCAGTACTATAGAATATACTGAGTATGTTAGATATGCATAAATCATGATAAAACATGCTTACAACATACTTAAAATGAAACTATATGATCGGAGTAAAATCTGTAATGTAATGACTCAATGCAATATCATAGGCTAAAAATATATTTATAATCGTAAGTCATAAGTAGTAAGTCTGAAATATGAAAGCAAATAGTCAAATACATTCATATACTTAAAACTATTTTCCATCAGAGATTCTCGTAACCGATATAGACTATGTGAGTTACATGTAATTCAGTGTCATACACCCACACTGAAAAAGGTTTTCCTAACTGTCCAAGGTTAGAACCAAATACATAAGGATCTTGTAGTGAGCTATAGAGGATAACCTACGATGGCAACATAGTTCTGGTAATTAAGGGTACGCTAAACCCAGTTCAATTCAGTGCTAAATACTACTCCCAAAGTGTACATATTTCTCATACATAACATATGATATATCTAGATGTCAAAACTATTCATAACTTAAGTGAACATATCCAGATGTCAAAACCATTCATAAAGCATATGGACATATCTAGATGTCATGCTATTCATAAATTCATAAATCTTAAAAACATAGCATAGCCATAGTTCAAAACATACCTTTTACTAAAACTTATATCTTGAAGAACTAGGCATGCAAATTTCATAAATACTTGAGTCCATGTTATATAAACATAGGGTAAAATCATGCTAAAAATCATTCTCAATTCATGGGCTTTCAAAATACTTGAAGATTCTCATATAAAATAATGAGTGATATATTAGAAAGCATATTACAATGTAAATAAATTAGTTTCATAAGAAAAATCATAATTGGGTAAGAACCTTAATTCCTTAATTTCATAAAATCAAAATGAAATCATAGGTTTTGGGCATAAGTGTGAAAGGAATCCCTTATTGAATATCCACATACCTGAAACTTGAAGAACTTCTAGCTAGAACTTTAGGGATGAAGCTTGGAGAAAAATCCCTAAGATTGGAGGTGGAGACTTGGAGAAGAAATCTGAAGAAAAACCCTTAAGAACTTTCTTGCTTGAGCTTCTATGCTCTTTCTTGCTTGAAACCCTAAGTGTCTTGCCTTAGGGTCTTGAGAGAATTCTTTAGAGATTGATAGATGTTCTTCTGAGAAATAACCCCTTTTGGGTGTTTAAAAGATGTGGGGAAAGGCCTGAGGTAAGGAAAGGACCAAACTACCACGAACTTAACCTGCTAGAACAGAGATATTGAAGGCAATCCTATGTGGAGATTTCACATGAAAATGAAACGAGTATTTTCTACCCTTAGCAATTGGTCCAAAGCTGAATATGGAGATATATATACTACTATGAAAGAGTATGAGGAAAGGGTCAGAATTGTTGAAGAAAGAGATGATCAACAACAATACTGATTAGAATAGAACCAAGCTCAATTGGGTGAATGCTGAATATATAAGATACATGAAATTGGAGGAGGCTATTCTTAAGCAAAAAACCCAACTTCAGTGGTTCAAGGAGGGAGTTGCCAATTCCAAATACTTCCATGCTTTAATAAGAGGTAGAATAAGAAGGCTCTTTATCCTCAAGATTTGATGGTAATTTTCTCTCTCTTAAAATTTCTCTCTCTAGAATTTCCTCAAGGAAACTACACTGTCAGCCTCTCCGAATGGCCTTAGAGCCACCGATAGAGGTTCTCCGGCCATTGGATAAATCACAAACTAAGAACAATGATACTTCCAACAAAACCTAACAAGAATCATCATCAAATTCATCTCACAACTCCACGAATTCGCAAATCAGTCCCGCGATCAATGTAGTGATTTCTGATGAGGAGTTGAAATGGGCCCAAAAAATTGTTTTTATGTCAAATGATGGTTTGATTCATGTAAATCCATCAATTGGAAATGATTCTACAACATCTAAGATACATACACATCAGTGTTCAACAGATTCACTCAACCCATTTGAGAGATCTCAAATCGCGATTGAAAGGAAAAATGCAAGTGAAAAATCACAAATTCATGCTCTTTCCAGCGAGATTCGTGGAGATTTGAGTACTGGGGTTTCATCCTCACATCTCAGCGTACCCAATAGTACAATCTTTGCAAATATTGGTGATGAAATGCTCGACGGCGAGGATTCAGGCGGTGGTGAATTGCAGGTCTTGAAAACTCAAATTCGAACAACTCCAAGCGATGTTCATGGAGTTTTAAAAACTGGGATTTCTTCTTCACAAAAAGGAGCTCCTATTGAGGTAAGTAACATCAATTTTAATGGTGGAATCTCCATTGATGAAGTCTCAGGCAGCGGCTCCGGCAAAGCTCCGACAGATTTTTCTAGGCAAAATCATTGCGAGTTAATTGGAAATGGTATTGAGAATGTTTTCCCCACCAAAGAATCAATTGATGAGTCCCAAATCCCATCGAATTTTTCATTAAAGACTGGAAACTTAGCTCAATTAGCTGGAGATATGTTTTCGGTGACTGAAAAAATTGGTGTTATGGGTCATTTGAATCAAACTACCAACGTGATTGATAATATCAACAAATATTCAATACAAGAACAAAGGAGTAGTTCAAAATTGATCACAAGTGTTCCTAGGAAATCTTCTTTGGCATTCCATACACCTCCATCTTTGGAGATGAACCAGCAGCTTAGTAATGATCAGAAAAATGCACTTATTCAACACATACCTACTGGTTCTGATCAAGAGCAAGACATAGCAGTGTAAAATTAGGATCAATGTAAGTTTTCTAATGCTCAAAACACTATCTCTATTGATCCTAATGCTTTGAATGATGTCGGAGCTCAATTGCAATCTAATGCAATTGAGCAAAATACTTTGGAACTGACCTCTTTGATGCAGAACAATGAGATAACTTCTGAGGAAACTAATGATAACAGTAGGGAAAACCAACCTCTTAGTGATCCCAAGTCTAACCAAAACCCCAAAGTCAAAGCTAGACTCGAGAATGACCACACGAACCAATCGAAACAAGCTCAAAAGCCTTCCAATGCTACCTCTTCAGCCTATCCTAACATCTCCAATAATTTTAGTAGACATGATCCTTATGATCAAAATAAGCAGCCTCCTCCAGTAGATACTACTACCAAAGTTTCTTACAACACGAATCCTAACGAGCAGCCACCTCCAGTAGATACTACTACCAAAGTTGCTAACACCCCAAATCCAAACAACAATCCTAAAAATAAACCCATTCCTGATCCAGCCCCGTTTACTATTGCTTATACTTATGCTACTCGTTTAAGGTCCAACCAAGCTAAAAATGAGATCCCTATAGAGCTCTCTACTCCCAAAATCACCACTAGACAAGGTTTTCCTGCTGTTATATTCAAAAAGGAAGATTTCATGGTGAAATTGGTAGGAAGATGCAAGTATACTCTAGTTGGCAAGTTTACCAACACTATGCCAAAGATAGAGCTTATAAGAAAGAGCTTCATCCTCCAGACTCAACTAATGGGAGGGGTCAAGATTTCTCATTTCAATGCAAAAATCTTGATAATGAAGATGATCACCTCACCGTTTGGAACAAGCAAAAGATGTATATCGAGGGTCAACTAATGAGATTGCAATTTTGGACTCCTACATTTAGGACGGAGGAAGAAATGCCTATAGTTCCTATTTGGGTTACTCTATCGAAGCTACCATGGCATTGCTACAACAAGGAATTCATTACAGCTCTTCTCTCACCTATTGGCCAAACTTTGAACTTAGACACGACCTTTATACAAAAAATAAGAGGTAGTGTGGCTAAAGTATGGTTGCAATTTGATATCACTAAAGAAAGGCCATCTCATGTTTGGATGGGGTTTGATGAAGATGATTTGACTATCGGAAGGTGGCAAGCCATTCAATATGAGGGAATACCGGATTATTGTTCATATTGCAAACACCAAGGGCATCTAGTTCATGCGTGTAAAATCTAGAAAAAAGATGATGATTACAAGAGAAGAAAAGAACTTGAAGTTGAGGCTAAGTTGAAAAACAAGCTGCCATCAGGAGTAAAAAACCATGAAATACCTCCACCAGGTATCTCTCACTATTCTGATATTAATGCTAATGCTTCTAATACTATTGCTAGTGTTTCATGTACCACAAATATTCAACATAAACCTAATCCGGAGAACATTGAGGATGAATGGCAAACCCAAAAAAGAAAGAATTTCAGGGGGCGTCAACGAAGACAGGTATTCAGACTTGTCTCTCCCAGTAAAAAAAATGAAATACCTCACCAAATTCATGATGAACATCAAGCAGGTATCATAGTTGAAACTCTTGAATCTCCTTCAGATTATGTTGATCCTGGTGTGCAGGATTGACCACCCCATCTCCCTGTGAACTCTGTTATTCCCACTCCCTTGAAACCCCCTTCTGATGTGGAAAAATTGCAAAAAAAGGAATCACAGGTATTGAATCAATGCTCTCACACCCCCGTGACCCCTCAAATATTATTGTTGATGTTTTATCTGATTCTGAAGTTGATGGAGGTACGGATGGAGGGAAAAAGGAGAAACCTACTAACTTGCAGGAAAGGGTATCCAAGGGGAGGGATTTGTCTCATGTTTTGCATGAGAACCCACCGGTTGACCATAGGATTGACTCTAGATACCCTGCTATCACTGTTCATTCTGTTACCATTATTCATCAAAATGTTTTGAGCAACGCTTTGGTTCAGAAAATTCATGATCTTGTGGGTTCAGAAAATATTCAACAGTGGGTTGTTGATTTGGTTCAAAGTTTGAATACTGATGGGGTTTAGAATTTATGCCTAAATCAGTCTCAGAACTTAGGTAAATCAGTTCATCAAAATGAGCTCTCAAATCAGGTTATTGGTCAGTTTTCTGGGGCTGATCAAGTCCATAGTTCTAGTACGTTTTATGGTTCTGAACATATAAAATTTTTGGGCTCTTCTTTAGCCTCAAATCAGATTCATGTTCATGGTTCTATCTCTCATAAGATCCAAGGTCAAGTATCAAATATGGGTGCTGATCAACAGCAGGTATTGGGCTCTGTTATGGCTTCTAATCAGTTGCAAAAGTTGACCCAACATGCTGGTACAGGGCTGAGTCCATAGGTTCATGTTCAAACTCCTGAGGGTTCAGATATTGCTCAGAAATCAGGTTCTACTGGGGTCCATAACAGTTGCTCTGATCAGGTTCAGAGGTTGGGTTTGTCTCAATGCTTGGGGTCTGATTTAGTTCATGAAGTAGGTGCGGATTTGGGTTCAATTCCAAGCAAGGAAGATGAAAAAAATTCTGCTATTGCTCATGACCATAATCTGTCCTCAAAATAGAATAACTTGGTCCATTCTAACTCAAGTTGGCCTAAGGATAACACTGCACATCATACTCAGGTTCTTGGTGCTACTCAAGGTGCTGAACAGGGTATTTTTGTGGGTCAAAACAGTGTGCAAATGTCGGGTAATCAGGTTTTGGATCACTCTAATCAGGCTCTTAATAATGTTGTCACTGGGAAAGGTGTATCTAAAGAAGGCTCACAAGCTCCAAATAATAAATCCACTCTTCAACTTAGCATAAAAAAAGCTCTTAAGAGAAGACAAGAAAGAGAGGAAAACGAGAAGGAGGAGAAACTAAAAAAGGGACAAAAGAATTTTGTCTTGGTTAATGAACAAGCTAGTCTAGTTTTTCCCCCTCTCCAGATCCATGAGAATGCTCCTGATAATCCAAAGAACCAATGTACTCTCACCATAGTTCCAAGTTCACCTCTTGACGATAAAGATGAGTATAGAGTTTTACATTCTGAAGATGAGTTCGACCAAGATACTCAGTCTATTGAAGAACAGAATGATGAAGAAGAAACTAGTGAACAACTTATCAAAGCTTTTGGATCTACTTTTGATAGTGATATGCAAGAAGAAATCCAACAAGTATAAAAAAGAAATGGATTATCTCCTAGAGGTCAACAACAGAAGGTTCACTTCAACAAGCAAGCTATTTCTAGTACACCTGCCAGCACTAGCAGACCTCAAACCAGATCTCAAAGCAAAGGTTTCCAATGATTAGTACAATCATTTGGAATACAAGGGGTATTAATACCCAGGGATCTATGGAAAGAATTCAATACCTCAAACTTATTCATAGGCTATCATTGATAGCCATCCTTGAATCCTTTTCTGACAAGTCTCAGCTCAACATCAGTAGAGTGCAACTTGCCATGGATAATGCTACATGTAATGCTAATGGAAAAATCTGGATTTTTTAGACTAAAGATATTGACTGTAATGTTTTAGAAGCTGATGATCAACAAATTACTTGTGAAATAAAGCATGTAGAACATCCTACTACCTTCATCAACACCTTCATCCATGATAAGTGCAAAGATCATTTGAGAAGACCTCTTTGGGACAGACTTCTACATTATGCTAACACTGATAAACTGTAATGACCCTTCCGGTTATTCCCACGTATACATTTTCTTTGAACCGTTAGAGCTTGTTTGTAGCGGCCCCAAGTCACTTAAGGCTCGTCAGGACTGGTATTTCGGTGTTGGGTCCATTTGGTTGGTCGCATTATAAGTTTTGAAGCCAAGCAAGTCGGCAAAAGCTATCGTAAGTTCTTTAATAAATTTTCTGAACTTTGGGTGAAATGTCTCGGAGCTTTTATCTCAATATATAAAGAGTTAGAAGTCCCCCGAAATACTGAATCGAAGGTCTACGAGTCTAGTTTCCAACGCATAAAAACTCACGTCCAACTGATCTCGGAGTAAAAAGTTATGACTGTTTTATCGCGGACTGTCTGGCAGAAAACGGGTCGCGAACCGGGTCGGGTTAAACTCGATTTAAGCCTCAACTTCACGTTTTAAGACGCCATTTCAGTTCCGAAACAGTGATAAAACATAAGGGAGGATCCCGAGAGAATTCTTGAGTATCGAAATCGTGCGTATTTGAAAATATTTTATTTAAAAGTCGGAGGTGGTAGGAAGTTATATTATATTATTATTACCTTTTCAAAATATTTTAAAGGTTTATGGAAAATATTTTTGATACGTTATAATTGTATATGTATTTATTTTATAAGGTTTTTATACATTGTAATATTTTAACGGAGATAGTAAATTTAGTTATGTTAAAGATTATTATTATAATATAGTAGGTTTTATTCGAAATAATTTTCTAATAATTGTGGTATATTTAAAAAGCTATATTTATTTTACCACGAATTTATGCAATACCCGAGTATATACCTAATGGGGAGAATTTGTTGCCACCTCCACTTCCACGTGGAAGTGGAGCCCTTGTACAACAAGTTAGGCAGCATGTAGTGGCAACATAGGAATCTTCCTATAATATTCACATTTGTGACATATCAACCTAACTTCTGTACTTAATATTCCCTCATATTTGAATTGTTCACATACAAGCATGCTTAGGCGGACAGGGATTTTTGGTGGAGAAAGCATTTTATTCTTGGTTGTTCTTATATTTGATCACGAAAAATAGAAAATCAATTATCCACGTCAAGTTATTCAAGTCCGAGTTCGAGTGTGATTTCAT
>QJPP01002133.1:0-419304 GCA_003996215.1 Jaltomata sinuosa | reverse complement strand
GTTTGCTGTTTGCTGATTGTACGCTCCGGTAGTATGGGATGCCGGAGGGTTTGTTTTCACTTGTTTGTGTTCCTCGGTTGTATGGGCGGCCGGGGGACTGTAGGTAGACTATTGCTATTTTACTTACAGAGTTGTTCTCTATTAGAGATGAGTATGAGATTGGTTACTGCTAGACTGTTAGTTTCTGGATTGAGATTGTTATGATTAGTTGGGTTGATTCATGTCGTGAGCATGCCTATTATTATTCTTTCTCCCTTCTTCTTACACTTGAGGTTACCGGTATACCGTCCATTTCGCAAACTTATTTTATATACACTGTTATTGCAAGGACCCCAGGTGCGTTCTTACTTACTTTCACCTGTGCCTTTGGTGTGTATATCCTGCTTACTAGCCTCATGTGTGGTTCTGTTGGTTTCCCTCTGGGCTAGTTCCTGTGTACCTTTTGTTGATTTCTGTGACTGATTGATTCTATTCTGTCTATTACTGCTCTTTTATCTTATATGTGCCCAGTCGGCCTATGATACCTACTGGGTACCTTATGCTTCGCATTTGGTGCTCACCCCTACCCCCTGCATCTTTGGGTGCAGATCCTAGCGTGGGCCATCGCCGTTAGATCGCTGTGATTCGTGCTTGGAGATCTGTGGGACTACTTCAGGCTGAGGGTGAGCTCTTGGCGATCGGAGCTTAGCTTTAGTTTATCTTTTGCTTCATGTACTCTATTACCATTCAGAGACATCTGTATATATAGTTTTGGTTTATTTGTACTCCATGTATTTAGTTTGGCTCTGTACTATGATACCAGGTCTTGGGGTTTGGTTTAGTTTCCACATATGTATATATTTATATACCTGTTATCTATTCGTCTTATTCTCTTATTTGTTAGATGGTAGCCCATTACTAACTGTTCTGGGCTACAGGGATTGGTTCACCTACCGGGGGTTGTAGGTGCCATCATGACCGAGAAATCGGGTCGTGACAATAACTAGACAAAATAAATAAATAATAAACTAATCATGAAATACTAGTAAGAAAACACGTAAGGAAAATAAGAAAAGATATTAAACATGAAACAAACTTGATTATTTAATTAAAACAAATAAGGGAGAAAGGAAAAGGGACTAATCATAAATTTTCCTGTTGACGAAGAAAAAAAACAAATTCAATCCTATAAAGGTAACAAAAACAAAGATAAATAAACACGAAATCCCACATAAAATACAAACCCGTAATGGTTAGAACCTAAATATCCCCAGCGGAGTCGCCATTCTGTCGCACCCGTTTTTCCTCGCGGAAAAGCGGGTTTCGACGTGACAACTCTCTTTTTAGGAAGAGAGGGTGAAGAGTCGCCACCTAACGAATTTAAGGCGCGTTAGGGCGCCGTTCTAACTAATTACAATTAAATTAAGTTTTATTTTAAGTCTACGCAACCAGAGAATCGGGTAAGGGTTCAAGTTACCTCGAAAGGAAGGTGTTAAGCACCTTTCGAGGTCCACAAATGTGGGTCCCTGCCGGATTCGTTATTTATGTGGGAATAGGTGATAAATAATAGGTCGATTAATTAAACTAAAACTATGTAATCAAACAAGTAAGACTTTATTTAAAACAAGTATTTAAGCCAAATTAATTGCTAAAATCTAAGTAAAAAAATCATGCAAGAATTAACGCAAGTAAATAAATAAACGAAAAAATCAGATAAGCAAGAAGTCAGAAGTGACACAATGATATAGGAAAAGAGACCTAATTACTAAGTGACTTAGTTGACTACCCCAAACAAATAGAAAGAAACAAACATAGGTTAATTTAACCTATTCGGATCAGCGCCCGGCTTATTATCGGAGACAATTTCCAAAGACATTGTCGTATTCTGCTCGGGTCGATTTCCATCATATCCGTCTATCTACCCGCCTAAGTTGGTTATTAAGATTATCATTCCTAGGAGCGTACTAAAGAAATGAAAAATCTAGCGTACCTTAATATGCCTACCCGTCCCAACTTAATGTCCAAGAGGCATTGGACTTACTAACTGGGTATGGGACTAGACAAATAAAATCTTAGGTTTCCTAATTAGACACGGAAAAGCGTCAAGCAAAAAACAAGAAAGGACTTTTAAACAAGCAGCACCTAACAGTCTCAAACATGCCTCTCAATCAAGGTTGCACCTAACAGTCTCAAACATGCCTCTCAATCAAGGTTAAAATAAACAATCAAACAATGCTTAGAAAATTAACATTTTTCATATGGTTAAAACCTATAAACATGATCTCTAGTGATTAACGATGCAGAAGATTGACAATTTTTATTGAACATGTGGGCATGATTTCTGATAATGCAGAAAATTTGTTAATTAGATCATATAAGCCGAACCTTTAGTTATTTAACATACTGAAAACATGTTTTAAGCATATAGGCATGCTGACTGGTTAATCTCATATGCTGAAAGTTGATTTAATCCTATTAGCAGGATATTTACATAGTTAAACAGTGCAGAAAACTATTAGAGAACTATAGACATAAAAACTGATTAAACTATAACGATTAATTTAAAATCCTTACAGCATGGTTACTGACTGGTTTAAATTGATTAATACACCAAATTACAGCTGACTACAGACAGTATCGAACATAAACCGAAAGTAAAATTACGAACATGTTTATAATGTGCGAGATGACCTTGAACATGCTAAACTGATTTAAGCCTAAAAAACATGATATCTAAATACTAAACAGATTTTAATTTATGACATGGTAATTAATTAGATTAGATGCAAAGGACTAATTTTGAATCCTAAAGACATGGTTACTAAAATGTTGAAACTGATTTTAAACCTACAATATGGTAACTAAATATCAAAACAGATTTTAACTTATGGCATGGTAACTAATTAAAACATATATTTTTAATCCTATAGGCATGGTAGCTAAATATGTTTAGATTAAATCGGCAGAAATTACAAATAACATGCAGAATTGGAAATTGTATGAATCATGCAATAAATGTGACAATTGTAGGCAGAATGCACATATACAAGATTACTACAAGCATGCTGGACATTTCGCATTTTAAACTTATTGACATGACATTTAAAATTAAATTAACAATCCATTTAGTTAATACCTATAGGCATGGTTTTTATGTGAATTTTATCAGCCAGATTAAAACAGATAGCACATAGTTTGCCCCTCCCCCGTAGCAACCCCTAAAGTATCTTATTTATCATCAGAGTTTTACAATAAATTATTACAGACCAAAATAATGAATGAGAAATAAAATAAACAGATCTAAAGCTTGGAGATTCCCAAATCCTGGACAACTCTTCATTGTAATACCCATCTGCCAACAGAGAACCTGCCGATCATGTCAAAGTAGGATCCGGAGGAACCTATCACAACCCATAAGACCACCCCTGACATGTCAGAGTTCCTGAGGATCTCAAGGATCCTAGGCAGTGCTTATGTCAGGGAGTAGGGGTGTGTTTGAGCCTCCGTTTCCGCCGAAGTAGCACAAAATGAAACATAACAGATTCAAGTGCAGTCATAGTAGGACAAAACCAACCAGTTTCAATAGCTCAATGCAAAGCCAAACAAATAGAGAATAAATTCCGAATTTACATCCTATAAACATGCTTTTATAACATAATCACAGAACAATCGTGGATAAACACAGATGGATACATATTCTAAAGGTAAACATACATATGAATTGAAATCTACATCGACAAAACACTAACCAGTTATCTGCAAATAGCAAAAATATTCGAAGTCTTCACACTTAGCAATCAGTACCACTTATCAACCCAGAAGAGAAGTTCTAAGAGAAATATAAGAGTAGCCGTGTCTGTCCAGTCCCTCCAATAATAATAATAGAGGGTTGCTTTTATAGTGAAAGAATAAGACTTGGATTAAGGAAAGAAATAAGTTTAACCAAATGAATTAAGATTTTTTTTTTATTTTATCCTAATCAAATCAATTAGCCCCAAATTATCATAAGAAGAGAGTAATTAAAGGAAGAAGAATATTTTAAAAGGTCAATCCTGGGAATTGTTTCCTTAAGCAAATGAGCTAATCCAATAATATAAAAAGAATCATGCTATTTTACCATAATTAAGCAAGTAACAAGCTGTCTAAAATTCAAAAATAGTAAATATTCCGTACAATCTGTCTCTTCTCATTATAACCCATTTTGTGGAATTAAGCAATTGCACCAATCAAGTCAACATATACCAAAATTGTCTAGGTACTAAGTCTACTTTAATCCACAAAAGGAAGGAAAATCACTCGAAGGGATGATTACATGATGTGGTCAATCAATTACACAATAGAATTTATCAAGGATAATCAAGTATCAAGTTGTCTCCAATTTGAATCCGAAAGGAGAAAGGCAGGAAGAACAATTTGCCACAAATAGATAAATAACATGGCTATTCTAATCATAAATGTAATGCAAAATCGTGCTTGGACTGAATCAATTATAATCCAAAATGAACGAGTAATGAGTACAGCAGATTACAGAGTTAATCAAAGAGGGAAAATAGCAAGACTTTTAAGACTCGGAAGTAAGTATAAGTTCCCCAGACAAGAATATAGGTTGTATTTCCTGACCAACAACCAGCCATGACACGAGAAGGGATATTAAACAAATCATCCATCATTTCCATACTTGCCATAAGACATGGTAATTAGGCATGCTTAGACAACCGTTTCACAACAAAGTAAACTCATAAGAACTTTCAGAATTAAAATTTATAGCAACTTCGTAAAAAACATGATTTTCCACATACTGTAATTGGCGTAAGTGGTCAGTCACAAATCCGTAAAATCAAATGAACATGCACAAAACCCTCATAAATGGATTTAGAACCTGTAATACGAGAGAATGAGATGGAGCAGAATATGATACACCTGAGCACCAATCGCAACACAGGGTGACCCCAGGCGGGTCTGACAAGAAAATTGTCATTCAATTTCGTCGGAGTCTTACGCCATCCGTCGGAGGAAAGGAAACCTCTGGGATTTTAATAGTGTCAATGGAGAGGGGGTTTGGGTTTCTATTTTGTGGGGTTTCACCGGAGAACGAGGCAGCGATGGAGGGAGTTGAGAGAGGAGATGGTGGCAGCAACATTGAGGCGGTGGGGTTTTCGCCGCTGCTGGTGGGGTTTGTCTAGTGGTTTTTGGTAGTGATTTTTTGGTGGAGATGAAGAGGTGAGGGTGGTGTTCATGGGGTTTGGTCGGCTGGAGCTTTGTTGGTCGGGCACCAGAACCAGAAGCGGTACTCGCCGCTGTTTCGTCGGCGGGTCCGACGGAGTAGAAATAGGAGAAAGAGGAGGAAGAGAGAGGCAGCGAAGGGGAAGGGTGGTGCCGGCGTTGTTGTTGACCGCCGAGGATAAGCGGCGATGGTGGCGGCGGTGAGGAGGGAGAAAGAGAGGAGAGAGAGCTTGAGGGGGCGGTGGAGGAGAATGGGATTAGGGTTTGGGGGTGGTGTGATTAAATGGTAAGAAAAGGTGAGCTTTAATCTTGGCCGTTGATCGTATTAGATCAATGGCTAAGATTTGAGCTCATCCTAGGTCAGATTTGAAATTAAAATTAGGTCAGATTGGCTCAAATTTAGGCTATAATTGAAATGAATTGGATAGATAAGGGCTACAATTTAAATAAATTGGGAAGAAAATTAGAATTAGGCTGCTATTTAATTAATAACATACTGCATATGTAATTTAATAGATAAAATAATAACTAACGATAATTAACAAATAATTAACAAACAAAATATATTATTTAAAATTATAAATAAATTTCGTATACATTTTGTACGTAAAAATAAATGACATGTAATATCATATGAAATTTAAGATAAAAATAGTAATAATAGAGAATAATTATATATTTATATACTAATTTCAAAGTGTTAACAAGTAATTCATTTAATGAATCAAGTAAAAAAAATGTAAAATAAATTAATATTTAAAATAATTATTATTATTAAAATAACTGTCCGAGAGAGGTATAGGGAGGTCAAAAGTGGGTGTCAACACCAAACATAGAGGGGTAAATTTTGAATTGAGGGGGAGATGACAAAATGAGGAACCAAGTCGAGTCTTGCGACTCAACTAGTATAGAATTCTAGAAAGATCTATGATGGAATACCAATCCATTCTTATTCTAGCGGATTTCCTAGCACTTCAGTCAAGGTGACACTATACTCAAACATATTTGTGCCATATTCATGACTAAGTTCATGCACTCTATACAGATTCATGTCCATGCTCAGCTCCTAAAACAAACAAAACTGCTTCAGACAACAATCCCAGTTTTACTTTATGATTCCATGAATTTCAGCTTTATTTCAAGAGACTGATTACGTATAATCCCATCTCTCACAGTATATTCAGTTTTATGCCCTAAGTCCTCAAGTTATGCCTTAATGGCTAATAGCACCAGGCTACATCATGTAGATGCTCAGATCAGATCCTTGGAATGACTCGTTCTTATGATTTCCTTGCTCAAAGCTTTATGTACTTACACTCAAACTAGTGATGGGTGGTTATAACATGTATGCTCAGAATAATCCTCTATTCAAGCCTTATGTGCTCAGTATGTGAAGTACTCATGCCCTTTGCACTCATGTCCCTAAGTATCATCTTAAGTGACTAAGTCTCACTATGTACGAGTCAAGATTCAGCAGTATCCCTTATCCTTGTTAATGACGCTCAGTTCAGATTCAGTGTTCACAACCAAGAGTAGGCCTCTAGTTGTAGGTCAGGTAACAGACTAAGCATTACCATGCTACGTGTAGCACTTTGTGCCTCCAAGTTAGGTTTGAACATTGTGAAACAAAGCAGTTAGACTCAGACCTCAATAGTTACATGTTCTAGTTTTACACTTATGGTTCGTGCTTAGCCGCCTCTTCATGATTTTATGAGAGTCCTCATAACAGATCAGTTCAGACCTACCAATATCCATTTCCTGAGACAAGAAGGCTTTCCATTCAGCTTAATCCACACTAGTAAGTTCAGTTTAGAAGAGAATAATTTTCTCGTACATTTACTCCTCTCAGTTTTATGTTCCTTTCAGCTAACTATGATTTCTAAGAATGCGTTCATTCTTTATGAGTTTCAGCTAAGTCCCTACTCTCACTCCAGACCAGTTATCATGTTGGACATTCAGTTTCATGTCCTACCAGTGTTCTTATGCTCTCAGTATGCATACATGCCTCACGAACACAGCTCAGCTCATATTTCAGTTAGAAATCAGTTACCATGTTAGTACTCCAGTATTTAGAACTCAGTCAGCGGGATTGTAGCCCACTCCCCATAACTTTATCCTAGTTAGTCTTCATTCGAAGACGAATGATCCCAAGGGGGAGATATAATAACACCTCAGAAATTCTAAGCTAAGATTTGAACAGTGTTTCATATATGGTTAGATTAGAACCGATGAACTTTCTATGAATATAGGTATTAAGATCAATTTTTGAGTTGGAAGGTGTATTAGATATGAATTAAAGTCATAAAAAACCTCTAGCTGAAAGTTAAGTTGAAAGCCTTTCTACCGATTGAGTTTTCATGTAAGTTCTAACTAGGGTCAAATTCAAATGACCATATCTCCTGGAATATAAAGTGTTAGGTGGCGTAGTACCTACCCAATTAAAGGTAATTGAATTATCTTTTCAACACCACTAACCGCTCATTGATACGATTCTAGAGTAAAACGTTAAGGACATTTTCGTGAAGTACTGTCAGCTGTCAAAAGCTGACGGGCTGGCGGACGGGCGTGGCCCATTCTGATGGGCTGGACGACGCCTGTGGCTCCCACGATGGTCCGTGGTGACATCCCATGGGAACCAACCAGTGAACCCTTTTGGCCCCCTATAAGGGCCACGGTTGGGTCCGACGGCCCATGGGGGCCACGACGGCCTATGGGAAGCCCCGTCCAATGACTTTTCTATATTTTTTTAGCATTTAAGTTGGGGGTAGTTTGGTCCTTTCCTTACCACATGTCTTTCCCCACGTCTTTTAAATATCCAAAGGGGGTTATTTCTCAGAAAAACATCGATCAATATCTAGAATTATTCTCTCAAAACTCCAAGGCAAGACACCTAGGGTTTCAAGCAAGCAAGAGCATAGAAGCTCAAGCAAGAAAGTCTCTCAAGAGTTTTCCTTCAGATTTCTCCTCCAAGTTTTCATCCCTCAGTTCCAGCCCTAGAAACTCTTCATTAATTAGGTATATGGGTATTCAATGAGGATCTTCTTCCACCCTCATGCCCAAATATCAGTTTTCAATTATGATTTCTATAAATTATGATTCTAGGGTCATACCCAACTATGCATGTTTTTACATAATCGAATTCCCTATGATACTATATGTTTCTCGTACATGTTTAAATGATATTCCATGAAGTTTTACAGACATCTTCTTAAGATCCTTGGAATTTAGATGAAACAGACTTAGCCTAGATTTACAGTATCTTCTGCATAAATTAGCTTTCTTTTCAAGAACTTAGCATGAAATTGTAGTGTTTTCACATGAAGTAGCTTTTCTTCAGAATTCAGCCTAGTTTACTAGCATTCAGTTTCAAGCATGAAATTATCCAGTTTTCAGTCTACAGGTTTTCCTTAAAACTTCTCATGATTTAGCAGGCTTCAACTTACCTTCAGTATGTTTTACAAGAATATATTTTTAAATATAGACTTTTAACATATGCCATCAATGATGATGAACTTAGTAGGTTTTGTGATTAGCATGGTATTCATATATGCCATCAATGATTATGAATTTAGTAAGTTTCATGATTAGTATGACATCTAGATATGTCTACATGCTTTATGAATAGTTCTCAGTTATATAGTCTTTCAGAAATCGTCCAAATTAATTAGGTTCTGATACATCATTCTAGAACTTCAGTTTTAAATGAGCTATCAGCATTCAGTTTGGGAGTAGTACTTAGCACCGAGTTGGACTAAAGTTCAGCGTACCTAAAGTCCCAGAACTACGTGCCACTATAGGTCATTTAGCCCCTCAGTTGGGCCTCAGAACTAGTGATCACATTAGCCATGCCTTTATACCCTAGCAAGGTATATTGGGTCCTCTCGATGGGGCGTATACATCGGACTCCGCATTTAGCTCACGTGGTTTATGTCAGTTAACAGACTCTCCAACAGAATTAAACTCAGTAGTTGTGTACTAGGCCCTCAGTTTAGTTTTACAACTTTTAAGTTATATTTTCTAGAATATCCTTGTATTTCAGATTTTATGCATATTATGTTTGGGCTTGAGTACTACAGATTAAATTTACAGTTTTAAACAACATATCAGTGTTTTCAGCATGCTCAGTAGAAGAACCTCCTCTAAGGATTTACTTTAAATATGACTTTTAGCATGACTCATGACTCTCAGCTCAGCTGCACTAGTCCATGATTTACAAACACACTTTATCTTGGAGTCCATGAAATCCTAACTAACAGGTTTACTTATCTTTAAACATCATGATCTCACTGTTACAGTCCAGCAACATGATCTACATTATCTTCAGTAAAGGAGTCTATATTATACAGCTTTGACTTATGCACTTCAGATATTATACTTAGACTAGATTTTCAGCCATGCTTTCAGTATACATACATGTATCTTCTCATGATTTACAGTAAGTGCATATCTCACATGCTCAGTACATTCAAAGTACTGACCGCATACCTTCCTTGTGATGCATCATTTTATGATGTAGGTTTCAGTGCTAGCTCCCAGGATCATGGTCAGACAGATCGCAGCTTCCAGTCAGCAGTTGATGATGAGTTCTCCTTATTCGGGAACTCCAGTCAGTACTAATCATAGTGGTTTACTTTCTGTTTGATATACTGATTAGAGATAGTTGGGGGTCATGTCTCGGCTAACTATAGTCAGTATTAATAGAGGCTTCATAGACAGTTAGACAGTCAGTCAATGAGTTGTATCAGTTTTCAAACACTCTTGTATCTCAGTTATGAAAGTTCTTTTTGTTATAATATATTTAAAGAGCTCAGCACATTTCTGCTTCCGCATTTACTTTCAGTCTATATCTCAGCAGTATGTCAGGCCATGGGTTAGCTTGGGGTCACTTGTGACTCTAAGTACCGTGTCGCGTCTAGGGTGTAGGCTCGGGGTGTGACAAATGTGAGTCCAGATATCGTACCCAAGGGATTTGCGAATTGATTTCTAGTTTGAATTCTTATACGGGTTATTCAGTAAGTAACCAATAATGAAGAGTGATTTGTGTGTTTTGAATGTAAGTAAAACAATTGTAGACAAGTTGTGGATTAGTTGTGTTGTAAGTCAGATTTGAGAAAAGATCCAGGGTTATGGTATATCGACAATCCAATTAAGTTTTCAAACCATATGTTTAGTTGATTTCCTGAGTTACTAGTTGCGGATTGATTTTAACCATATTGAACATTTTTCCAAATAACACTAGGTCTACTCGACTATTCCTAACGCTTATATTTCTATGATCGCCGATCGATAGTGAAGTGCATGTGATTTCTCTCCCGTATCAATTGAGCAAGGCTAATGGGTATAATATTCCTATCCACATTAGCGAATTGTTTCCCTTTTCTATAGAGTTCACAACCAATCCCTACTATCACGCCCAAAACTCGAGGGGCACAGCTGGCACCTGATGTCAAAATTTAGGCCCGAGCTGATCCTGGTGAACCATTTGCCAATGGTGCATAGCAACCACATGCAATCAAGAAAATAAACGAGTATATCTCATCTTAAAAATAAGTCATCAGCCGACGAGACCCCTATTAACAACTCTACAAAGAAAATAGCTACTGCCAATAGTTTGTATAAAGCGATAAATAGATAGCACGCAAGTTTGGTTTGGGCCGTCGAGGCCACCATGATATCTATACAGAAATTTAAAATAGGTATACACGATATCAGCTAGGCCAGCAGGATGATGAACTATCAACAACAATAATAAGGACCAACTGGCCAACAACGTAGCTACACAATCTAACAGACTATTCTGCAAGCCTTTATGAATACAATACTTGGGCGGACAAGGTCCCGATCTATCCAAAAGCTATAAACAGTAAAACAAGCTAACCTCTTAGACTCTGGCGACCTATGAAAGAAAATGAGTCAAACAATCAGCTAAAAACTCGGTGGTGCTATCTAGTGGGTCTGTCTAACCGTTGCTCAGGACCTGCAGGCATGAATGCAGCACCCCCAAGCAATGGAGCGTCAGTACAAAATAATGTACCGTGTATGCAAGGCAACTGAAAGCTGAAATTGAAGCTAATGTGATGAATATTATGAGTAATCAGATAGGGGAATCGAGATAATCTGAGCGTACTTACTTGCTTCTGAATTTATAAATAGCTGAGATTTATATCATAAGTATTATAAATACTCAAGTAGGGAGTCAGAGGTTAGCCAGAACGCACTTACCTGTTCTCGACTTAAACCTTACAAACCATAACTAATTGAGCAGTCCGTTTCTCAAATCGAGCTAACTAATATCATCAAATAATGAAGTACCTGAGGAAAAGGATCAAAAATCATCATATATAGCCTAACTGCTCCTAACACAAATCATACAATAATCAAACAATAACTTAACCAGCCCTCATAAGCTCAGCAGGTACAAACAGAAATCAATATAAACCAACCGGCCCCCATAAGCTCGACAGGTATAAAGCGCAATAAATATAACCCAACCGAGCCCCATAAGATTGGCAGGGTCCACAAAAATCTACATAGCCCTATAAGAAACTTCATAGCCTCGTAGGCAATCTGTGTGGCCCTGAAGGCAATATAATAGCCTCTAAGACAACTGTATATCTGTATAGACCAAAGGCAAATGTATATCTGTATAGCCCTGAAGGCATTGTATATCTACCTCCTAAGGAAAATCACATATGTATCTGAGCACACAAGACTCATGTATTTGTATATGAGCACACAAAGGCTCCTGTAATTATATCTAGCCACGTAAGAAACATATCTAGCCCCATAGGTGACATATCTAGCCCCGTAGAAAACATATCTAGCCCTTAAGGCACTTCATATCAAGCCCTTAAGGCACATCATATAGCCCCGAAGGCAACTTTTTGGCCCATAGGCCTCAATCTAGCCCCTTAGGCAAACATTATAGTCCGTGAATGAACATGCTTCATCATAGCCCCTTAGGTAATCAAGATAGCCCGTGAGTGAACATGCTTCATCATAGCCCCTTAGGCAATCAAGATAGCCCATAGACTTTATTATAGCCCCGTAGGCGATTGGAGTAGCTCGTAGGCTTCAAATCATCTTAATAACCCCTTAGGCAACATGCATATAGCCCCTTAGGCACTAATCATATCTCTACAACTAACTATAATAGCCCCGAGGGCAACACAAACAATCGAATGGCTGAATAATAAGAAATATAGTTATCAGCTACCTATACGAATAATCTCTAAGTTGTATCTAAGCTCGAAGTATCTATCAATAGAATATAAATTCCTATGAGGGACGACTATATTAAGTCAAGCAGTAAACCAATTCAAATAAGGCTATGAGTGATTCGGCTACAACAACTAGCTTTATTAATCGTTAAGCTCTAAGAAAACTTGCCGAAAGAAGGGAATAGTCCTAGCACGCTTTTCCCATAGACTTCTAGTGGGATAACATCAATCCAGAATTTCTATGAATGAATCTACAGTGACATGCTAGACTAGAAGTCTATATCAGCTATAATCAATCACATTTCTTGTGTTTAGAGCATCGCCCATGTCCCAAACATCATTCTCAACTAGATCCAAGGAACTAAATGATAGGAATTTTAACTTAGATCAATCTCTTCCCCCAAGTGTCACACATACTAAATCTTAGATTTTGTGTAATGTAATCACGCCAATGCACATAGTCCCAAAGGTAATCACAATACTCAAGCAGCCCCAGAGGTGAGCAAGATAAGCTATAAGTGACTATACAAGTAATCTAAGTCGTGTATTGCATAAAGTCGCTATCTGTAGAGTAAGAATCTTGACAAGGGATAAATGTATCTACTCTAGCAACCAACACAATCAACCATTACGTCTACAAATAGCTCATCTATAATATATTAGCCATAGAGCCTATGATTTGTAGTGGATAATACCATTTTATAGGAGGCAAATCGACAAGTAACATAGTCCAAAGAAACACAAGCAGGCATATACTATATGCGAACTGTAGGCAAGTCGAGCTCGGTCGCTAATGAAAGAAACAAAATCTAGCAAAGATGTAGTAATCTATTCAAATGACCAACATGGAGAACTATGGCTACAAGTCATTCATCGATGGTAAGCTAGCCTTATCACACTATGGACTATAAAGGAACATGCAAAAAAAAAGGATGGCCTTAACAAACTTTAAATTGAAGCCTCAACGGTTTTGCTATGAAGCTCGATCAACTGATCGTAATGCAACAAATGCAAGAATCAACAAGGCCGCAGGAACGATCCACAATCAATCGGTAAGGCGTTAAGGTCGTCATTATGACCAACCCACTTTAACTTAATAATCGACATTACAATTTCTACGAAACCAACATCTAATAATAACAATAAGAAGCTATCAACACCTCACAAAAACAACGAGATCTTTAGAGAATATAACTAGGTGTACTTCACGTTGTTTAATCTGACAATCATCGTACGTGACTCCAAAAAAAAAGCACCAATCCACTAGTCCCTTCAACACACTAACACTATCAATATACAATAATGATAATCCAACTTAATAAGAAAAAAGGGCTGCCCGGAGCGACAATATTCAAATACCACTTCGTGGCTCAAAAATCTATAAAAATGATTTTAGAACATGAAATTATGAAGGACATTCGCAGAAGCAAGATTACCTCATAAAAGTTTCAAAATCCCAAACTAAACAAATTGTTAGAAGGACCCATCACTGCTACTACATCAGAACTACGTCAAAACACAATTTTATAATAATTTTGACCCTATTCAGTTTTGTCCAAACAGTCCATGGTAAGACGATCGCAACTTTTTACCCTGACGCTGTATTGACAAATGGTTTGAAATGTAATGAAAATAACATTATAAAAATAACTTCACAAATAATCAAATTGAAATAATTGAGAGTAGAAGAGATAGAGAGAATCTTATTGAAATGCCCGATTTCGATAGCGAAGAATACATGATGAACAATAAAACTAACGGAGGATATATTTAAAGTCGTGCATAATCATACGTGTTCATATCTGTACAATAGTGGGAAAGTTGGGTAATTTATAAGATAAACTAGTGGTAAGTGCTTTTGTGATTCTCGTCCGTTTCAATCCCTACCATGGTTTAGATCACGCACATTGAATGGAATTAAAGGGAATCTCGGATACCGCAAAATCTGATTATTATATAAGTTATCATCTATTCGATCTCTCTGAACCTTCTTGGAAGGACCGTTCTAGGATTTTTCTGTCTCGTGCGAATGAAGTAGGTTCCAAAACCTATTCTCAAATAGTCAAATGAGTCTTTGATTTGACTAACATCAAATGACTCGATGAGTGGATGTAGTCTTCTCTATATTTGCCACGTGCTTGGTCAAATAATTTTTGCGTCTGGTATATTTTATCAAGATAGATAGTTATCTATTTTCGAATAATTTAGTTCCTTTTTGAAAAGCTATCCTCTTTTATGTAGGCTTGAAATTGAAAATAAATTAATACCTTTAAAAAGTTATTTTTCTCATTTATTTAAGTTATATTTGAGGAATTCAAGACATTTTTGAAATACTTTCTCCGTTTCTAAATACTTGTCATCCTTACTAGAAATAGATGTTCTAAAATATTTGTTATTTTACAAAACCAAGAAATAATTTTATGTTTGCTTTCTCCTTTATCCTTAGTCATAAATATGAAGAGATATTAATATATTCAAAAGAGAAAAGTATTAAATAGAGGGGAGTAATAAATAAGGGTCAAATTACCCTTAGTTAATGTTTTTCTTAAGGATGTGTAAATCAAAAAATGTGACAAGTATTTAGGAACAGAGTGAGGAGTAATATTTAGAGATTAATATAAATATTACTATTGGTTTATCATTGTTTCAACTTCAAATTTTTCACAAGCTTTCAACACAATTTAAACTTTTAAATGTTTATGTTCAAACAGGGGGGAAAAGGAAACTAAATAGTTTTCAAAAACCCTATTGAAGGCTTGAAAAGTGGAAGTGGAAAGTAGTGGGCAACACACGGCTGAAGAGAAAGCGAAACTCCGTAAGATAAACTTCTGCTTCAGTATATGTTAGTTTTCTTGGCTTCTGTAGTTGCAATAGGCGTTGTATAATTTTGTTGACCTGATTTTCATTGTCTACTTTAGATTTGTGCAAATTGTGGGAATATACTCTAATTTTCTCAGTATTACATATTTTTTATTCTCCTTATTGTTTCTATTTTTAGTTTATTTTTCCTTTAGAATAAGAAATCTGTATAATCCTCTGTAGGGATGTTTTGACTAGTCTGCTAAAGGGTTTTATGTTTCATGCCTGTTCTTGTACAATCAGTGATGTTATTTAGCTATACAACAACACTTTTATAAACAAAAATATAAATTTTAAAGGACAAATTAGTCAAATCACATTCTTTTAATACTAATAATATTTATTAGGTTAAAATTATTATTGCAAAGTCGAAAGGTAATCATAATATCATAAACTATAAATGAAGTAAGAGGAGGTTGATGTAATTATCCTTTAGGTTTTTACTATAATGACTTTGTGAGTAAACTAGTCTTGACTTTGTTGATATAAAATGACTTTGTTATAGTTGGTCAGTTGGATGACCATATAAGTTATTGGCAGTGTAATTAATCTTAAAAGGTGATCTTTTTTCAATTAAGGATAGGCGTGGAGACAAATCATGCCAATTGTTATTGACAGTTTGATATTGAAAATCTTAATGTTATTCTTTTCTAAGAGTGATGAAGCCAAAGATTAAAAAGCAAAAGTACTTGAAATGAGAACTACATAGCAGCTGAGGACTTTTAAGCACAACCCACAGAAACTCTAACACCAATTTTTTGGATCTTGGTTAGCTTAATATGTTCTTCTCATATTCTTTTCATTACTTTATAAAGCAAAAGCTCTATCTTTTTTTATCCACTCTTTTATATATGTTAGTTTTCTTGGCATTTCGTGCAGCTGCTATAGGTTCTATGTTTTTATTGAAGTATACTCTTGTCCTCTTAGGAGTGGTAAATATGACATTATATTGAGATGATTCAGGCTATACAAAATTTGGTATATAGCAGTAAAACTTTTGGTTTGCGGTCCAATTATAGGACCCTTTTTCTCCTTATTGTGTATCTATATAACTTTTTTTATTTTCTCATCCTTGTATTGTTTTAATTCTTAGCAGGTTCTTGTAGTGGACTGATGTCTCCTGAGGACAATGAAAATTGTAATGGAACTTTACCTCCCGATGTGCTCACCAATCTTCCTGAGAATATAATTGATGATATTCTTGTGTGTTTGCCCTTACGAGATGCCGTGAGGACAAGCATTTTATCAAAGAAATGGAGGTGTAGCTGGTGCAGACTTCCGGCATTAACACTTGATCAAGCACTTTGGAAATCAACAAATAACTCAATACCCCTTGCAATTAGGTTTACAGACATTATTTACCAGCTGCTGACACTCCATGTCGGACCACTTACCAAGTTTACCCTCTCCATTTCTAGTATGGGAAATTACCATAACATTGACAACTTGATATCTTTCCTCTCAAGAAACGGCATTCAACATCTTGTTCTTCAATTCCCGAAGGGTAACCCATACAAATTGCCGCATTCATTTTTCACATGTTCGCGAATGAGACATCTGAGTCTCCATTATTGTTCAATTCAGCATCCACCTGGCTTCACAGGATTTAGTGAGTTAGCAAGCCTTGAACTGTATGAAGTCACAATTTCATCTGAATTGCTTGGAAGTTTAATCTCTTGTAGCCCGTTGCTTGAGAAGTTGGTGCTGCAAATCTCAAGTATTTTAAACCATCTCGAAATTAATGCTCCCAAGTTGAAATCCTTTGGCTTCACAGGCAATATAAAGCTAATATCCTTAAAGAAAGTACCCTTTCTTGTGAAACTTTCACTTTTTGGTACAGTAGGACCTTCTTTGGAGGCAGAACAACCTGATCTTGCCTCAGATTCTGAAGAAGAAGAAGAAGATTCTGAAGAAGACGAAACTGACTCAGAAGAAAACAACATTTCAACGGAGGACAAGACAGAGACTGGTGAGGAAGTTGTGTCTGTGGAGAAGTATTTTGAGTCTTTTCCTTCTCTCGAGTATCTCCACTTGAATTATTATAGTATCCGGGTAAATATTGCATCAGACTTCACCATAATGCATTTTCATAGATGTTAACCTTCGTTTGGTCTTTCTGTTTTCCTGATTTCAATAGTTTCTACTTAGTTCTTGGCTGCAGGATCAGGTGACATAGCAGCAAAGCTTTCCTCTCCTCTGAATTGTCTTAAATGTCTTTGCCTATCAAACATTTGTCTGGATAAACTAGCGGAGCTTTCATTTGCTCTTTGCTTGATAAGAAGCTCCCCACATTTACAAAATATTCAAATGCAGGTATGAATAAAGTGTAATTGTTTTTTTGGTTCTTTTGTTTTGTATGTGTTCTTTATATGTGGTGACTTGCTTATGTTCGTACTCATTATATCTCCAATTTAAGTCCAGAAGGATTGCTTTTCTCTTGATTTTTCCTAGATTAGTTATGTTCATGAATTGGTTGTTCCTGTACCCGATGATGTTGTTCGTGAAATTCCTGCAAGCTTCTCAGATGTGACACTGAACCACCTTGGAGTTGTTATGCTTGAAGGTATTAGAGGCACAAAGCCTCAGATGGAGCTTATCAAGCTTCTATTAGCTAAGTCTCCGGTGCTTGTGAGAATGCTAATCCAGCCCAATACAAATGAATCTGCTGAAACAAGACTAAAGGTACTTGCAAAGATAACAAAATTTCCGAGGGCATCACCTAAAGCAGAAGTTGACTATAACGTAGATAACGATTGTATTTGATCTCTTGTCTTTTGTCAGACCTTGATATTGGCGTAAGTTTTTGTAATCCAAGAAGAATTGATGTTAGCTAAGGTAGACGCTAGCATATGGATGTGTTTTGCGAATATAAGTTAATCTTGTTAGATGTTTTGATGCCTCATCTTGGATGATCTATGAAGTTGGATTTAGTATCTGAATTCATACTGTGGTTGTTTTATTCAGAGTTTTAATGTTGTCTGATTCTTCACTTGTGATCAAATCATTATGGCAGCCATGAATCTTTCTTAACGATACTATTATAAATTTTCCATTGGTTAGCACTGTTGTGAAGCTTCATTTTTTCTGTTTTTGGTGCTCTACAAATACTTTGTTTCCAGTTAACTGACTTTTCTGCTTATGTTTAACTCTCTTTAAAGTCTTGGTAATCTGTTACCGATGAGATTCATGCTCTCGAATGAAAGATTGGACATTCCACCTACTTTGTTATATATACACGCTAGTATTAATTTAAAGTAGACTCAATAGTCAATCTTATGTCACACTGTTATTACATCAATTAAGTTTAAGACTATTTTGTTTGATGTGAGATCCTCCTTAGTCCTTGTCAACAATTTACAAAGGCATCAGAAAGTTGTCAGCAATTTTTGATATAAATGGATTCTAAACGCTGCACATTGTTTTCTTATGAGTCTGTCCTTTAGCTTTTATTTACAAGTCATGCTCATCTATCATATACCAGTGCTTCCGATCAAAATATCAATCTACAAATGCTTTTTGGTGCAGATTGCATTAAACATTTCCTTAATTTGAGATAATGAAATAAAAAATCCTACATAAACCTATATGTATAATTAGAAGAAATTAAAAAATGTATCCCAAACCTAATAAATAAATAATTAAACCCTTATCATGTTATTAACCACAATGCCGCTTTGAGTAGTGCACCTCCATTGTATAGCGAATGTATGGTGTACTGGGTCAATGCAAACTCTCTTTATTTGGGATTGTTTGGTCTGGGCGGAACAGTTAGGAATTTCAACCTAAATTCTGATAACAAATCCAAAAATATTAGAAGTGTAACTCATAAAACAAAACTGATTTATCATCCACCTTTTGGGCCAAAAATGCCCTTGACGTTAATTTTTCAGGCCAAAAATATCCTTATTTCTAGCGGCTCACATTCGTAAAGTGGATGGAGGATAAAGATACCAAATCTAATAGTTCAGAGGCATTTTAGGCCCTTTTCCGTTAAAATAATTTGAAATTACTTGATATGTAGCCTCATATGATTGACTTAAATTTGAATTCAATAGTAAATTAAAAATAAATAAAAAAGTTAATACTCTACTCTATGCACTCACCTCCCCCTCCCCCCTCCTCACTTTTTCTCTCTTCCACTTTTTTCTTATTGGATCTTGCCCACCACTTTTTTCTTTTCCATTTGAATTTTTTATGCTCTTAATATTTTGGGGTATTTCGATAATTATATACCTGCTAATCTAATGTCCATCCCGCCTTATATTGTGCTAGAATGGTATTTTCTACAGATCCATGTTATTCTTCGTAGTATACCTGACAAATTAGGAGGTGTAGCTGCAATAACATTAATTTTTATATGTTTATTGACTTTACCTTTTTTTAAAAGTATGTATGTACATAGTTCAAGTTTTTGCCTAATTCATCAAGGAATATTTTGATTGCTTTTGGCGGATTGCTTACTATTAGGTTGGATCGGATGTCAACCTGTGGAGGCATCCTTTGTTACTATTGGATAAATTTTTCCTTTAATTTCTTCTTGTTCTTTGCCATAACGCTCATTCCGGGACGAGTTGAAAGAGGAATTCCTAATTCTTACATGGATGAGACTGGTCATACTTGATTAATTAATGAGAAATTCTGACACCAATCATTTTTGAGTGAGTATTACACCAAAAATTTACAAGTGGATCGAGGAATGAAGGGAGAGGAATTAGAATAGAAAGAAAGAGACGGATTTTAAATTAGAGTAAGGGCACGCTAAGACATTCCTTTTCGTGCTTTCGATCTGCTTACTTTGAATAAAGAGAGAAAAATTGATCCAAGAGATTAATATTGAAGGTATTTTTGGCTCAAAAGGTAAACATCGAAGTCATTTTTGGCCCAAAAAAGTGGATGGAGGACAATATTGTATCAAATCTCATAGTTTAGGGGCATTTTAGACCCTTCTCTGTTTTCTTTATTACTTTATTTTTTGTTATTTCTTTTTTTCATTTTTTGTTAAATAATTGTAGGATTAAAATTAAAAAAACACGATAAAATGAATAGCTTTATAGACGATCCTTTCAAAAGAGAGGGATTGGATTCTAATAAAATAACCCTTCTAGTTATTTCGTTTTGTACCAAGCATTCTAATCAGATTAGATTAATATCAATGAATTCTTTATTAGTCATTCATTGAATGATAACTAACTACAAGTGACAGAGACAGACGATTTAAATAACAAAAAATCCAATATTTCAAAGTTGTATCGAGAATGATTGAAAAGGTGAAAACAAGACCAAATATAATTTAATCATTGTGAACAAATACAAAATCTTTGTAGATAGAGCCAATAATTAATTTACAACCATGGGGGAAATGAAATTCGATACATAAATCAGTTAATAAGAGAAAGGAAAATCTCAAATTTGGATCCCAAATAGACGGGTTAATGTGAGCTTATCCATGCGGTTATACACTCCTTGAATATGAATCCATTTTTTGAAAGATCCTGGCTTTTGTACTTTGGTGAGTCTCCGATATCCTTTCGATGATCTATGTTGAAGGGATATCTATCTAATCCGATCGATTGCGTAAAGTCCTCGGTAGCAACGGACGTGTGTCGCCCAGGGCATAAGGGGCATGATGACTTGACGTTATTCTCACCTTCCTTCGGTTTATCACCGATGGTCTGTTCAGGAACATTTATATTTACTTATTATTATACAAAAATAATTATGTCAATTATACTCCTCCTCTATTCATTTTTTTTTTTTTTTAGTTTTTATACTTAAATGTCTCAAAATTTACTTTCACAACTTGTGTGAAATAGAATTACTTTATCGTTTTTCTGAACAGTTTAAAATTGATTATTTTTAGCACAAAGGCTAGTTCAGCGATTCTTAAGCATTTCAACTCAAGTAAATGTCTTGTGTATTATACTCATCCGTCTGTATGTCAAAAATTTGAAGTCTCAAGAATTTCGATATTATTTTCGTACGTCTCTAACTTATCACAAAAGCTAGGATACTTGATATTCTGGAAAAAAAAAAGATACTCGATATATATGAAGATAAATTATGCTAGTTAAGTAAATAAACAAAATCTTTATTCATATGATCTTTTTCCTACATTTAGAAATTGAATCCCACACACAACAATGATATATCAACATCCCATATAAGTTATAAATTAAAACTATAGTAGTTCTAAAGTACATGAGATACATTTTTGTGCAACTTTAAAAATATATTCTAGCAATTGAAGATTTAAAAGGATAAACATATCATGATAACCAAGGAAAGAACACAACAACTACTGAAATAAAATACCTAAATTTGTGAGGAAATATATCACTATTCATCTATTGTATTTTCATCCGAGAAAGAAAAACAGTTAAAGAATGAGATTCAAATAAAATTCAAGAACACAAGTGAATGTGGAAAGAATCTAATACCGAGTCATTTGAACAGTTCTATGTCCGAAAGAATTATGTTGTGACACTGTTGTCTGAATTACGACACCCCTAAAATATACAAACACAAAAAAACTATAGTAATTTTGAAGTGCATGAGATACATCTTTGTGAACCTTTTAAATATATTCTAGCTATTGAAGATTTAAAAGGATAACCATAGCATGATGAAAGCAACAACAACTTCATCAAAAATGAAAGACCTAAGCTAAAGAATGATATTCAAATAAAATTTAAGAACACGTGAAGTGAATGTGAAAAGGATCCAATACCAAGTCATGATCTTGAATAGGTCTATGGCCGAAAAGATAATGTTGTGACAGTTATATCTCCGTTGTGACACCCGTAAAACATATACAACACACACAAAAAAAGCAACAATAATAGGAACACTTAAAAGTGAAAATCAGATAAAATAACGTTAGAATATAAAAAAATTAATACATATAATGTATGTTAGCTTTGAGGAATGAAAAGAAACTACTACTTTGAGAATTTGTACAAATTTTGCCAATAAGAATCCCATAAAATTAGCAAACAAAGGTAAAACTTAAAGATCAGAATTGTATTTTTGATAACACGAAACCTTCTTCAGTTATTATCTAGAAAAATCTATAGAATTAAACAAAATGGGTAAACACTTAATTCTAGAAAAAGGCCAAGAGAAAGAGAAAAAAGATAGATACCTTTCTTGACCTATGAAGCATGCCACATCACTTCTCCTAAGTCTAGCTTTATTTTACATATAGATTTAACGAAAATAACAGAGAAATGATAAATGAGCTTAAACGGAACGTTAACAATAGCAAAGGTTTCAACAAATGCATGTGTCCTTGTGCCCCAAAATTATAGAATCACGTGACCGAAATCCAACAATATTTTCCTGTAGAATGAACTCTTGACCCTGATATTATGTCCACTATCTTAGCATGCAACATAAACCATAATATCAACTCATATACATCAAGATATGGAATAATCCTGTGTCTAAATACATAACAAGTATGAACTCATATACTATCCATAGTATCCATGGAACCTCTACGAATACATATATATATATATATATAGAGCTGAAACAAAGCTCAAGACATTATAACAAACCGTCTCCTCATTTTGTGGTTTTTTTAAAATCAAAATCGAGTTTTGAGCATGCTTAATTGGTATTAATATTTATGACTTGTTGGAATGGTTTAGGGAGGCTCGAACATCTTTCAAATCAATTTTGAACTTAAAATCTGCATGCAGAGTTCTGGTGTTGCCACAATCACGGTGGGGGAGCCACATTTGTAAACCTGGTGACAAGGCTGAGCTCACGTTCCCGTTAAGGGTGTTGAATTCATGGAGGAAGAGCTAGCTCTAGTGGGCTCGTGATTGGGTACATAGGCATGTGACCACGACCTTTATCAAGTTGACCAGGCCCCACGATCGCGTTATACTGCTCAAGATAGTGGTAAGATGGGTTTGGCCATTTTTCTCGATAGGGAAGGGAGACTGGAATCACAGTCAATCCCTAATATAAAATCACAATCCTGAATTTCAAAACTTTGTAATATGATGGAACTAGTATGATAGTAACCCCTATGTTACCCTCTATGATACCTAAAAGGCCCAATAGAGGTAGGATCCATGGAAGGGATTCCCCCGAGTACCTCAACTCCACCGTACACCCTTCCTCCAGCACACTAGGCCTGTAGCCTCTGGTCCTGGATCGGCAGGGTCCATAGAGGTCTGTGACCATATACTAACTGCAAATCTCAATAGCATAACTGCCCAGAGTATATCTAGGTCTAGATCAATAATCAAAATCTCATATTACTTGCCAAGAATCGAATTGGATCTAAAATAGTAGTAGTAATCTCCAAACCCCTATAAAGGGTGCCCAAAGTATATTCGGGTATAAATCAGTAATCCAGTCTCAATAACCCTTATAAAGGGTGCCCAAAGCATATCCGGGTCTAAATACGTAGTAAAAACATGCCTGATACCAATTTGGGGGGTGGTCCTATTATTATTTCTTCTTAACATACTAACTCTTTTATCTTATATATTTTCTAGGTATTCTATACCTTGAGTCTCGTACATACAAGATTTTAAAAAGTTTACTTAATTTGGTTGGATTTTTGATAACTTTTATCTTATAATTGTTCTTACTTCTTTTTTGCCAAATTTCAAAGTATTTGTTCATTAATCTGAACCTAATTCTAGTTCGTTAATATCAAACTTTCCTAATTCTGAGTCTAGCTCATGTAATCCTATTTGATACCATTCTTGATTTATTAGTTCTAAATCTTCATTACTGAATATTTTTTCCCATATTAATTTTCTTAATTCTATTATTTCTATGTCTTTGAGTACATATAAGATTAGTGTCTTATAATCATAAATCATTTCATCATGCAAATAAGTAAAATAAGTAGGTGTAGTATTATTATTCATGTTCATAATTTTATGCTGTACTTTTATCAATTAATTCCCTCATACCATAGCATGCAAATAATTATTATATTCGATTATTACACACTAGATTATTTTAAACCATATACCAATTTCGCCATCATCCTGGCCCCTCAGCTATATTACCTGGCTAATGCCAACGGTACTTTTTACTCCGAGGAAAACGTATACAAGGATGTAACACCGTGACTTTCGCATCGGCGATTCACATGCATAGCTGAGCCATCACAGTAGGATAAACCTGACTGCTCTGATACCAATTTGGGGGGTGGTCCTATTATTATTTCTTCTTAACATACTAACTCTTTTATCTTATATATTTTCTAGGTATTCTATACCTTGAGTCTCGTACATACAAGATTTTAAAAAATTTACTTAATTTGGTTGGATTTTTGATAACTTTTATCTTATAACTGTTCTTACTTCTTTTTTGCCAAATTTCAAAGTACTTGTTCATTAATCTGAACCTAATTCTAGTTCGTTAATATCAAACTTTCCTAATTCTGAGTCTAGCTCATGTAATCCTATTTGATACCATTCTTGATTTATTAGTTCTAAATCTTCATTACTGAATATTTTTTCCCATATTAATTTTCTTAATTCTATTATCTTTATATCTTTGAGTACATATAAGATTAGTGTTTTATAATCATAAATCATTTTATCATGCAAATAAGTAAAGTAAGTAGGTATATTATTATTCATGTTCATATTTTTATGCTGTGCTTTTATCAATTAATTCCCTCATACCATAGCATGCAAATAACATTATATTCGATTATTACAGACTAGATTATTTTAAACCATATTCTCTTGTCACTGTTAACACCGTACTTTCAAAGGTACTTTCCCCTCCTAGATAATGCCACTCTGTCTACTCCCCTTACGGCTTCCTCGCCTTGGTTTCAACCTCTGGACATTATTTTCGGATTGTTTCCCCTTTTTCCTCATGTTAACAAATTCGAAATTATGATTCAAATAATTCTAGTAAATAATAACGAATATAAACTTATTTACTTATGCTATGATACTCAGGAATTAACAGCTTTAGCTATGCATAATTATGAATAAATATACCTTTCCTGTATATTCTTGCTCCATTTTGCTAGAAAATTTTATTTTATTTCTGAGAATATTTTTGTTTACAAAGAAGGTTGCTCTCCGTGTAGAAAGTCTTACCTTCTATCTGCTTCTTTACTATCTATTTATAAGAGGATGTTTATATGTCCTAATCCTCTTTTCTTACTCCCACTACTACTACTTTACACCTGTTGCTATACTATTCTGTCCACTATCACTACTTTACACCTATTGTTATACTATTCTTACAACTTTGCACAAAAGTCAAAAACTTTACATCTTTTTCTTTACAGCTCTACTAATGGACAAACTACTTTACATAATTTTTCCACTATCTTTTTCTTTTTATCTCTTGGGAATCTTCTTTCTTTTTCACTCCAGTTGTACGTCTGGAATTACATTGTCTTCGCCTTGGCATCTAGAACACTGATGATCTGGATACTTGTGGCTGATTATTTTGCAATATCTCGTCATTAAGTTTGCTGATATAAAATCTCTTCTAATAGCTCTCATCATAGGTAGCTGTTCCGGTTTTAATAGGCTGAGTGCCCATTGTCTTATTTCTTCCATATGTGCTATTCGTTCTTCTCTGCAAGTTGAGTAGATCATTGTTTGCTCCCTTGCATAATAACTCCAAATGGGATTTTTATTTAGATAATTTGATGATAACTCATTTAAAATCGTAGCTATTCCAATAATTCTTTTTCCCGAGTAAAATTCTGGTATCTCAGCTCTGGTTATTTCTTCCTGTTCCTCTATCTTGTCTGGGATGATCATATCCCTAGTTAATCCTATCTTTATAACTTGGATCACTGGCTTAATTTCATCATATAGTATCTCCGCTGGTGCTGAATAAACTCTTATATAAAATAATGTGCCTTTAGTTATTCTCTTATATTGCATAAATGCTTTATGTAATTCTGGCAGTGTAGCTATCTCGTCTCCTATTTTTGTATATACCGTGTTTAGTAATCCATAATGGTAGCAAGTCGCTACTAGATTTGCACTTGTCCTTGGTAGTGCAATTAGCTTATTATATCCTTGTAGGCTCTGAGTAATATAATCTTCTTCTGGATTGGTAGTGGTTTTAGATCTGGGGTTTTTATTTAAAAAGGCTTGTATTTTGTAGATATTTTCTATGTATGCTCTGGTAATATGGTTGTATGTCTTTTTCTCTTGGTTTAGGCTGTCTCTGTATGTATTTACTTGTGGTGGTATAAATGGGGTTTTTTGAGATTTTGATATATATGGTGTTTCGAATAGTTTATTCAAATTTGTGTTAACATATCTTTTTTCTTCTTTTGTAGCTGATCTGCTTGTAGATGCGCTGCCTGCAACTGCATGAAGTAAATTATTGTTATGGGTTTTTAGGTGTTTCCCAACGTCACCTTGTAGTTCTGGATTTTTTGTGTCTTCCGATCGACATAGCTCCGCATTCCTATTGTCATGCTGCTGACTAGCTTTGATTTGTTGTATCTCTTTATTTATACTATCGACTTCTTTACAAAGAGTCGTCATAACTTTGAGTAAATCTTCCATAGTGGTAGTTTCCTTAGTCTGAGTAGCTTTGTCTTGATATGTAATCTGCAATTACATTTTTGTCAGTACAAATTACTTCAATTGTAAATGTGAAGTTCAATATATTTAATACGAGTCTTCGTATCTCCTTGGTTGTAACTGAATCCTGTACTTTCTTTGTCAACCACCATTTTACCTGTGTATTATCTGTTCTAATAACAAATTTGTTATATACAATATATGGTTCAAAAGCTAATAAACATTTATATATTGAATATAGTTCTTTCCTATTTATTTCCCATTTTATTTCGGGATTTGTAAATGTACCTGAATAATATCTACAATGATGCTCTATTTTTTCTTTATCATACCTGTATTTTAGTACTCCTCCATAGCTAATTTCGCTTGCATCGGATTCTACTATATAGACAAATTTTTTATTTTCTTCTGGAAAATATAGTTTTGGTAAATTTTTACATAGTAATTTTATCTTTCTTATCTGTTCCTGATCCTTATTATCAAAGTAATATTCTACATCCTTTTTCAATTTCTTGTGTAATGGTTTTAAATTTTCTGCCAATTTTGGTATATATTCTCTTACCTGATTTACTAATCCTAAAAATGATTGTAATTTCTTCTTTGTATCTATTTGTTCATCAGAATTTATTATTTTTTGTACTATGTGTGGCTGCATTTTTATACCATTTTTATCTATTTCTATTTTATACCATTTTTATCTATTTCTATTCCTAAGAATTCTATTTGGTTTTTCATTATTTCAGCTTTTTTCTTACTTAGGCTAATTCCTGAATATGTAACAATATGTATGAATTTTTCTAGTAGTTTTATATGTTCATCTTGCGTTCTTGAATACAAAAGTATATCATCTATGTATACTATGCAATTTTCTAATTGGTTAAAGTAATTATCCATAAAATGCTGGTATCTGCCTGGTGCATTTTTATATCCAAAAGGTAATACATTCCATTTATAAAATCCTTGAGGTACTGTGAATGCTGTTAGTTTTTTAGATTCCTCTTCTAGTTTAAGGTGGTAAAAGCCTGATTTGCAATCAAATTTACTAAAATAATTATATCCTTGGACTTGTCTTATTTTTAATATCTTATTAGGTATTGGATAATTGTATGTTTTAGTTTTAGCATTTAAGTTTCTGTCACGACCCGATTTCTCGGTCATGATGGCACCTACAACCCCCGGTAGGTGTACCAATCCCTGTAGCCCAGAACAGTTAGTAATGGGCTACTATCTAACAAATAAGAGAATAAGACCAATAAAATAGATAACAGGTATATGAATATATACATATGCGGAAACTAAACCAAACCCCAAGACCTGGTATCATAGTACAGAGCCAAACTACATTCATGGAGTACAAGTAAACCAAAACTATATATACAAATGTCTCTGAATGGAAATAGAGTACATGAAGCAGAAGATAAACTAAAGCTAAGCTCCGATCGCCAAGAGCTCACCCTCAGCCTGAGGTAGTCTTCAACAGATCTCCAAGCACGAATCACAGCAATCTAACGGTGATAGCCCACGCTAGGATCTGCACCCAAAGATGCAGGGGGTAGGGGTGAGCACCAAATGCGAAGCATAAGGTACCCAGTAGGTATCATAGGCCGACTGGGCACATATAAGATAAAAGAGCAGTAATAGACAGAATAGAAGCAAGTAGTCACAGAAATCAACGAAAGGTACACAGGAAACTAGCCCAGAGGGAAAACAACAGAACCACAGATGAGGCTAGTAAGCAGAATATACACACCAAAGGCACAGGTGAAAGTAAGAAACAACGCACCTGGGATCCTTGCAACAACAGTGTATACAAAATAAGTTTACAGAATGGACGGTATACCGGTAACCTCAAGTATAAGAAGAAGGGAGAAAGAATAATAATAGGCATGCTCAAGACATGAATCAATACTCAACTAATCATATCAACCTCAAATCCAGAACCTAACACCCTAGCAGTACCAATCTCATACTTATCCATAATAGAGAACAACTCTGTAAGTAAATAACAAAAGTCTACTTACAGTCCCTCGGCTGCCCATACAACCGAGGAACACAAACAAGTGAAAACAAACCTTCCGGCATCCCATACTACCGGAGCGTACAATCAGCAAACAGCAAACAAGGGTGGAACCTCAAACCATGAATGATATGATGCATGAAGATCTCAAGTGCCATAGTATCTCTGTATGTACCTCCTCCGGCGCCGATCCGGCCAGACAGGTACGGTTCCATGGGAAGACTCTGCCTGTATTCCCTACTCCCCCGTATACCCCTCTTCCGCTGCCAACACGCAGCCGTAGCCCCTGGCCCGGATAGCAAGGTCCATGGAGGTCCCCGACCCCATACCAAAACTCAGTATCAGAACAGGTATCAAGATAGAGACCCAGTCTCGATATCAAGATATAGAACCAGTCTCGAATATGCATGCCCAGACCCTGTCCAGGACTAAAAATAGTAGGAAAATATCTCAAAAACCCCTCCAAGGGGGCCCGGGCGTCGCCGGGTCTAAACAGTAAAAAGTCATCTCATGTGCTCGGTCCAACCGAGCTAAAAAATCATCTCAAGTAGTAAGAAAACTCAACTAGCACTCCGGCCCTGCCGAGTCTAGTGATAATCGTAAAACTGATGATTTTAAACCACAAGTGAAATCAACCATTTCCAAATCATTTCCATCAAAAACGGCCCCCCGGGCCATGCAAGGTTTAGAAAACAGTGTCAGTAGGCCCGAAGCCAAAACCACTGTAAAACATTGATAAAACCTCTTTATATGCATGGAAATGATATGCTCACACACAACAATAGCTGCCCAACAGCTTACAATCAACCTACCGACCCTGCACAGGCCCACAGCTACTCAGCAAGCATAACCAGCCTAGAAGGATAAGTCTATGCCCGGGACTCGCGGACATTCCCAAAATCCCACCTTCTATGTTCCGAAGAGTCAAAACAAGGCCTCGCAGGACCACAAGGGTAAATAAAATATATCCGCAAATACTACAAACAACGGAGGAAATAAAAATAGCGGACATGAATAAAGCGGTCAAGGTCTGTGGTACCAACCTAATAAACCAACCCAAGGATGCCCATTAATTACAATTTTATTCTATATATGCGGAGTCTAGGGAAATTAAACCGTAACCTACCTGTCGTCCGACGACAAGCTGCTGGAACAACGATGTCCAAGCTCGAACCACTCCGAGAAAATCCAAAACTAAATCAGAATCGGAATCGGATTTTGGGACGGAACAACTTGACGTAGATAATTGATGTACTGTGGTAATTTTGCACCACAATTATATTTCAAGGAGGTATTAAATGATGTTGGCAGCCACTCATATAACAACTTGTTCAATTGTTCTTCAGTGATCAAGAACCAACCAACTTATATAATGACAAATTAGCTAAAGGTTAGGCAGCACTTATCATTTCAAAGCACTCAATGTGCTGCCGCCTTTAGCAATATTTGCTGGCCACCTTTCAATTGATATGTGCTGTCTTAGCCCCTCCACTTCCACGTGGAGGTGGAGGTGGCAACCAATTTTCCTCCGTTAGGCATATATTCGGGTATTGCATAAATTCGTGGTAAAATAAATATAGTATTTTAAATATACCATAATTATTAGGAAATCATTTCCAATAAAACCTACTATATTATAATAATAAATTTTAACATAACTAATTTTACTATCTCCGTTAAAATATTACGGAGTATAAAAACCTTATAAAATAAATACGTATACACTTATATCGTATCAAATATATTTTTCATCAACCTTTAAAATATTTTGGAAAGGAAATAATAATATAATTTTTACCAAATTCAACTTTTAAATAAATATTTCAATTACACGCACGATACTTATAAAGTTCTTAAGTTTAGGCTCGTAATTCGCCTACGCACGATTTCGATACTCAAGAATTCTCTCGGGATCCTTCCTTATTTTTCTTATAACTGTTTCGGAACTGAAATGGCATTTTAAAACGTGACATCGAGGCTTAAATCGAGTTTAACCCGACCCGGTTCGCATCCCGGTTCGTAACCCGTTTTCTGCCAGACAGTCCGCGGTAAAACAGTCATAACTCTTTACTCCGAGATCAGTTGGACGTGCGGTTTTGTGCGTTGGAAACTAGACTCGTAGACCTTCGATTTGGTATTTCGGGGGACTTCTAACTCTCTATATGTTGGGAGAAAAGTCCTGATACATTTGACCCAAAGTTCAGAAAATTTGTTGAAGATCTTACGATAACTTTTGTCGATTTGCTTGACTTCAAACTTATACGTGGAAATGATCGGAAGGGTCATTACAAGATATTATACACCAATGATAGATACAGGAGCAGAAGCTAATATATTTAAATATAACTGCTTACCAGAAGAAAAATGGGAAAAGTTAAAAACACCAATTGTAGTAACGGGATTTAATAATGAAGGAAGTATGATTACACATAAAGCAAAAAATATAAAAATACAAATATGGGATAAGATACTAACAATAGAAGAAGTATATAATTATGAACTAACAACAAAAGATATGTTATTAGGAATGCCCTTTTTAGAAAACCTATATCCACACACAATAACGAAAACACATTGGTGGTTCACAACACCATGTAACAACAAAATAGGAGCAAAAAGAGTTAGTAACAAAAATAGGAAGACAACAGAATGGATAAAAGGAAGTGAAGAAATAAACCAAAAATTAGAAAACATAGATCAACTAGATCATAAAATAGAATTAATCATATTCTCAATAGACAAAATAAAAACAATACAAGATAAATTAGAAACACTGTATAGTGAAGAACCATTAAAAGGATGGGAAAACCACAAAACAAAAGTTTAAATAGAACTAATGGAGGAAAATAGTATTATAACCCAAAAACCTTTAAGATATAACTTCAATGATTTAGAAGAATTTAAGATGCATATTAATGAATTACTAGAAAAGAACTATATAAAAGAAAGTAATAGTAAACATTCTAGCCCAGCTTTCATAGTAAATAAACATAGTGAACAAAAAAGAAGAAAAACTAGGATGGTCATAGACTATAGAAATTTAAATGCAAAAACCAAAACATATAACTACCCAATACCAAATAAAATATTAAAAATAAGACAAATACAAGGATATAATTATTTTAGTAAATTTGACTGTAAATCAGGATTTTACCACCTAAAACTAGAAGATGAATCTAAAAAATTAACAGCTTTTACAGTACCACAAGGATTCTATGAATGGAACATATTACCATTTGGATATAAAAATGCACCAGGTAGATATCAACACTTTATGGATAACTATTTTAACCAGCTAGAAAATTGTATAGTCTATATAGACGATATATTACTATACTCTAGAACACAAGAAGAACATATAAGATTATTAGAGAAATTCATACATATTATAGAAATCTCAGGAATAAGTCTAAGCAAAGCAAAGGCGGAAATAATGAAAACCCAAATAGAATTTCTAGGAATACAAATAGATAAAAACGGGATAAAAATGCAAACACATATAGTACAAAAAATAATTGGATTGAACGAAATGCTTGACACAAAGAAGAAACTACAATCCTTTCTAGGATTAGTTAACCAAGTACGAGAATATATACCTAAGCTAGCAGAAAATTTAAAACCATTACAGAAAAAATTGAAAAAGGACATAGAATACCATTTTGATGATACAGATAAAACCCATATAAGAAAAATTAAAAACATGTGTAAGCAGCTACCAAAACTATATTTTCCAGATGAAAATAAACAATTTACATACATAGTAGAAACAGACTCTAGCGATCATAGCTATGGCGGAGTATTAAAATATAAATATGAAAATGAAAAGATAGAACACCATTGTAGATATTACTCAGGATGATATACAGAACCACAAATAAAATGGAAATAAATAGGAAAGAACTATTTGCATTATACAAATGTTTGCTAAACTTTGAACCATACATAGTTTATAATAAATTTCTTGTAAGAACAGATAATACACAAGTTAGATAGTGGCTTACAAGGAAAATACAAGATTCAGTTACTACAAAAGAAATAAGGAGACTTGTGCTCAATATACAAAACTTTACATTTACAATTGAGGTAATTTCAACTGACAAGAATGCAATTGCAGATTACTTATCAAGACAAAAGCACACAGACGGAGGATAATACTCCAGATATACTCTCAATCCTTACTACGCTTTCCCTGAAAGTGGACAGTATAGGAACGAGATTACAAAAGATAGAGCTACGTCAGCAGCATGACTCTAAACATGCGGAGCTAAGTCGATCGGAAGACTTAAAAATTCCAGAGCTAAAAGGAGAAGTTGGGAAACTCCTTAAAACCCATAACGATTTGCTAAATACAGCTGCAGGTACGAGCAAGGCTGCAGAAAATAAAAAAGCTAGCATAAAACCATTTACAAATACAAATCTGAACAAGGAATTTGATAAACCATTTACCCACAAAAGGCAACCCAATGAGATACCAAGTGCCATACCCCAAACAACTATATATGCAAATAGCCTCCACAGAGATAAAAAAATATACAATCATATCACCCAAGCCTACATTGAAAATATATACAAAATACAAACTTTCCTAAACCTTAACCCGAGATCTACCACTACCCTCGAAGAAACACAAGACTATCTAACACAAAAGTTACAAGGATACAACCGGCTGATAGCACAGCCAAAAACAAATCCAAACCTAGTTAGAACTTGTTATAACTACGGATTACTTAGCACCGTATATACATACGACGGCGAAGAGATAAGTGGAATTCCAGAACTCCACAAATCCTTTATTACCTATAAATGAATTACAAAAGGAAGTTTATTTTTTATAAAATTCTACACAGCACCAGCAAAAATATTATATGATGAAATAAAACCCCTAATTCAGGTAGTCAAAATAGGCCTGACCAGGGAAATGATTATACCAGAAGACATATCGCATCAAGCATAGATACCAAAAGTTGAGATACCAAGATTTTATGCAAATAAAAGAATAATTGGTATATCAACAATTATCCAGGAATTAGCTACAAATTATCTACAAGGCAATGCTATATGGAGTTATTATTCCAGAGATCATTTAATGATCTATGCCTATTCAAGAGAGTTACGACAAGCAGATATGGATGAAGTCCAGAAATGGATTTTATCGTTATTAAAACCAGAACTACAACCAACAACCAGAGCCTTGAAGACAGGGTTCATTTCAGAAGAACTATTAACCAGATACTGCAAGTTAATCGGCCATAAATATCCAGATCATATATGCTCCAAATGCAAAGGAGAAGATAACGTTATTCCAGAAGTTCAGCTTGAATAAATGGATTAACAAAAGAAGGACAGCGTGCAGATACCGAAGATAGCTACAAAGGAGATATTGACAAAATAGTTATGTAATTATTGTAATAAGTTTAATCGTGTTGTGTCGGCCAAAATAAACGGCCAGTATATTAGACAGATGTAAAGTGTAAAAGTAAAGTCTTTTGTTTTTATATGTAAAAAGTCGTAAAGTAGGAAAAGAGTCTTATTCATGAATAGTAAAAGTCGTCACTGTTCATGAATAGTAAAAGTCGTCACTGTTCATGAATAGTAAAGGTCGTCACTGTTCATTAATAGTAAAGGTCGTCACTGTTCATGATTAGTAAGGGTCGTCCGACTTCTATATATAGAAGTCTGATAAACATAAATAAATCATCACTTACTCCATCACTTACTCTCTATTTCTCTCTCTAAGTTATAGTTTCTCAATTCCGCAACAATTGATTCAAAAACAAAACTCAAAACAAATTCAAGAACCTATTTCAAATTCAAAATTCCCAAATTCAAGTCAATAATTTTATTCAAGAACATAACTCCGAATTCGAGAACCAACCTAATTCTAGTTCAAAAAATTATTCCTAAAGTTGAAAATTAATTCTTAATTCAAAACTAACAATTTAAACAACCAAACTTAACTTATAAAAGCTTAACTTAAAAAAACTTAGATTCAAGAACCTAATTCAAAAGGTTAAAGTTAAATAACAATTCCAGATTCTAAAACAAAACACAAAACTAATTCAAGAACCTATTTCAAATTCAAAGTTCCCAAATTCAAGTCAATAATCTTATTCAAGAACATAACTCTAAATTTGAGAACCAACCTAATTCTAGTTCAAAAAAACATTCCTAAAGTTGAAAACTAATTATTAACTCAAAACTAACAATCTAAACTAAAAAACTTAGATTCAAGAACCTAATTCAAAAGGTTAAAGTTAAAATACTAATTCAAGATTCTAAAACAAAAACTCAAAACTAATTCAAAAACCTATTTCAAATTCAAAGTTCCCAAATTCAAGTCAATAATCTTATTAAAAAACATTACTCCAAATTCGAGAACCAACCTAATTCTAGTTCAAAAAATCATTCTAAAGTTGAAAATTAATTCTTAATTCAAAACTAACAATTTAAACTAACAAACTTAACTTTAAAAAGCGTAACTTAAAAAAAACTTAAATTCAAAAACCTAATTAAAAAAGTTAGAGTTAAATACTAATTCAAGATTCTAATACAAAACTCAAAACTAATTCAAAAACCTATTTCAAATTCAAAGTTCCTAAATTCAAGCCAATAATCTTATTCAAGAACATAATTCCAAATTCAAGAACCAACCTAATTCTAGTTCAAAAATTTATTTCTAAAGTTGAAAACTAATTATTAACTCAAAACAAACAATTTAAACTAACAAACTTAACTTTAAAAAGCTTAACTTAAAAAAACTTTAATTCAAAATCCTAATTCAAAAGGTTAAAGTTAAATATTAATTCATAATTTTAAAACAAAACACAAAACTAATTCAAGAACCTATTTCAAATTCAAAGTTTTCAAATTCAAGTCAATAATCTTATTCAAGAACATAACTCTAGATTCGAGAACCAACCTAATTCTAGTTCAAAAAATCATTACTAAAGTTGAAAACTAATTCTTAACTCAAAACTAACAATTTAAACTAAAAAACTTAACTTAAAAAAACTTAACCTAAAAAAACATAGATTCAAGAACCTAAATCAAAAGGTTAAAGTTAAATACTAATTCAAGATTCTAAAACAAAACTCAAAACTAATTGAAGAACCTATTTCAAATTCAAAGTTCCCAAATTCAAGTCAATAGTCTTATTCAAGAAACATAATTCCAAATTCAAAAACCAACCTAATTCTAGTTCAAAAAATCATTTCTAAAGTTGAAAATTATTTCTTAACTCAAAACTAACAATTTAAACTAAAAAACTTAACTCAAAAAAGCTTAACTTAAAAAAACTAAGATTCAAAAACCTAATTTAAAAGTTTAAAGTTAAATACTAATTCAAGATTCTAATACAAAACTCAAAACTAATTCAAGAACCTATTTCAAATTCAAAGTTCTCAAATTCAAGTCAATAATCTTATTCAAGAACATAACTCCAAATTCAAGAACCAACCTAATTCTAGTTCAAAAAATCATCCTAAAGTTGAAAACTAATTCTTAATTCAAAACTAACAATTTAAACTAAAAAACTTAACTTAAAAAAGCTTAACTTAAAAAAATATAGATTTAAGAACCTAATTCAAAAGGTTAAAGTTAAATACTAATTCAAGATTTTAAAACAAAACTCAAAACTAATTCAAGAACCTATTTCAAATTCAAAGTTCCCAAATTCAAGTCAATAGTCTTATTCAAGAAACATAATTCCAAATTCAAGAACCAACCTAATTCTAGTTCAAAAAATCATTCCTAAAGTTGAAAACTATTTCTTAACTCAAAACTAACAATTTAAACTAACAAACTTAACTTAAAAAAACTTTATTTAAAAAACATAGATTCAAGAACCTAATTCAAAAGGTTAAAGTTAAATACTAATTTAAGATTCAAAAACAAAACTCAAAACAACTTCAAGAACCTATTTCAAATTCAAAATTCCCAAATTCAAGTCAATAATTTTATTCAAGAACATAACTCCAAATTCGAGAACCAACCTAATTCTAGTTCAAAAAATTATTCCTAAAGTTGAAAATTAATTCTTAATTCAAAATTAACAATTTAAACAACCAAACTTAACTTATAAAAGCTTAACTTAAAAAAACTTAGATTCAAGAAACTAATTCAAAAGGTTAAAGTTAAATAACAATTCAAGATTCTAAAACAAAACACAAAACTAATTCAAGAACCTATTTCAAATTCAAAATTCCCAAATTCAAGTCAATAATTTTATTCAAGAACATAACTCCAAATTCGAGAACCAACCTAATTCTAGTTCAAAAAATTATTCCTAAAGTTGAAAATTAATTCTTAATTCAAAACTAACAATTTAAACAACCAAACTTAACTTATAAAAGCTTAACTTAAAAAAACGTAGATTCAAGAAACTAATTCAAAAGGTTAAAGTTAAATAACAATTCAAGATTCTAAAACAAAACACAAAACTAATTCAAAAACCTATTTCAAATTCAAAGTTCCCAAATTCAAGTCAATAATCTTATACAAGAACATTACTCCAAATTCGAGAACCAACCTAATTCTAGTTCAAAAAATTATTCTAAAGTTGAAAATTAATTCTTAATTCAAAACTAACAATTTAAACTAACAAACTTAACTTTAAAAAGCTTAACTTAAAAAACTTAAATTCAAAAACCCAATTAAAAAAGTTAGAGTTAAATACTAATTCAAGAGTCTATTACAAAACTCAAAACTAATTCAAGAACCTATTTCAAATTCAAAGTTTCTAAATTCAAGCCAATAATCTTATTCAAGAACATAATTCCAAATTCAAGAACCAACCTAATTCTAGTTTAAAAATTTATTTCTAAAGTTGAAAACTAATTATTAACTCAAAACAAACAATTTAAACTAACAAACTTAACTTAAAAAAGCTTAACTTAAAAAAACTTAAATTCAAAATCCTAATTCAAAAGGTTAAAGTTAAATACTAATTCAAGATTCTAATACAAAACTCAAAACTAATTCAAAAACCTATTTCAAATTCAAAGTTCCCAAATTCAAGTCAATAGTCTTATTCAAGAAACATAATTCCAAATTCAAAAACCAACCTAATTCTAGTTCAAAAAATCATTTCTAAAGTTGAAAATTATTTCTTAACTCAAAACTAACAATTTAAACTAAAAAACTTAACTCAAAAAAGCTTAACTTAAAAAAACTATGATTCAAAAACCTAATTTAAAAGTTTAAAGTTAAATACTAATTCAAGATTCTAATACAAAACTCAAAACTAATTCAAGAACCTATTTCAAATTCAAAGTTCTCAAATTCAAGTCAATAATCTTATTCAAGAACATAACTCCAAATTCGAGAACCAGCCTAATTCTAGTTCAAAAATTATTACTAAAGTTGAAAAGTAATTTTTAATTCAATACTAACAATTTAAACTAACAAACTTAATTTTAAAAAGCTTAATTTAAAAAAAGTTAGATTCAAGAACCTAATTCAAAAGGTTAAAGTTAAATATTAATTCAAAATTTTAAAACAAAACACAAAACTAATTCAAGAACCTATTTCAAATTCAAAGTTCTCAAATTCAAGTCAATAATCTTATTCAAGAACATAACTCCAAATTCGAGAATCAACCTAATTCTAGTTCAAAAAATCATTTCTAAAGTTAAAATTAATTCTTAATTCAAAACTAACAATTTAAACTAACAAACTTAACTTAAAAATGTTTAACTTAAAAAATATAAGATTCAAGAACCTAATTCAAAACGTTAAAGTTAAAATACTAATTCAAGATTCTAAAACAAAACTCAAAACTAATTCAAAAACCTATTTCAAATTCAAAGTTCCCAAATTCAAGTCAATAATCTTATTCAAGAACATTACTCCAAATTCGAGAACCAACCTAATTCAAGTTCAAAAAATCATTCTAAAGTTGAAAATTAATTCTTAATTCAAAACTAACAATTTAAACTAACAAACTTAACTTTAAAAAGCTTAACTTAACAAACTTAAATTCAAAAACCTAATTAAAAAAGTTAGAGTTAAATACTAATTCAAGATTCTAATACAAAACTCAAAACTAATTCAAGAACCTATTTCAAAATCAAAGTTTCTAAATTCAAGCCAATAATCTTATTCAAGAACATAATTCCAAATTCAAGAACCAACCTAATTCTAGTTCAAAAATTTATTTCTAAAGTTGAAAACTAATTATTAACTCAAAACAAACAATTTAAACTAACAAACTTAACTTTAAAAAGCTTAACTTAAAAAAACTTAAATTCAAAATCCTAATTCAAAAGGTTAAAGTTAAATACTAATTCAAGATTCTAATACAAAACTCAAAACTAATTCAAAAACCTATTTCAAATTCAAAGTTCCCAAATTCAAGTAAATAGTCTTATTCAAGAAACATAATTCCAAATTCAAAAACCAACCTAATTCTAGTTCAAAAAATCATTTCTAAAGTTGAAAATTATTTCTTAACTCAAAACTAACAATTTAAACTAAAAAACTTAACTCAAAAAAGCTTAACTTAAAAAAACTAAGATTCAAAAACCGAATTTAAAAGTTTAAAGTTAAATACAAATTCAAGATTCTAATACAAAACTCAAAACTAATTCAAGAACCTATTTCAAATTCAAAGTTCTCAAATTCAAGTCAATAATTTTATTCAAGAACATAACTCCAAATTCAAGAACCAACCTAATTCTAGTTCAAAAAATCATCCTAAAGTTGAAAACTAATTCTTAATTCAAAACTAACAATTTAAACTAAAAAACTTAACTCAAAAAAGCTTAACTTAAAAAAACTAAGATTCAAAAACCTAATTTAAAAGTTTAAAGTTAAATACTAATTCAAGATTCTAATACAAAACTCAAAACTAATTCAAGAACCTATTTCAAATTCAAAGTTCTCAAATTCAAGTCAATAATCTTATTCAAGAACATAACTCCAAATTCAAGAACCAACCTAATTCTAGTTCAAAAAATCATCCTAAAGTTAAAAACTAATTCTTAATTCAAAACTAACAATTTAAACTAAAAAACTTAACTTAAAAAAGCTTAACTTAAAAAAATATAGATTTAAGAACCTAATTCAAAAGGTTAAAGTTAAATACTAATTCAAGATTCTAAAACAAAACTCAAAACTAATTCAAGAACCTATTTCAAATTCAAAGTTCCCAAATTCAAGTCAATAGTCTTATTCAAGAAACATAATTCCAAATTCAAGAACCAACCTAATTCTAGTTCAAAAAATCATTCCTAAAGTTGAAAACTATTTCTTAACTCAAAACTAACAATTTAAACTAACAAACTTAACTTAAAAAAACTTTATTTAAAAAACATAGATTCAAGAACCTAATTCAAAAGGTTAAAGTTAAATACTAATTTAAGATTCAAAAACAAAACTCAAAACAACTTCAAGAACCTATTTCAAATTCAAAATTCCCAAATTCAAGTCAATAATTTTATTCAAGAACATAACTCCAAATTCGAGAACCAACCTAATTCTAGTTCAAAAAATTATTCCTAAAGTTGAAAATTAATTCTTAATTCAAAACTAACAATTTAAACAACCAAACTTAACTTATAAAAGCTTAACTTAAAAAAACGTAGATTCAAGAAACTAATTCAAAAGGTTAAAGTTAAATAACAATTCAAGATTCTAAAACAAAACACAAAACTAATTCAAAAACCTATTTCAAATTCAAAGTTCCCAAATTCAAGTCAATAATCTTATACAAGAACATTACTCCAAATTCGAGAACCAACCTAATTCTAGTTCAAAAAATTATTCTAAAGTTGAAAATTAATTCTTAATTCAAAACTAACAATTTAAACTAACAAACTTAACTTTAAAAAGCTTAACTTAAAAAACTTAAATTCAAAAACCCAATTAAAAAAGTTAGAGTTAAATACTAATTCAAGAGTCTATTACAAAACTCAAAACTAATTCAAGAACCTATTTCAAATTCAAAGTTCCCAAATTCAAGTCAATAATCTTATTCAAGAACATTACTCCAAATTCGAGAACCAACCTAATTCTAGTTCAAAAAATCATTCTAAAGTCTAAAATTAATTCTTAATTCAAAACTAACAATTTAAACTAACAAACTTAACTTTAAAAAGCTTAACTTAAAAAACTTAAATTCAAAAACCCAATTAAAAAAGTTAGAGTTAAATACTAATTCAAGAGTCTATTACAAAACTCAAAACTAATTCAAGAACCTATTTCAAATTCAAAGTTCTCAAATTCAAGTCAATAATCTTATTCAAGAACATAACTCCAAATTCGAGAACCAGCCTAATTCTAGTTCAAAAATTATTACTAAAGTTGAAAAGTAATTTTTAATTCAATACTAACAATTTAAACTAACAAACTTAATTTTAAAAAGCTTAATTTAAAAAAAGTTAGATTCAAGAACCTAATTCAAAAGGTTAAAGTTAAATACTAATTCTAAATTTTAAAACAAAACACAAAACTAATTCAAGAACCTATTTCAAATTCAAAGTTCTCAAATTCAAGTCAATAATCTTATTCAAGAACATAACTCCAAATTCGAGAATCAACCTAATTCTAGTTCAAAAAATCATTTCTAAAGTTAAAAATTAATTCTTAATTCAAAACTAACAATTTAAACTAACAAACTTAACTTAAAAATGTTTAACTTAAAAATATAATATTCAAGAACCTAATTCAAAACGTTAAAGTTAAAATACTAATTCAAGATTCTAAAACAAAACTCAAAACTAATTCAAAAACCTATTTCAAATTCAAAGTTCCCAAATTCAAGTCAATAATCTTATTCAAGAACATTACTCCAAATTCGAGAACCAACCTAATTCTAGTTCAAAAAATCATTCTAAAGTTGAAAATTAATTCTTAATTCAAAACTAACAATTTAAACTAACAAACTTAACTTTAAAAAGCTTAACTTAAAAAATTTAAATTCAAAAACCTAATTAAAAAAGTTAGAGTTAAATACTAATTCAAGATTCTAATACAAAACTCAAAACTAATTCAAGAACCTATTTCAAATTCAAAGTTTCTAAATTCAAGCCAATAATCTTATTCAAGAACATAATTCCAAATTCAAGAACCAACCTAATTCTAGTTTAAAAATTTATTTCTAAAGTTGAAAACTAATTATTAACTCAAAACAAACAATTTAAACTAACAAACTTAACTTAAAAAAGCTTAACTTAAAAAAACTTAAATTCAAAATCCTAATTCAAAAGGTTAAAGTTAAATACTAATTCAAGATTCTAATACAAAACTCAAAACTAATTCAAAAACCTATTTCAAATTCAAAGTTCCCAAATTCAAGTCAATAGTCTTATTCAAGAAACATTACTCCAAATTCGAGAACCAACCTAATTCTAGTTCAAAAAATCATTCTAAAGTTGAATATTAATTCTTAATTCAAAACTAACAATTTAAACTAACAAACTTAACTTTAAAAAGCTTAACTTAACAAAACTTAAATTCAAAAACCTATTTAAAAAAGTTAGAGTTAAATACTAATTCAAGATTCTAATACAAAACTCAAAACTAATTCAAGAACCTATTTCAAATTCAAAGTTCTTAAATTCAAGCCAATAATCTTATTCAAAAACATAATTCCAAATTCAAGAACCAACCTAATTCTAGTTCAAAAATTTATTTCTAAAGTTGAAAACTAATTATTAAACTCAAAACAAACAATTTAAACTAACAAACTTAACTTTAAAAAGCTTAACTTAAAAAAACTTAAATTCAAAATCCTAATTCAAAAGGTTAAAGTTAAATACTAATTTAAGATTCTAATACAAAACTCAAAACTAATTCAAAAACCTATTTCAAATTCAAAGTTCTCAAATTCAAGTCAATAGTCTTATTCAAGAAACATAATTCCAAATTCAAAAGCCAACCTAATTCTAGTTCAAAAAATCATTTCTAAAGTTGAAAATTATTTCTTAACTCAAAACTAACAATTTAAACTAAAAAACTTAACTCAAAAAAGCTTAACTTAAAAAAACTAAGATTCAAAAACCTAATTTAAAAGTTTAAAGTTAAATACTAATTCAAGATTCTAATACAAAACTCAAAACTAATTCAAGAACCTATTTCAAATTCAAAGTTCTCAAATTCAAGTCAATAATCTTATTCAAGAACATATGTCCAAATTCGAGAACCAACCTAATTCTAGTTCAAAAAATCATTCTAAAGTTGAAAATTAATTCTTAATTCAAAACTAACAATTTAAACTAACAAACTTAACTTTAAAAAGCTTAACTTTAAAAACTTAAATTCAAAAACCTAATTAAAAAAGTTAGAGTTAAATACTAATTCAAGATTCTAATACAAAACTCAAAACTAATTCAAGAACCTATTTCAAATTCAAAGTTTCTAAATTCAAGCCAATAATCTTATTCAAGAACATAATTCCAAATTCAAGAACCAACCTAATTCTAGTTCAAAAATTTATTTCTAAAGTTGAAAACTAATTATTAACTCAAAACAAACAATTTAAACTAACAAACTTAACTTAAAAAAGCTTAACTTAAAAAAACTTAAATTCAAAATCCTAATTCAAAAGGTTAAAGTTAAATACTAATTCAAGATTCTAATACAAAACTCAAAACTAATTCAAAAACCTATTTCAAATTCAAAGTTTCCAAATTCAAGTCAATAGTCTTATTCAAGAAACATAATTCCAAATTCAAAAACCAACCTAATTCTAGTTCAAAAAATCATTTCTAAAGTTGAAAATTATTTCTTAACTCAAAACTAACAATTTCAACTAAAAAACTTAACTCAAAAAAGCTTAACTTAAAAAAACTAAGATTCAAAAACCTAATTTAAAAGTTTAAAGTTAAATAATAATTCAAGATTCTAATACAAAACTCAAAACTAATTCAAGAACCTATTTCAAATTCAAAGTTTTCAAATTCAAGTCAATAATCTTATTCAAGAACATAACTCCAAATTCGAGAACCAACCTAATTCTAGTTCAAAAAATTATTACTAAAGTTTAAAAGTAATTTTTAATTCAAAACTAACAATTTAAACTAACAAACTTAATTTTAAAAAGCTTAATTTAAAAAAAGTTAGATTCAAGAACCTAATCCAAAAGGTTAAAGTTAAATATTAATTCAAAATTTTAAAACAAAACACAAAACTAATTCAAGAACCTATGTCAAATTCAAAGTTCTCAAATTCAAGTCAATAATCTTATTCAAGAACATAACTCTAGATTCGAGAACCAGCCTAATTATAGTTCAAAAAATCATTCCTAAAGTTGAAAACTAATTCTTAACTCAAAACTAACAATTTAAACTAAAAAACTTAACTTAAAAAAACTTAACCTAAAAAAACATAGATTCAAAAACCTAATTCAAAAGGTTAAAGTTAAATACTAATTCAAGATTCTAAAACAAAACTCAAAACTAATTGAAGAACCTATTTCAAATTCAAAGTTTCCAAATTCAAGTCAATAATCTTATTCAAGAACATTACTCCAAATTCGAGAACCAACCTAATTCTAGTTCAAAAAATCAATTCTAAAGTTGAAAACTAATTCTTAATTCAAAACTAACAATTTAAACTAACAAACTTAACTTTAAAAAGCTTAACTTAAAAAAACTTAAATTCAAAAACCTAATTTAAAAGTTTAAAGTTAAATACTAATTCAAAATTCTAAATCAAAAATCAAAACTAATTGAAGAACCTATTTCAAATTCAAAGTTCTCAAATTCAAGTCAATAATCTTATTCAAGAACATAACTCCAAATTCAAGAACCAACCTAATTCTAGTTCAAAAAATTATTATTAAAGTTGAAAACTAATTCTTAATTCAAAACTAACAATTTAAACTAACAAACTTAATTTTAAAAAGCTTAACTTAAAAAAACTTAAATTCAAAATCCTAATTCAAAAGGTTAAAGTTAAATACTAATTCAAGATTCTAATACAAAACTCAAAACTAATTCAAAAACCTATTTCAAATTCAAAGTTCCCAAATTCAAGTAAATAGTCTTATTCAAGAAACATAATTCCAAATTCAAAAACCAACCTAATTCTAGTTCAAAAAATCATTTCTAAAGTTGAAAATTATTTCTTAACTCAAAACTAACAATTTAAACTAAAAAACTTAACTCAAAAAAGCTTAACTTAAAAAAACTAAGATTCAAAAACCTAATTTAAAAGTTTAAAGTTAAATACTAATTCAAGATTCTAATACAAAACTCAAAACTAATTCAAAACCTATTTCAAATTCAAAGTTCCCAAATTCAAGTCAATAATCTTATTCAAGAACATAACTCCAAATTCGAGAACCAACCTAATTCTAGTTCAAAAAATTATTACTAAAGTTGAAAAGTAATTTTTAATTCAAAACTAACAATTTAAACTAACAAACTTAATTTTAAAAAGCTTAATTTAAAAAAAGTTAGATTCAAGAACCTAATTCAAAAGGTTAAAGTTAAATATTAATTCAAAATTTTAAAACAAAACACAAAACTAATTCAAGAACCTATTTCAAATTCAAAGTTCTCAAATTCAAGTCAATAATCTTATTCAAGAACATAACTCTAGATTCGAGAACCAACCTAATTCTAGTTCAAAAAATAATTACTAAAGTTGAAAAGTAATTCTTAATTCAAAACTAACAATCTAAACTAACAAACTTAATTTTAAAAAGCTTAATTTAAAAAAACTTAAATTCAAAAACCTAATTCAAAAGGTTAAAGTTAAATACTAATTCAATATTTTAAAACAAAACTCAAAATTAATTCAAAACCTATTTCAAATTCAAAGTACCTAAATTCAAGTCAATAATCTTATTCAAGAACATAACTCCAAATTGAAAAACCAACCTAATTCTTATTCTAAAAATCATTTCTAAAGTTGAAAACTAATTTTTAACTCAAAACTAACAATTTAAACTAAAAAACTTAACTTGAAAAAGCTTAACTTAAAAAAAATAGATTCAAGAACCTAATTCAAAAGAATAAAGTTAAATACTAATTCAAGATTCTAAAACAAAACTCAAAACTAATGCAAGAACCTATTTCAAATTCAAAGTTCCCAAATTCAAATCAATAATCTTATTCAAAAACATAACTCCAAATTAGAGAACCAACCTAATTCTAGTTCAAAAAATTATTCCTAAAGTTGAAAACTAATTCTTAATTCAAAACTAACAATTTAAACTAAAAAACTTAACTTAAAAAAGCTTAACTTAAAAAAGCTTAACTTAAAAAAATATAGATTTAAGAACCTAATTCAAAAGGTTAAAGTTAAATACTAATTCAAGATTCTAAAACAAAACTCAACACTAATTCAGAACCTATTTCAAATTCAAAGTTCCCAAATTCAAATCAATAATCTTATTCAAAAACATTACTCCAAATTCGAAAACCAACCTAATTCTAGTTCAAAAAATCATTCCTAAAGTTGAAAACTAATTCTTAATTCAAAACTAACAATTTAAACAACCAAACTTAACTTATAAAAGCTTAACTTAAAAAAACTTAGATTCAAGAAACTAATTCAAAAGGTTAAAGTTAAATAACAATTCAAGATTCTAAAACAAAACACAAAACTAATTCAAGAACCTATTTCAAATTCAAAGTTCCTAAATTCAAGTCAATAATCTTATTCAAGAACATAACTCTAAATTCGAGAACCAACCTAATTCTAGTTCAAAAAATCATTACTAATGTTGAAAACTAATTCTTAACTCAAAACTAACAATCTAAACTAAAAAACTTAACTTAAAAAAGCTTAATTTAAAAAAACTTAGATTCAAGAACCTAATTCAAAAGGTTAAAGTTAAAATACTAATTCAAGATTCTAAAACAAAACTCAAAACTAATTGAAGAACCTATTTCAAATTCAAAGTTCCCAAATTCAAGTCAATAATCTTATTCAAGAACATTACTCCAAATTCGAGAACCAACCTAATTGTAGTTCAAAAAATCATTCTAAAGTTGAATATTAATTCTTAATTCAAAACTAACAATTTAAACTAACAAACTTAACTTGAAAAAGCTTAACTTAAAAAAACTTAAATTCAAAAACCTAATTAAAAAAGTTAGAGTTAAATACTAATTCAAGATTCTAATACAAAACTCAAAACTAATTCAAGAACCTATTTCAAATTCAAAGTTCTTAAATTCAAGCCAATAATCTTATTCAAGAACATAATTCCAAATTCAAGAACCAACCTAATTCTAGTTCAAAAATTTATTTCTAAAGTTGAAAACTAATTATTAACTCAAAACAAACAATTTAAACTAACAAACTTAACTTTAAAAAGCTTAACTTAAAAAAACTTAAATTCAAAATCCTAATTCAAAAGGTTTAAGTTAAATACTAATTCAAGATTCTAATACAAAACTCAAAACTAATTCAAAAACCTATTTCAAATTCAAAGTTTCCAAATTCAAGTCAATAGTCTTATTCAAGAAACATAATTCCAAATTCAAAAACCAACCTAATTCTAGTTCAAAAAATCATTTCTAAAGTTGAAAATTATTTCTTAACTCAAAACTAACAATTTAAACTAAAAAACTTAACTCAAAAAAGCTTAACTTAAAAAAACTATGATTCAAAAACCTAATTTAAAAGTTTAAAGTTAAATACTAATTCAAGATTCTAATACAAAACTCAAAACTAATTCAAGAACCTATTTCAAATTCAAAGTTCTCAAATTCAAGTCAATAATCTTATTCAAGAACATAACTCCAAATTCGAGAACCAACCTAATTCTAGTTCAAAAAATTATTACTAAAGTTGAAAAGTAATTTTTAATTCAAAACTAACAATTTAAACTAACAAACTTAATTTTAAAAAGCTTAATTTAAAAAAGTTAGATTCAAGAACCTAATTCAAAAGGTTAAAGTTAAATATTAATTCTAAATTTTAAAACAAAACGCAAAACTAATTCAAGAACCTATGTCAAATTCAAAGTTCTCAAATTCAAGTCAATAATCTTATTCAAGAACATAACTCTAGATTCGAGAACCAACCTAATTCTAGTTCAAAAAATCATTCCTAAAGTTGAAAACTAATTCTTAATTCAAAACTTACAATTTAAACTAAAAAACTTAATTTAAAAAAACTTAACCTAAAAAAACATAGATTCAAGAACCTAATTCAAAAGGTTAAAGCTAAATACTAATTCAAGATTCTAAAACAAAACTCAAAACTAATTGAAGAACCTATTTCAAATTCAAAGTTCCCAAATTCAAGTCAATAATCTTATTCAAGAACATTACTCCAAATTCAAGAACCAACCTAATTCTAGTTCAAAAAATTATTCCTAAAGTTGAAAACTAATTCTTAATTCAAAACTAACAATTTAAACTAACAAACTTAACTTTAAAAAGCTTAACATAAAAAAACTTAAATTCAAAAACCTAATTTAATAGTTTAAAGTTAAATACTAATTCAAAATTCTAAAACAAAACTCAAAACTAATTGAAGAACCTATTTCAAATTCAAAGTTCTCAAATTCAAGTCAATAATCTTATTCAAGAACATAACTCCAAATTCAAGAACCAACCTAATTCTAGTTCAAAAAATTATTACTAAAGTTGAAAACTAATTTTAATTCAAAACTAACAATTTAAACTAACAAACTTAATTTTAAAAAGCTTAATTTAAAAAAACTTAAATTCAAAAACCTAATTCAAAAGGTTAAAGTTAAATACTAATTCAACATTTTAAAACAAAACTCAAAACTAATTCAAGAACCTATTTCAAATTCAAAGTACCTAAATTCAAGTCAATAATCTTATTCAAGAACATAACTCCAAATTGAAGAACCAACCTAATTCTAATTCTAAAAATCATTCCTAAAGTTGAAAACTAATTTTTAACTCAAAACTAACAATTTAAACTAAAAAGCTTAACTTGAAAAAGCTTAACTTAAAAAAACATAGATTCAAGAACCTAATTCAAAAGAATAAAGTTAAATACTAATTCAAGATTCTAAAACAAAACTCAAAACTAATGCAAGAACCTATTTCAAATTCAAAGTTCCTAAATTTAAGTCAATAATCTTATTCAAGAACATTAGTATGGGATACTAAATGGTTGGCTCGGGTACCATGCCTGGTAAGGGATACTAACTGGTTGGCTCGGGTACCACTCTTGGTATGTGTTTACTTATTGCATTGCATTGTGTAACTGATTTGGTTCTATGAGTGGACCGGGCGGTGTTTATAAATTGTGATATTACATTTTGGTCTTGGTGTAAGGCTGTAAGCCGAGTTATTATATTGTGAGTTTGGTCTTGGAGTAGGCCGGGTTGTTATATTATGTTTTTAGTTGGTCTTGGTGTAGACAGGGTTATTATGTTGGTTATTAGTTTGGTCTTGGTGTAGACCGGATTATTATGTTAATTATTAGTTGGTCTTGGTGTAGACCGATTTATTATGTTGGTTATTAGTTTGGTCTTGGTGTAAACCGAGTTATTATGTTAATTATTAGTTGGTCTAGGTGTAGGCCGGGTTATTATGTTGATTATTAGTTGGTCTTGGTGTAGACCGGGTTTGTCATGTTAACACCTAGATGTGTTAGGGGGATCCGAGTGGGTCCGGACTATTTAAAAGAGGTTATGTGCTCATAAATTGATGTCATTAAGTGTACTAATGGCGGTCATGAATTATCGTGGTTAATAAGCTAAGGGTGGGTCTTGTTGTAGACCGGGGTAGTCTGTTGAACACTTAGGTGTGGATAGAGGATCCTTGGAGGGTTCGGGTTATATGATCTAAGAAGGGATTTAGATGTAGCTCTATGGTGGTCATTGAAGGTGTCAATGGTTGTTGGTGAATAGCATGTGGTTGGTAAATATAGAGGAATACTGAGAGTCTGGGTGTGGTTATTGGTTAATATAACCAGGTGGTAAAGTTGTCCTAGAGGTCCTGGAAAATTCGGACAATAGTAGGTAATACTTTGGGTATAAGTGGTTTGGTTGGGCAGTTGGCCGGATTTAGTCTGGATATTTGGTCAAGGTAGTTGACTGGGTAAAGGTTAAAGGTGACTTAGGATGTCTAGGTGTCAAGGTGACTTGGGAAGTCTAGGTGTCAAGGTGACTTGGGAAGTCTGGGTAACAAGGCGATTTTGAGAAATCTAGTTGTGAGTGAGACTTGGGAAGTCCTAGATGTCAGGGTCAAGACTAGAGTGGTGGAGTTGGCAGCGAACGGTTAGGAAGGTCGGTTCCGAAAAGGGGGATTGATAAAAGCGATGTTGAAAGGGGTGAAGCATTTACCTTGGGCATTTTATCTTGATTTTTATATGATGGTAGGAGTGAATTCGGATCAGCCGATGATGCCTACCAGTACGTGTGTTTGTACTGATTCTACTCTTGCTATACCTTTTTGGGTATAGTCTGGTTGCAAGGTTGGTGATGTTTCACAGGTTCAGGATTGTGGTGATCTTCCAGCAGCTCCTACTTCCTTCTATGGTGGGAGTTGTGTCCATCTTATGTTATAAGCTCAACTTGTAGAAGCTCTTGTACTAGCTTAGACTAGGTTCTGGGGAGGTTGTTTATATTGTTAGTAAATTTTCGCAAGTTCTAAAGGTTGTGTAATTTCAAAAGTTGTTGTATAAAGATTTTCCAAATATTTTGTAAAAGGATTTCTCATGTATTAAGGGACTTATTTAATGGTTTATTTTCCTTTCCGCATTGCCTGTTGGTTCGGGTGGTAAGGGTTATCCTATCTAGGTGGATTAGAGTAGGTGCCCGCACGGCTCGATAGTTGGGTCATGACAAATAGTATCAGAGCCCAGGTTATCAGTCTCCCAGTACAAGAGCAAAATGTCAAATAGAGTCCCGCGGATTGGTGTGTTGATGTCCATATCTAATCCTAGGGAAGCTATGAAGCATTCTAGGAAACACTTCTCTTCTTTCATTTCTTTTCGTGCGGTTTCTTTACTTGCTTGTATGGGTTGAGTCCATTGGTATCTCTCGATTCCAATTGGTATCTCAACAAGGTGAAGAATGTCATTGGACTCCGGGTACGACAAACAAGCAAGAAGGATTGGAACCAGGAAGGTTCCAATTGGTATCTGGCCTGAGAGGCTGTGGTAAGGCATGGGTGATTGGCTAAGGGTCATCCATGGGACGGATATAGAGTAATTGTTGTGGTGTGCTTTTTGTGTAGCTTGAAACTGAAGTATTTTTGTATAACAATGCTGGCATGATTTACTGATTCGTATATGATTGTTGCCTAGTTATGAAATTATGAGTCTTAAGGAAATGGTAATTGATTCTTGGTATGATTGAGTATGATTAAGTACTGAGTGTGCTTGGAGTCAGAATTACATGTAAAGTTTTCAAGGAAAAGGCTCATCATTGGTTAAGATGGTGAGGGAAAAATGATTATGACTGTAGCAAAACTTCAGTTTCAGGACAGTCGGGACTTGGTTGGGAACCAAGGGAACTAGGGGATTATTCGTGCTTGATAGCGTAAGTGTATTGTTAAGAATAATTGCTTGCATAATCCTCTTGGTGATTTGTGATAATTGATGCTAAGTTTCAGTCTGTGTCGTGTCGGGAATGGTCTTGAGAGTTGTTTAAGACCATGGCGGGATTAACGGGATTAAACAATGTTAACAGGGAAGGGGAATGAGAGATTTTATTTCCAGAGAATGGTAAATTTTCTGGGCTACTACATTTGGGGGTTGCGATAGCAATGTGCAAGTCGCTATAGCAGGATGGGCAGGGCATAATCTCTGTCGTGTTTTTCCTTTGTTTTGTCTTTCATTCCCGGGTCTTTTTAAATCGGTATTTGAGCTGCGAGCTATTGCAGGAATTATTTAGCATCCATGCGCAATAAGAGAAAGGGGTAGATATGATAGCCCAGGGTATTGGTGAAATTTTGATTTACCACTGGTGGGAATAGTTACCTATGTAGAATTTGGCAAAATGACCCATAATTGACTGAGTAGTATTGGACATTGCTCATAGGCTTATGTCATGAGGGTGATTTGGCTGGTTTATTATTGATGATCCTTAGTGGTAGGGTCAGTTGAGGGAGTAGGGTTATTTAATAGAGTCTTGAACATTATTATCCCTCTGGTCGGTTATAATAATACTAGTATTACTACTCATTGAGTGGTGAGGGTGTGCTCACCATATCATTGGTTAGGGTGTAAGTGCCCGGGTAGAAATCCCCCCTAAGACGAGAGTTGACAAAAACCTCAAGCTAAGATGAGTTCCAATGAAATTTTTGATGTTGCGTGGTTTAGAGATACATGGTGTCTCGGGACATAGGTGTTGAAAGGGTAAGATGATACTATGATATGTGAGGGGCTTAGTACCCGAAGGAAGCTTCTGGGATGGAGTTTGGGTTAGAAACCTTCCGATTGAGGAGTTAGAAATCTCGGGCTAGGCTAGTCTCGAATGAATTCTGAGCAAGGTAAGGTCTAGGGAAATCCGAATGTGGATTGGGTGTTATATCTTGGGTTGAGCTAGATTTTCTGTTAGCCAAGACCTTAAGGAGTCCGTAGGACTTTTCGAAATCAAATTCGGGTAAGTAGAACTCTCGGTATGTGGGTTGACGTGAATGGGTTATTCCGGAATGTCAGGAAATTAAGTGTGTTATAAAATGGGAACTTTTGGGGAACTTTGTGACATTTTATCCCGTGAGCGGTTGACACATTGCTATTGCGACCTCCGCTATAGGGGAGAAATTACCACTATAGCGGAAGTCAATGATGGTCTGCACCGTAGCGTGGGAATTAAGTTTTGATCCATAATGTTTGAAATTCTTTCACTCCCGTATATCAACAAGGCCCCATATTTCTTGGGCACTCGAGGAGGAGTAATCTAACTGGTCTCGTATAGCTCGAAGGAAGAAATTCTTTGACAGGGCAGAATCGAATTAAATTTTGGTTGAACTAGGGTACACCCAGGGGATTTGAGAGTTCAGTGGTTCACGTAAGGATATTTCTATGCTTTCATAGTAGAGCATTAAGTTTCTAAGGGCTGGTTCATTCTTTTTCTTCTGCCTTACAGATCGTTCGCGGATGAACGATGGGTAAATTGGTATCTGTTGTAATGACCTATTCTGTCGTTACTGAAAATATCTACGATTAAGGCAGGTGCCTCTCATTCGTAAGAAGATTTAGGATTAATTCTTTAGTATGAGAGTACATTTGGTATGTACTAAGGTCATACAATACTCCTAGCACCAAGTTAAGTTGAAAGTTTCCTTACCGATTTAGTTCCAAGCTAAGTTCAAACTAGGGTCAACTTCAAACATGCATTGCTCCTAGAATATAATGATTTCGAGGTCCTAATACCCACCAAATTAAAGATCACTGAGTCCTCTTTCCAACGCCATCGACCATTTGTTAATCCACTTCCCGAGTAAAACGTTATGATTGTTTTACTGAAGAGTATCCATGCTGAAAAGTTGAGTCCGCCGTAGCGGGATTTAGGTCGCTATAGCGGTACCGCCATAGCGGTTGGCCGTCCGCTATAGCGGAATGACGAAACTAAAAATCCCAAAAATGGGTTTTATAATCCCATTCTCCCTTCTTTAGTAAAAAACAGACGAGAGTTGATCCAAAAACCCTCCTAGGCTGCTCCAAAGCTTGGGAGCCATGGGGAGGAGAGATTTCGGCTAAAGGGACATGAAAACCACGGATTCAGGTCTGTAGAATCGACAGGGAACGCCTTCACGGAGCCAGAAAAGGCATGGAACAACTGTTTGACATCTAGGTAGGCTAGGTTTCTTCCAAAGAGTAGATTGACCTCTTTTATTTTCTTATTATTGTGTAGAATAAAAGGGAGAATCCATGGTTAGGCCTTCATGCACGGAGTCCGGAGGAAATTGTTGATTTGTTGGATTAGTTAGAAATGGTAAAATTGGGATAGTGTGTTGTGATATTCTAGGCATTGCTTAATTTGTGTGATTTTGCTAATAAATGCGGGAACTAGAATATCAGAAGGTTTGGGGAACCAGAAAAGGGTTAGTAATTAACTAATGTGCAAGGAACGAAAGTTTCAGAAACTAATTGGTATAATTAGGATATTCGTTGGCTGTGTTCTAAGGCTGGGAAAGGTTTTCCCAGGTTGTATTTGGTCCTAGGAAGAGGGTCAGGAATAAATGTAATTAATTTCATAATTAAAGGGGCAAACCAGGGTTAGTCTTTGGACGGGATTTAACAGTTCATAGTGTGCCCGGAATGGGGTAGGTGATGTGTTGATTTCTGTATTCATTATATGTTTTGTGTACTTCGGTCTAAGTCTCGTATGTGTTGCATGCTCAGGGAATGACTAGGAATGTCTAAGAGTCAGGTTATCAGTCTTGTGAAATAAACTTGGTGTATTTGCTTGCTGGTTTACAAGTGTTATTTGTGACTGTTGGATTTCTGTGTGATATTCGGTTGGCTCGGGTACCACGCTTGGTACGGAAATTACTAATGGTTGGCTTGGGTACCACGCCTGGTGTGGAAATTACTAATGGTTGGCTCGGGTACCACGCCTGGTATGGGATACTAACTGGTTGGCTTGGGTACCACGCCTGGTACGGGTTTGCTTATTGCATTGCATTGTGTAACTGATTTGGTTCCATGAGTGGACCGGGCAGTGTTTATAAATTGTGATATTACATTTTGGTCTTGGTGTAGACCGGGTTATTATATTGTGAGTTTGGTCTTGGTGTAGGACGAGTTGTTACATTATATTGCGAGTTTGGTCTTGGGGTAGGTGATAAACGCTCAAATTGTGCTCTCCAATTAGGAGGTCATGGCGATCGCGTAGTCAAAACAAAATTTATAATTCCCAATGAGTGTTGGAGTCGTACTCAAGGGAACAATGTAGTTGCGATCGAGCTAATAAAGAATAATTGCAACTTACTGAAGTTCAATTAATGAAAAGGGAAAAGATATATAAAAAGGGGGGTTTTAGACTAAAACTAAAAGATAAAGAAAATCAAATAAAAGATAGATTGATCAATGGCTCTCACCTTGCTTTCGCCAAGCAAGGATAACAAGGGAGATATGGGCTTGGGAATTCAAATTCACAAGACTTGCACCCGATTGACATTTAGGTAGTCTTAGCTAAAGGTATGCCTTAACTGTCTCTTGACCAACTGAGCATATATCTCGTGTATTTCTCTCGAACTAACATGAGTAAGCAATAAACTAGCCAAATAACTTGGGTGAGTTGGGTTATCTCTAACCCCAACTCTTAGATGGGAGTTTCCGGCAACCAAGCTATATCTAGCCTTGATCTAGAGTGGAAACCCCAAATCTCCACTAGTGAATCTTCCCAAATTCGAGAATTTCTCTCTCGAGAAAAAACCCAAATTAGAAAGCTAAGTCAATGTTTGCAACCATTGACTATAAATTCAAGCAATGGAGGATTCAACAGACCCAAATAATCAAACAAGAACAAAATCTATATATGAATTCAATAACCAAACAAGTATTATCTCTAATACAAACCCAAAATCTCAAGTCAATAATACACCAATAAAATAGTAATTAAGAACAAGAGTTGAAGAATGGAAACTAAAGATTTTACAATAAAGAGCATCCAAATCTTCACTCCTATGGTGTTGGTTGATGAACTTGCTCTCCAAGCTTTCCAAAAGTTGTGAAAATAGCCAAAGATATGTTCCCAATCGGTTGGGAAGAGTTTAATGTGAATTGGGGTTTCCAAAAATGCAAATTTCCAAATCTGTCCCGCAGCTGATGAATCCTTTATCGCAATCGCGTGTATGACCTTTGCGATCGCGAGGCTCTTCAATTTCCTTCACCACGATTGCATGAATCCACTCTCGCGGTCGTGATGCATTGAGTTTCTGCCAACTCATCGTGATCGCGTGGCTTTGTCTTCGCGGTTGCGATGACCATTTTGGTGCCAGTGTCCAACAACTCTCATTTTGGTCCATTTTACTTGTTTTCACTTGAATCTTTCTCGAACCCTTCTAAAATACAGAAACCTGTAAAATAGAAGAAATTCGTGTCAAATTACACTATTTATCCACTCAATGCTAGCAAAGGTATAAGATTAGAAGCTAGATAAGTAGGTAGAATACCAACTTATCAAACCCCCAAATTTGAACTATTGCTTGTCCTCAAGCAACTTAAAAGTTCTAACTCAAGAGGCATACAACACAAGTGCAAATGATAATACCACAAGCCAAGGAGTCCCATTTCAAGCACCAAGCATGGCTTCGATTGGTACTAACGATTAGTCAATCACATGATAATTTACTCTAAGCATTCCCCTCGTTTCAAAACACAATTCAATGATGCAATGGAACACTAAGAACAATCAAGTGACAACAACCAATCCTCGAGATGTGATTCAAACTAATAGCTTACCAAAACATGCTCATTTGACCCATTTCCGGAGTTTATCAATGTCACCAACTATCCTAATTCGCACGCCCTAACAAGAACAAAAGTCCCAAAAACACATTATGTACAAAGAACAATCACAAGGGACAAACACAAACACTCACACTCACAAGGAAATTCAAGTGCACACACGTCGAACCATAGGCTTTCCCTTCATGTAGATCGCCACTAATGTAGGGTAACCAAGCTCGGAATCACCAAAGACTTGCAGGTTACGATGTTGGCTAGGGTTAAGGTGATGATATCATTTGGTTCAAGTAACTACACCTCCCTAATGCTTTTTGCTCTCATTTCGAACACCGCTCACATTTTCAATTTCAACTTCAACTTATTTCTCCCTCAGACAACCCAAGATTCTCCTTTTTAACCCATAGTCATTCAACTCCTTATATCACCTTCACTTGGTAGCACTTATTTTTGCTTTTCATTTTTCTCATTAGATTGATCTTTTGGAGCAATTTTCAATTTGGAATCAAGGTGCTACCTTGCACTTGAAGTGCACTTCTTTTCTTCTCCTCATTTAATCACATGCACCCCAAACTTAGGCATTTGCCTATGTTATATTTCGTTTCCCCCCAAACTTAGGCTTTTAGCCTACTTTTTATTTTCAAGCTATTAGGGAGGATGTGTGCCAAAATAAAGGTTACAAAAAGGTCAAGGTGTTACAAGGTGCCAAAGGATGGTCACAAGCTCAAAAGGAGTTCACTAGGGTTGATGTCATGGGAAGTCATTTAGGTGAAGTGGCTATCAAAAAGGGCCTAAGGTCATTTTCCAAGCTTGGTTACACCTAGAATTTTGCCATGAATTACATTCGGGGCAAGTTCTAGATGACATGCATGCTCGAGAATTATTCAACTACACCTCACCTGTCACGACCCGATTTCTTGGTTATGATGGCACCTACAACCCCCCAGTAGGTGAACCAATCCCCGTAGCCCAGAACAGTGAGTAATGAGCTACTATCAACTGATTAGGTGAGACAATAGTATAAATATGCGGAAGCAAGGGAAAATAAGTCAAGTAAAAGAGATAACATGAATTTAAATGTACATATATGGAAGCTAAACCAAACCCCAAAACCTAGTATCATAGTATAGAGCCAGAACTACATATAAAGAGTACAAACGATCCAAAATAATATGTACAGATGCCTCTGAATGGTAATAGAGTACATAATGCAAAAGATAAACTAAAGCTAAGCTCCGGTCGTCAAGAGCTCACCCTCAGTCTAGGTAGTCCAAAAGATCACCAAGCACGACTCTCCAACAAGCTAGTAGCGATGGTCCACTCTGGGATCTGCACCAGAAGATGCAGAGTGTAGGGTGAGCACCAAATGTGAAGCATAAGGTACCCAGTAGGTATCATAGGCCGACTGGACACATATAAAGTAAAAGAACAATAGCAGGCATAGTAGAAACAAAATAGTCACAGAAATCAATGAAAAGTACACAGGAACTAACCTAGAGGGAAGACAACAGAAAACAACATAAGGCTAGCATGTAGAACATATACACACAACAGGCACAGGTGAAAGTAAGAAAGACGCACCTGAGATCCTCGCAAAAATAGTATATATATAAAAAAAGTTCTAGAAAGGGATGGTATATTGGTAACCTCAAGTGTAAGAGTGGGAGAGAACAATAAAGATAGACATAATCGGGAAGTAAAAAAAAGCAATAACCATGTTGATCACGACAATCTCATTCCAGAAACCAACAGCCTCGCTGTAAACAATTTCATAATTAAGACCAAGGCAATGTAATAAGAGTCTACCTAAAGTCCCTCGGCCGCCCATACAACCGGGGAACATAAGCAAGTGAAATCAAACCCTCCGGCATTCTATACTACCGGAGCGTACAATCAACAAGCAGCAGACAAGGGTGGTATCTCATGCAGATGAATGGTATGATGCCATGCTAACTAAAAGTGATAGTAGTACCATATGTTACCCACTTCCGGCGACCTGTAAGGCCCAGAAGATAGGATCCATGGAAGGTCTCACCCGTATACCACTACTACACCGTATACTCCACCTACGGTACCCGCAGCTCGCAGCCTCTGGTCCGGAATGACAAGGTCCATGGAGGTCCCCGACCAACATACTAGATGCCTCGCATCTCAAAATTCCCCAAGTAAAGCTGCCCGGAGGGTGTCCGGGTCTAAATTGGTAAATCAAATAGTTCTAGCGCACAGCCCTGCCGAGCCTAGTATTATCACGAAAGCTATAGCAAATAAGCATGGCACTAGACCTTGTCGATCCCAGAAAAAGTGGAACTATTGATAAAACATCTTTTAGAACTTCCCTTACCCCAAGAAGGTTCACAAAATAAGTCAAACCATTTCCAAATCATTTTCGTTGAAAACGGGCCCCCTGGGCCATGTGAGGTTTAGAAAACAGTTCTAGTAGGCCTGAAGCCAAAACAATAGTAAAACATGGAAGAAACCTCTCTATATGCATAGAAATGCTATGATCCTACACACAATAGCTGCCCCGCAGCTCACAATCAACCTAACGCCCCTGCACAGGCTCCAAAGCTACTCAGCAAGCATAACCAGCCTAGAAGGATAATTCTATATTCGGGACTCACGGACATTCCCAATGATCCCACCGTCTATGTTCCAGAGCCAACAAGGCCCCCACGGGATCACAAGGGTAGTAATATCAATAAATTGGAATACTACACACAATGAAGGAAAGAAACAGGATGAATAACGGAAGAGCGGTCAAGGTCTGTGGTACTAGCCTAACAACCCAATCCAAGGATACCAACTAGTACAATTTTACCCGATATATGCGAAGTCTAGGGAGTTAAACCGTAACCTACCTGCCGTTCGATGACAAGCTCGAACCTCTCTGAAAAAGCTCCAAAACAAAAATACCTTCCAACGAACGTCCGAATGCCCGTAGTTCCTATCATGAAAATTGTTCCTTACATCCTAAGCTTCGCAAACACTATATATATGCAGCTTATACTCACCTATAAATAGTTCATAATTAAGCTTAAATTGGCAGATTTCCCAAAAGAATCATAACTTGACGAAATGTCCGTATAACTTTATAAAAACGATCATAAAAGAACCCCGAGATGGTTACCTTAGAAAACCAAGTGTAAAGCTTGAAGAATCACCAAGAAATACCAAGTCCTATCTTCTGAAACCAGCTCCAAACGTGGTTTATCGAAGGGAAAATGGCTTCCATGTGTAGAGGCCGCGTTTCTAGGCACGGGGGCAAACTTTAGCGATAAAAATCACTAAAAACACACCTTGATCACTCAAGAACTCTCTTGGAACCCTCCCTTATATTTTCTCTCTGTTTCAGAACTGTTATGGCGTTTTAAAACGTGAATTGAAGCTTTAAATCAATTTTGACCCGACCCGGTTCGCGACCCGGTTTCTGCCAGACAGTCCACGATAAAATAGTGATAACGTTTTACTCCAAGATCGGTTGGACGTGAGGTTTTATTTGTTGGAAACTAGACTCGTAGACCTTTGATTTGGTAGATTGGGGGACTTCTAACTCTTTATATATTGAGAGAAAAGCTCTGAGACATTTGACCCAAAGTTCAGAAAATTTATTAAAGAAACTTACGATAACGTTTGACGACTTGCTAGACTTTAAAAATTATCATACGACCATAAAGACCAAAGAAATGGCCCGGGCACCAAACTACCAGTCCTGAAAAGCCTTAAATGACTTGGTTCCACTACATGCAAGCTCTAACGGTACAAGAAAGGCAAAAACGTGTAAATGACCAGAAGGGTTATTACATCATCCACTACTAAAAAAGGACTTTCATCCTCGAAAGTCCAGGGCAAGGAAGTACTTGAAGGATCAAATAGCTGCGGGTACTGGGCCCGCATATCTCTCTAGGTATTCCAGGTAGACTCCTCAATCGGATGGTGCCTCCACTGAACTTTAACAACCGGAATCTCCCTAGATCTCAATCTCCTGACATCTCTGACCAAAATAGCTACTGGCTGCTCAACAAAGGCTAAACACTCATACAGCTGAATCGTCTCCCACTGCAACAGATGAGACTCATCTAGAACATACTGCTGCAACATCGATACATGGAAAATTGGGTGCATAGCTGAAAACATCAGAGGCAAAGCTAACTGATAGGCAGCACTACCAACCCTCTGGGGAATCTCGAATGGCCCAATGTACCTGGGGATAAGCTTGCCCCGCCTACCAAATCTCATCACACCCTTCATGGGCGATACACTGAGAAACACCAAGTCACCAACGCTAAACTCCAAGGCACGAAGCCTATGATCAGCATAACTCTTCTGCCTGCTCTGAGCTGCCCGAAGTCTGTCCTGAATCACTCTGACTCGGTCTAAGGAATCTCGAAGTAAATTTGTACTCTGTGGCCTAGACTCCAACCCATCGAACCAACCAACCAGCGATCTGCAACGCCTACCATACAATGCCTCGAAAGATGCCATGCCAATGCTCGAATGGAAGCTATTATTATAAGAAAACTCTGCCAAAGGCACAAACTAATCCCAAGAACCTCCAAAGTCAAGAACACAGGCCCGAAGCATGTCCTCCAGGACCTGAATGGTCCTCTCGGACTGGCCATCTGTCTGAGGGTAGAAAGCAATACTAAGGTGAACCTCTGTACCCAAATCTCGCTGAATAGCCCTCCAGAACTGAGATGTGAACTAGGTGCCGCGGTCTAAAATGATAGAAGCTGGGACCCCATGCAACCGAACAATCTCACGAAGGTAGATCTGGGATAACCTCTCTGCACTGTAATTAGTATGAATCGGCAAGAAGTGTGCTGATTTAGTCAGCTGATCAACAATCACCCAAATGTAGTCGAAACCCCTATAAGTGCATGGCAAACCAACTATGAAATCCATAGTGATCCCTTCCCACTTCCACTCAGGAATGGGAAGTCGCTTCATCAAACCACCTGGTCTCATGTGCTCGAACTTAACCTGCTGATAGTTCAAGCACTGAGATACAAACTCTTCCACGTACCACTTCATACCACTCCACCAGTAAAGCTGCCTTAAATCTCTATACATCTTTGTTGCGCCAGGATGAATGGAGTATCTAGTACAATGTGCCTCACAAAGTATCAACTGAATCAAATCACTAACCCTCAGAACACAAAGGCGGCTATCAAACTCAGAACCCCATATGAATCTAGAGTATCCTAACTGGTCTCACCCCGAACAACCTGATCATAAAGGTCACATAACTGCTGATCCTCAAACTGATGGCTCTGAATCTGACCAATCAAAGTAGAACGAACCTCAACACTGGCGAGAACTCTGCTAGGATCCGATAAGTCAAGCCTATCCAAATGTTAGCCAAGGACTGGATGTACAAGGCCAACGGTCACTCTAAAACTGAAAGAGAAGCTAGGCTACCCATACTCACCGCCTTCTAGCTCAAGGCATCCGCTACCACGTTTGCCTTGCCTGGATGATACAAAATAGTGAAGTCATAGTCCTTCAGTAGTTTGACCCATCTCATCTACCTCGAGTTCAGCTCTCGCTGACTCATGATATACTGAAGACTACGGTGATCCGTGAAGATCTTTCAGTGAACTCTATATAAGTAATGCCTCAAGATCTTGAGCGTGAAAACTACCGCCGCCAACTCCAAGTCATGGGTGGGGTAGTTGCGCTCGTGAACCTTCAGTTGCCTCGATGCATATGCTATCACTCGACCCTGCTGCATCAACATGCAACCAAGACCATCCCCAAAAGCATCACAATACACGGAGAAGCTCTGACCCTCAACCAGTAAAGTCAAAACTGGAGCTGAAGTCAATAAGGCCTTAAGCCTCTGAAAGCTATCCTCGCACTGATTTGACCACTAAAATGGGACATCATTCCTAGTCAGCATAGTCAAGGGTGCTGCTATAGAAGAAAATCCCTGAATAAAGCATCTGTAGTAACCTGCTAACCCAATAAAGCTGCGAATCTCATTAACGGTAGTAGGTCTAGGCCACTCATAAACCACTAAAATCTTTCCCGGATCAACCCTAATCCCATCCTTAGACACCACGTGCCCTAGGAATGCAACCGACTTAAGACAAAATTCACACTTTGAGAACTTGGCATAAAACCGATGATCTCTCAAAGTCTGGAGTATAACCCTCAAGTGCTGCTCATGCTCATCTCTACTCTGTGAGTATATCAAGATGTCATCTATGAAAACTATCACAAATGAGTCCAAATATGGGTTAACAACCCTGTGCATCAAGTTCATAAAGGTTGTGGGGGCATTAGTCAACCCAAAAGACATCACCAGGAACTCATAATGACCATAACGTGTCCTGAATACTGTCTTAGGGATGTCCTCCACCCTAATCCTCAACTGATGGTAGCCGAACATCAAATTAATCTTCAAAAATATGACTGAACCCTGAAGCTGGTCAAACAAGTCATCAATCCTCGGCATCAGATACCTATTCTTCACTGTCACCCTATTCAGCTGCCGATAATCAATACACATGCGCATCGACCCATCTTTCTTCTTCACGAAGAGAACATGAGCACCCCAAGGTGACATACACGATCTAATAAACCCCTTAGCTAACAGGTCCTGGAGCTGCTCCTTAAGCTCCCTCAACTAAACAAGAGCCATACAATAAGGAGAAATAGAAATGGGCCTGGTTTCCAGCTCTAACTCAATAGCAAAATCAATATCTCTCTCAAGTGGAAGGCCTGGAAGATCGGTAGGAAACACATCTAGAAAGTCGCTAACCACAGGAACAGACTCAAGAGATGTAGGGTCAGCACTAGCATCTCGGACATATGCTAGATAAGCTAAACACCCACGAGAAATCAACTCCCTAGCTCGAAGACAAGAGATGATCCCAGATGGTGCGCGACCGACAAAACCTTGCCACATGACCGGGGATACACCGGGCACGACTATGGTAACGGTCTTGGCATAACAGTCCAAAACTGCACGATGAGGGGATAACCAGTCCATGCTCAGTATCATATCAAAATCTAGCATATCAAGGATCATCAAATCACCCCAAGTCTCTGAATCACTAACAGATATCATACAAGATATCACAATCCGATCCACTACTAAAGAATCTCCTACTGGGGTCGAAACAGAAATAACAACAGATAATGGCTCACTAGCCAACCCTAAACAAGGTAGAAAGTAGGCAAACACATATGAACAAGTGGATCCAGGATCAAATAAAGTCATAGCAGACTGATGGCACACAAAAATCATACTTGTGATCACATCATTTGAGGCCTCTGTCTCCGGTCTCCCAGGGACCGCGTAAAATTGATGACGACCCCCACCTCCTCGACCTCCATACCTACCACCTACTCTACCACGTGGGGTACCACCTCTAGCCTGACCACTACCCTCTCTAATCGGTGGCTGAACTGCTCGCATGGGCTGAGCCGGGTAAGCTGCGGGCTGAATTGCACCCCTCAAGGGGTAATCTCTAGCAAAATGGCCAATGACACCATAATCATAGCAAGCTGAACCCTGCTGGGGGCAATCTCTGGCATAGTGACCGCTAACACCATAATAATAGCAGGGCCTTGATGGCCCACCCTATCAAGACGAACTAGCTAAACCCATGTGGCCACCCCGGCCTGATGTCCCAAAAGTAGTACCTTTCGAACACTGCCCCTGCTCAAACTGAGAACTACCCGAAGTCTGAAGTGAAGTCTGAACCGGTCGGCTGGACTGGCCCTGGTGCTACTATGGCTGATAACCTCAGCCCCACTGGCCTGAACCTCTACCACCATATCTGGAACCACTATAGCCACCCTAATGTCGAGGCCTCTTATCTCTGACCCCCTGATCATGTTGCTGTAAGTCCTCCACAGTACGAGCATAGTCTGTGATAGCCTGAAATGACCAACCACCGGCAACCAATATCTCAGTTGGCTGCCTAGTCTCTGGACTCAAACTCCATACAAATCTGCGAATCCTATCTGCCTCGGTAGGAATGATCATAGCTCCAAACGGTGCTAGCTGATAAAAACGGGTCTCATACTCCGAGACAGTTGTAGAATCCTGCATAAGGTGAGTAAACTGCTCCCTGCAATGCTCACGATCAATTTGAGGTAAGAACTTGGCCATAAAGGCCTCATAAAACTCAAACCAGGTTAAAGAAGGCGATGTAGAAGATCTACAAGCAACATGTGCCCTCCACCATAACTTAGTTAGACCCTTCAGCTGATATGTAGTATAATCAACCCTGTGAGTCTCCAACAAACCCAAATGATGCAACATATCATCACAGGTATAATAAAGTTATGTGGGTCCTATCCAGAAGTACAAACAAACATCGGAGGTGCTAACCTCAAAAACCTACCCAACGCCTTTTGCTCTGACTCTGCCATAGCTGGGCGAGGAGCAAGAGGCTGTGCAATAGATGGGAACAGAATGACCTCCACACGGGGAGCCGCAGTAGTAGGCTGCGCTTCTAAACTCTATGCACCCAGGGCTCCCCCCTGCAGAAGTCTATGCTACCTCAGAAGGCCACTCTCCAATCACACCAAAAATCTATAATAGTAGACCCCGAATATCTGACGACTGAGCTGGGGCCGAAGCTAGCACAGAAGTGGGTGCTGGAGCTAGTACTGGAGCTAGTTGTACCTGGGCTACCCCCTGATCCACATGATGCTTGGGCTCTATCTCAACTCTAGCAGCTCTAGCAGGTGCCCCTGCTCGGGGGCATCCTCGACCCCTAGCTGGAGTCAGAGGCTCATCTCCTCCTAACCATCTGTGGAAGAATGAAGTAGAACAATTAAGATTTCAAGAAACTTCAAGGGTACTACGTGTGATACAGAAGCAATGAAAGAGTTATATTTCCTAAGATGTCACTAAAGCCTCCCAAAGATTGAGTACAGACATCTCTGCCTCGATCCGCAGGACTCTACTAGACATTGGCTCTTATACAGATGACACCAGTGAACCTAGAGCTCTGATACCAAGCTATCACGACTCGATTTCTCAATCATGATGGAACCTACAACCCCCCAGTAGGCAAACCAATCCTCGTAGCCTAGAACAGTGAGTAATAGGCTACTATCTGTTTTGATCCTTTTTGAGATAAGGACGGAAAAACATGGCTTTGTTTATTGAAAAGTTCATTTCGAAAATCTAATTAAAGTTTCCAAAAAATCCTCAATAAAAAAAGCAAGAGTTGCCACTTAGTTTTTATAAAGTAAAAACCAAGAAAAACTTATAAGAATTTTTAAATCCAAAACAGATAAAGACTTTAAAAATTAAGAGATTAAGGGTAAGGGTTCAAGTTAATACTCTTGGAAGGGTGTTAAGGCACCAAGAGTATCCGCTAACTCGCGGTTGCCTGGGCTTGTTTGAAAAACTAACTCGATGACTAACTTTTGAAAACAGGATTGGTTTGTTTATAAAAAACATCTTGTTGTTTTTAGAAAGAGTTGATTTTATAAAGACAATATATGAAAGATTTGTTTTATACATGTAAGAAAGGAGTCGACGTTTGATTAAAAAAAGGTTACGAACAATTGAAAGAAATAAAGAACATTGATTAGTATAAAGAAAATATTTAAACAGTAATGTTAACCTCATTTGGGAATAATTCGACTAAGTTTTACAAAGTCAGTCCAATTATACAATTAATACTGATTACAAATCAAAGGAATTAAAAGTATAAGAAACATGATTAAAATATACAAATCATGTCCTAATGCTAGTGTGGGCCCTTTTTAGGCCCACTGCCATTTTTACTTTTGGACTTAGTACATTTTTTCGACTTTCAGCCCTTTGAGCTACTGCTGTTGCCGAATGTTATGGGCTTTGGCCCCATTTTATTTATTCAGTCCATTTTGGACTTTTTCCTGCTGATATGCACTTGGGCTTGGCCCATTTTCCTTCTGCTACTACTGCTTCTCCTTTGTCTCACAAGACTAGGCCCTTTTGGGCTTAATCAATCTGGACCAAACAGACAGTGTTGGGCTAGGCCCAACTGGAAGGTGCAAGGAGGAATTTGGGGAGTCCAATTGGACTCCACCAGATTTTTATGCATGAAAAGGAAATAAAATAAGGATTAGTACATGTTTAAATAAGTTAAGCAGGAGTAATTAAGCAATGATAATTGAGCAATGTGCAAATTTCGTATTTAAAAGATATATTTCCTAACAGTTAATTCACAGCACTCACAGAAACTCATACACAATTGAAACATGTGAGATAAGATACCAAGTCACAAATTTATCACCTGAGGATTATACTACTAAGGTCACAGTATTTCCTACTTGCAAATACCAACAAAGATCATTCTTTTGAACTCATACGTTTCTAGAAATCAAAGGGAGTAGAGGGATAGATTTAAACAGAGCATGTGTACTCAAATGCACAAATTTGAATAGAAATGATATCACAAAGACATAAGTCATCTCCAAATAACTCAGTACACTTAACCATTCTTAACATTCAAACATTAAACATTTAACATACTAAATGCAGATTTTTAATCACAAAATGGGACATTTTGAATAATTTTATCACAAGTCATTGAAAGCAGGAAAGATTATGCTAAAGAATCTAGTCTAGACATCACATATTGACAAAGAGACAAGTCAAGCAGGCTGGACAAGTTTTGCACTTTAGTCACTAGCATAACTGCACATAAGAACCAGGGAAGGTGTATGGGGAGAAGACTATTATCATGGTAGAGATCAAGGCTATTTCTAACATGATTTATCAACATAAATAGTGAAGACAGTATATTAAAAGATGAAACAGAGGAACTTACAGAGGTGAGGAATATATCATGAGGGGATATGCTTCACCTCTAACTCCTAGAATGCATAACAACATAGGCTTCAACATTTTAAACTAGACTTACACAGATTCTAGACCATGATTTTAGAAACACACACATTCGTTTTTAACATGATTAGACTAGTAAAGAAAAGGGGAAGGGAGCAGGGTAGAAGATAGAGAAATTAAGGGAAAAAGGGTAAAAAGTTAGAGAACAGTAACCATCCTAATGGCAAGTTCAAAATCTATAACACTTTCATGTCACAAAACACAGAACCAATAAGATCATGAGATTTTGGAAGGACACAGTTGCTTAAACTCATTACAAACATCAATCCAAGCATAAGATAGCAACATTGGAGCTTAACCAATTCATATACATAAGATCATTTTAATGTAGGTAAGATAGGGAAGGGAAAGGGGATAAGGAAGACAAAATCAATGACAAGCCGGTGGAAATAGGGAAACAGGAAGGGGCTGAATGTTCTTATATCAGTAAACAAGTATATATGTGTCATATAAATCAACCAAGAACCAGTAGAATTATCGACACTCAAAGTTAATTTAGACATCATCCTAAGTGGAAGAAAGTAACATTAACAGTTCATGTATACAAGTTGGTATCACACATAGTAAGAAACAGTAAGGAAAAAGAAGAAAACAGGACAAGAATAAGACCAAAGAAAATAAGGGAAAACAAGAGAGGGTCAAGTGTTTATTAACAAACCAAACCAATTCTAAATTCCATCAACAAATTCATACTCATTTAGATATCACATAGGTCGAACAAAGTTAGTAAAAAACCATGAGATTTACTAAGAGAAATCAGTTTTACAAGTTAACCTAAACATAAGAGGATAACACTAGGCAGAATCAATAGGCAAAATGGGGGAATGATCATGACAAAGGGGTTGAAAAAAAACAAGAGAAAAATCAAACATTTCTTGAAAAAAACAGGACAAGTTGTACATCATAGCATTCACATCATTTAGCAACAAATTTGACCACAAATTTGCACTTACATCTATTGTTCTAACAAATCAAACACAGCCAGTGGGGACCATGATGTTTATAAATGAAATCGCTACTCAAACTTACCATAACAACAGTCTAAAATCAAAACACATATTCTTAAGCTAACAAACAAGACCAGAAAACCAGCTTCGCTCAAACTTGAACACTACATAATATAAGAAGAAAAGAAAACCGTAAAGAGAAAGGGTAGGGAGTATACCTTTTTTAGGGAAGTAACTGGTAACCTTGAACCTTGAACCTCACCGGAAAGTCTCACCACCACCGGATTAGTAGCAAACTTGTTAGAACTCGAATGTTTAGTGTTTATTTTCCAAGCTAGCTGACCGATTTCGTGAGGTTAGAGAATCGGTTCTCCAGAACCCCCAATATTTCCCCAAAATCAGCTCCTTCACATGCAGCTAGGGTTTTTTTATAGAAGAAATGGGGGCGAAAAAAGGGGGGAAAAACAAAGGGTTTTTTAGGGATTTTGCTGAGGAATTCAAATTCCTCAGCTGGAGCAACGTTCACAGCAACAAACTTGTACGAAGTTGTATAAGTTTTCATGGATTTAGTAGAGAGGGGTGACACCTGGTGTCCTGTAGAAGCTTCTGTACGTGCCAGCGCACCCTTTGACGGAGCAAAATGGACGGAAAATGGGAATGTTAGAGAGGTTTAGGAGTTGAGAGAGGATGAAGGGGTGAACGACATTTAAGGCTATTGCTGGAGTTATCGTTTGTGAGAACGATGAAAGGGGAAGGACGAGGGAGCATACTGGATTACTGAGGTGTTGTATGAAACGCGTTGCTTCATATAACCAGGAGAGATGACGCATGAGAAAGAAAATAGAGGAGAAAAGAAGGGACGGCTAGGGTTTCTAGGGTGAACGAAGAAGAAGAAGATGAGTAAGGGGTGTGTTTGGTTATGTTTGAGAGAGAATAGGAGAGTAGGGGTGTGATACTCTGCTCTCTTACTAGGGATTTCCTTGGAGTCTAATGCTTTTTGTTTTCTAAGATTCCTTTCTCGAAAATTCTGCCCCACTTTCCATTTCCTGGGCGATACGGCTGAACCGTTTGTGACATTTTGGCATCTACAAGAATTCTCTTATTTTGCACTGGCAACGACCTTCATCTTCTGAATTTTTGAGATTCCTTTCTCAAAAATTCTGCCCCAGTTTCCATTTCCTTGGGTGGTATAACTGCACTGTTGTGGCGCCTACGTATCTTATTCTTGAGAATTCAGGTCAAACGTAGTTCAGGATAAGGGAAGGAAAAGATAAATATTCCTAAGGGGTTGACCGAAGTAGACACATGCCGCCTATGTATCTCATTCTTGAGAATTCAGGTCAAACGCAGTTCGTATAGGGATGTTCTAAGCTATTACAAGGCATAAAATGATAACAATCAGGAAATACGATTACAGGGAAATGAAGTTAAAGGAAAAGTATCCCTAAACAAAGTATCTCTTCACAACATCTGAATTGATTGGTTTGGTCCACACTTGACCATCCATTTTGGATAGGATCAAAGTTCCTCCGGATAACACTTTCTGGACGACATACATGCCTTGAAAATTGGGTGCAAACTTTCCTTTGTATTCCTCCTAGTGGGGAAAAATGCGATTAAGAACCAGTTGTCCTATGGCGAACATGCGAGCTCTCACTCTTTTATTGAATGAACGAATTATCCTTTGCTGGTACAATTGACCATGGCATATGTCACTCATCCTTTTCTCATCAATCAACATGAGTTGCTCGTGATGGGCACGAACCCATTCTTCATTGTTCAGTCCGGCTTCTTGAATGTACCTAAGAGATGGTATTTTAACTTCCGCAGGTATCACTTCTTCCGACCCATACACCAACATATAAGGGGTCTCCCCGATCAAAGTCCCGACGGTCGTTCGGTATCCCAATAAAGCATAAGGCAACATCTCGTGCCAAGATCGGTGATGGTCAACCATTTTTCTCAAGATCTTCTTGATATTCTTATTGGCGGCTTCCACAACTCTTTTCATTTATGGCCGGTATGCGGTTGAATTATAATGAGTGATCTTGAATTGCTCACATATTTCTTTCATCAAGTGACTGTTCAGATTTGCCTCGTCGTCAGTAATAATTGACTCGAGGATCTCGAATCGACAGATTAGGTTGTTTTTAACAAAATCGACTATAACCTTCTTGGTCACGGGCTTGTAAGAAGCCGCTTCTAGCCACTTGGTAAAGTAATCAATGGCCACCTAAATAAATCTGTGTCCATTTGAGAAATATGGCTTGACGGGACCAATGACATCCATGCCCCAGGCTAAAAAAGGCCAAGGTGCGCTCATAGCGTGAAGCTCGCTAGGTGGCACTCGAATCAAATCTCCGTGGATCTGGCATTTGTGACATTTCTGCACGAACTTGCTACAGTCGTTCTCTATGGTCATCCAAAAAAAGCCAGGTTGTAGGATCTTCCTGGCCAGGGTGAACCCATTTATATGGGGACCACACACTTTAGCGTGTACCTCTTCCAATAGTCTTGTGGCTTCAACCGAATCAATGCATCTTAAGAATCCAAGGTCTGGAGTCCTCCTATACAGGATTTCTCCGTTTAGGAAAAAGTTGTTAGCCATTCGGCGAATCGTTTTCTTTTGGTTGGCGGTCACATCTTCGGGATAGACTCCAACTTCTAGATACCTCTTGATATCATGATACCATGGTTTTCCATTTGATTCTGCTTTGACTTGCGCACAGTGCACAGGTTGTTCTTTGAGACCTATTATCAACGGATCGATATAATTCTGATCGAGATGTTGAATCATGGAGGATATGGTTGCCAAGTCTTCGACAAACTCATTTTGAATCCTTGGTGTATGCTTGAATTTGATCTTCCTGAATCTCTTGCACAAATTTTGAACCATCTTCACATACGATATGATCTTGGGGTTCTTTACAGCCCATTCACCTTGAACTTGGTGAATTAGCAAATCAAAATCACCCATGACCAAAAGTTCTCGGACATTCATATCAATAGCTAGTTGGATACCGAGAATACAAGCTTCGTAGTCGGCCATGTTGTTAGTGCACGGGAAATGGAGTTTGGTTGTCACCGGATAGTGCTGACCAGTTTTTGATACCAAGACCGCTCTAATGCCCGAACCTTTGAAGTTGACCGCTTCGTCAAAGAACAATCTCTAACCATGGTATGACTCAGCAATATCCTCACCCATGAACAGAATCTCTTCATCGGGGAAGTAAGTTTGGAGTGGTTCATAATCTTCATCAATCGAATTTCTGCTAAATGTTCTGCTAAGGCCTGTCCTTTGATTGCTTTTTGAGTCGCATATATGATGTCGAACTCACATAGCAACATCTTCCATTTGGCCAACTTCCCTGTAGGCATGGCCTTTTGGAATATGTACTTCAGGGGATCCATTCTGGAAATAAGATACGTCGTGTAGGATATGACATATAATGCCTAAAATTCTGAGCGACCCAAGTCAAAGCACAACAAGTTTTTTCTAACAAAGTCTAATGAGCCTCGCACAAAGTGAACTTCTTACTCAGATAATAAATCGCTCGTTCCTTCTTTGCAGTTTCATCATGTTGTCTCAGGACACATCCGAAGGCATTTTCTGAAACCGACAGGTACAACAATAATGGGCTCCCTTCTCTTGGAGGAACCAATATTAGAGGAATGGACAAGTAGTCTTTGATACGATCAAAATCTTGCTGGCACTCCTTGGTCCAACCAGTCGGCGCATCTTTCTTCAATAACTTGAAAATGGGTTCACAAATAACCATTGATTGAGTTATGAACCGACTAATATAATTCAACCTTCCCAGGAAACTCATGACCTCTTTATTGGTCTTCGGGGGAGGCAACTCCTAAATTAGTTTGATCTTTGAAGGGTCGAGCTCGATGCCCCTTATACTGACTATAAAACCCAACAATTTGCTAGCTGGAACCCTAAAAGCACATTTAGCGGGGTTCAGCTTTAGATTGTATTTTTGTAGGCGGTCAAAAAACTTCCTCAAATGGGTCAAGTGATCCGAACTCTCATGGGATTTTACAATCATGTCATCCACGTATACCTCGATCTCCTTGTGAATCATGTCATGGAAAATGGTTGTCATGGCTCGCATATAAGTAGCACCCATATTTTTGAGACCAAATGACATTACTCGGTAGTGATAAACACCCCAGGGTGTGATAAAGGTTGTCTTTTCGGCATCTTCTTCCTCCATTAAGACTTGATGGTATCTAACAAAACAATCCATGAATGACTGAATTTCGTGCTTCGTGCAGTTATCGATAAGGATATGGATATTGGGCAATGGAAGGTTATCCTTGGGACTAGCCTTATTCAAATCCTGGTAGTCAACACAAATTCTGATTTTCCCATCTTTTTTGGGAACTAGGATGATGTTGGCCAACTAAGTCGGATATTTTGTGACTTCTACCACTCCAGACTGTATCTGCTTGGTAACTTCCTCTTTGATCCTTAAACTCAGGTCTGGTTTGAACTTTTGAGTCTTCTGCTTGATCGGATCAAACCCTGGATTGATAGGCAACTTGTGAGAGACTATGTCTGTGCTTAGTCCTGGCATGTCGCTGTAGGCCCAAGCAAATATGTCGATGTATTCTTGGAGCAATATGATAAGCTCTCTTTTCTGTGTTTCTGTCAAATGGACACTGATTTTGGTTTCTTTGACTTCTTGGTCATCTCCTAGATTGACCGTCTCGGTTTCCTGTAGATTAGGCTTTTCTCGGTTCTCAAAGTCTTTTAATTCCTTTGTCAATTCTTCGGGAACCATAGTTTGTTTGTCATATTCCACGAAATCATCATTATCTAAGTCGGTCTGTTTGTTAAGCTCTTGACATGACATGACAGTGGTAGGTTTTAACTTATTATTACTGAAATAAAAAAGAAACAGGTTAGAAAACAACAAGCAAGCACAAACAATTTTGAACGACAGATATTTTCAAAATAAGGAGGCTTTCATTAAAATCTAGAAATATTTACAAACTATGGCTACCACCTACATAAATGCAGGTGCGTGCCTTTTGGAAAGCAGTAAATAGTATGAGGAAATTTAAAACATAAAGAGAGGGTCATGGAGCCTCATCCGGACCATCGCCAAATTTTGTAAAACAAAGTCTTTGTCTACCCAGCCGAGTGAAGAGTAGCCAAGGGAGTAGCGACCCAGTTTTGCAATTTCTCACCGGGTTTGATGTTCCTGATTGTGGTTGTTTTGGGAGCTTCTTCCGCTATAGCATCACACTCCTTGAATAGATCCCTTATTCCATCCTCCAACCCATTGCTTAGAGGACTGACACGTACTGGGAATGATTGATACAAATGAGGAAGAGGTTTGGGAAGTCCTGACCTCTTCTTTTCTTTGTTTCTAGCTTCACCTTCTTGGATCACATACCCCAATCCGTGCTTGCTCAACTATCCAGGGATACTCAAAGATTTGATCCGACCATCAGAGTTCCTTTCTAGCCCCGAGTCTGGTTCATAACCACACCTCAGCATTGTGGTCGCAAGCATCTTGTAAATGGGTGGCATGGGAGCTTGAGGAGCCAGGTCCTCTTCTATGGCATTCACAATTTCCACCGTGTAGAAGTCAATCCCTCTAGGGACCTCTTCGATTGTAGGGACACAACTGTTTGGGTAACTTAGGTGGCTTCCCTCTTCATGAATCACTTCTTCTTGCCCTTCCCAAATGAATTTTAGAATCTGGTGTAGGGTAGATGGCACATTTCTGGCTTCGTGAATCCATGGCCGCTCCAAAAGAAAATTGTAACTAGTGGTAATATCCATGACTTGGAACTCTGTCCAAAATTCAGTGGGTCCTATCTGGATGTATAGGCTGACTTCTCCAAGGGTATCTCTGTCCTCCATCAAAGGCTCTCACATAGATCCTACTTTGATGAATCTTCCCCAAATCGTATTCCAACTGGGTTAGTATAGACAATGGACAGATGTTCAATCCTGATCCGTCATCGATCAGTACCCTGTTCATGACCTTTTCTTGACTCTGAATAGCGATATGTAGAGCCTTGTTGTGCATCACGCCTTCAAAAGAAAACTCATCTTCACTGAAACAGATGCGGTGGCTTCCCAGGACTTGGCTTGCCATGGCAGTCAAATTTTCTGCACTGGTACCCGTGGGGATGTAAGTTTCATTTAGAACCTTGAGTAATGCTTGTCTGTGGTATTGGAAACTCATCAATAAATCCCAAATAGAAATCTGAGCTGGGTCTTTTCCAAATGCTTCACGATTGAATACTCCTTGGGTTGCATTCTCCTCCAAAATTCTTCTGCTTTGCCTTCAGTGATTGGCCTTTTCTGCAGACTCTTCTTATAAGCATTATCTGCCAGATTATTAGGGACATAACATCTCTCAGATCTTGTCATGCTGTGAGTCGCAGTGGCTTCACTTACGAACTCTTTTTCAGCCATCACCAACACAGCAAATTATGGATTCTCCATGATGCTCAAAGCATCTACAGACCTTTCTAGTTCCTCAAGCTTTCTGGGGCTCGTTGGTACTATGGACTTGCTTGCAAACCATTCTTCCTTTATTTCGATCATGTTTACAGTGGCTATTCTGTGATTCGTAAGTGGGTTATTATTAATATTTGGCGGTGCTGTCTGTAAGGTGACTACCTTCTGAGCGATTAAATCTTGAATCTTGTGTTTCAGATTGATACAATCCTCCGTACTATGTCCGGCGCCTCCTGAATGATAGGCACAATGTCGATCCTCTTTGTAGAAAGGAGAGTTGACGTTGCCTGGTTTATGCTGAATGAGCTGAACTAATCCGGCAGTTTTCAGTCTTTCATACAACTGAGTTTGGGTTTTAGCCAATTGAGTGAAAGTTCAAGGAACTTTCTTTTCCAAATTTGGTCGAGGGAGACCTGTGTTAGCGGGAGGAGGAACCTGGTGGTTGTTTTGATTTTTGGGAGCCCTTTGATATACTGGAAAATTCTGGGGAGGGGTTTGGTAAGTGGGTTGCATATTTGGAATTGGAGCTTGGTATGTGGGATGTATATTTGGCATTGGAGCCTCGTAGACAGGTTGTGTATAGAAGATAGGTTGAGGGTTTTGTGGAACTAGAGGAGGGGTTGTTGGAACAAGTGGCTTCTTATAACCGGCTCTGAAGGGTTTATGTGGTTTTGGACTAGGATTGAAAGACACCGAAGATACTTTCTCTCTCTTTTTCTGTGAGGGTCTGGTCGGTCATGAAGAAACTGGGGTTTTGGCGATTTTGCCACTGCGGAGACCTTCTTCTACAATCTCTCCAATTTTGACTAGGTCTGCGAACTGGGCCTTTACCACCGATATCATCTTATCATAAACTTTAGACTCCTGAGCGCACATAAATACTGCACTTATTTCTTCCTCGGTCATAGGAGGTCAGACTCTTGCAACCTCTTTTCTCCACGATTAGCATAATCTCTGAAATCTTCATTGGATTTCTGCCTGATGCGTACCAGGTAATAGCGATCCGGGATGACTTTTACGTTGTATGCAAATTTCTGGGAAAAGTCTCGGGTGAGATCGGTTCACTTGGACCACTTTTTCAATTCTTGGGAGGAAAACCATTCCAACGCCTCCCTATTTAGACCTCGACTAAAGAGTCTTATTAGCAGGGCGTCGTTCCTTTGGGCGCCGACCATCTGATCACAATAACTCCTTAGGTGGGCTTTGGGACTCCCAACACCATTGAAGATTTTAAACTTTGGAATTTTGAATCCTTCTGGTAGGTTTATCTCAGGGTGAATGCAGAGATCATCATAATCGTAGCCCTTTTCGTAAGGCAAATTTTGCAACTCTCGAATCTAGGCCATTTCCTCCCTTATTTGTGCTATATCGAGGTCACGTTTCAGTTCTGCGGCCTTCAACTCTCTTTCTTTCTCTTCATAATGATCTAACTCAGGGTTCTCCTGGAGGATGAGGTATGGTTTTGTTATAGTATGAAAAGCGGGGGGTAGGTTCTGCATGGGTGGGGCTGGATGTGTGGAGCAGTATTTGGGTAAGTAGGGGTAAAGCTATGAGGGTTAGAAGCGTTGGTGACATTAGGATGGTTGTTTTGAGAGTTGTAGGTGTTTTGTGGAGTGTTCTGAAGGTTTGGAGGGTTTTGTGGGAGATAGGCACCTGGGTTGTTGTTCTGGTTAGTATGTTGAACAGGGGGAGTATGGGTTTGGTATAGTGACCTGACGAGGGAGGGGTTATTGTGGACAAGTTTGTTTTAAGGCCTGGGAATAGAAGAAGAGGGGATGTCTTTTGGTTGATTTCTGGTTTACGGGGAATTGAGGAGAGGGTTTTGAAGAGGGGGATGAGAGTCGCCCAAAGCAGGAGTATTGGCGGCGATTGCCAAGCTAACCATGTCTTTTGCCTTTTGCACTTCTTACTGCATCTTTTCTAACTTCTTCGCAAGCTCTACGTTCATTTCATTTTGGTCAGCAATGACGTTGTCCCTTATAGCCAAGGTATTTTCTTTCTCACTATCATTCATTCTTTCTTTATACAAACGAGGGTCAGAGGATGGATGCAAGCGTGCTTTCGAGCGAGTGAAGTAAGAGTGTTCAGCCAATTTTTGTCAACACAAACCATTTTTCTTTTATCTGTTGAAATGAAAAATAACTCAAAGGCCACTATGTTAGGTTTCGTTAGTGACAAATAGTACAAAATATATGGCAAGAAATAAACACATATGAATTGCTTTAAACACATAAAAGTTGCTTTTCGTCAAGGCAAATTAGTCCACGGTTGATTTTGATTCAATCGTTTCAAAGGACAGGATTTTGTCCGTTAATTTGGGATAAATAGGTTTTGTCAGGAAAGGTTGACTTTATTGATCTGTAACATCTCCGCCCATTGTCCTCCCGAACTCTTCGTCATCTTCATCGATGTGAAGAAATGACAATTTCTTTAAGACATGGGTCGGGCCTTGAAGGCTGCCTACGTATCTCACAAAGGAGAATTTAGGCCCTACGTAGTTCGAACTTGTGATAAATAAGTTATCTCACTTTATTTAATCCACTATTCTAAATACAAGGGGGAAAGTAAAGACGACATTGAAAATAAAAATAAAGAGGCTGAAAGCTAAAACTCTGCTACTTCTGCTACTTTCAACTCTGGATGATGGGATCTTCTAGGCTCTTCTTGATTTTTCTCTTCAAGGATGATAAGGGGGAAACTCCAGCTCGATATTTCCCATGTCAATGAGATATTCCACATCAACCCGAAAGTGGTGACAGGTCTCGATATCATGGACTTCGACCCCTTTGTGATAGAGGCAAACTTTTTTCCCTTGGCGCCAAACCCTAGACATCTTTCTTGGTTTCCTTTCCACAGGTTCCAAGATCCCATCTTGGACTAGCTTGGCATAGATTTCATAGTAAGTGTCCTGGAAGACTGAAATCATAGCGATGAATCATCATTTCCTCAGTGATGGGCATGCCATAACCAATTTGGTCACAAGCAAGGATGGTTTGGGCCCCCCATAAATGGATTATCTGGCCGCTAGTGATCATATGGTAAATCTGGGCCCTTAAGGCATTACATTCATCGGTAGTGTGTCCTCTGCGATGTGGGTGATAGGCACATTCTTTATGCTCATTGTGAGGGTGACATCCAAATCCTTTAGACTTGTCAGGATGCAGGACCCCCATAGCTTTCAGGGTCTCGTAAATTTCTGAACAGAGAATCACCTTCGGATTTTTGGCATATTCACGGAAGTGAACTTTGAGGGTGATGGGCTTCCCTTTGGGCCTGAATATGGAAGGCCAAATAACATCACCCTTGACTTTGGTCCAGTGGCGAACTCTCGTGTCAAAGAGTTGGGTCCTTTCAGTAGTGATCTTCATAGGCACTTGCTCGTTGTCTTCGGGTTCTTCAGTTACTCTTTTTTTCCTCTTATCGACCTGTTCTAATCCTCCAGTGGCATCCTCAAACTTTAGGAGAAGTTTTTTGAGCTTCAGATCAAAGTCTGGTTTGATTTTAGCCTCGGATTTTCCCAGTATCTGGTCAATTGCGACAATCCTCTCCTTAGCCTTGGCGGTCTGCTCCTCAATCTCCTTGGACCGAACTAAGGTGACTTCCATAAGTTGGTCAACTCTTTCATGTTTTCTCTGGACTTCCTCCATTTCCTCCTGGATTCTTAGCATTCTCTCTTGTAGAATCACGGCTTCCATTTCAACCTTTCCTGAAAGAAAGAAGTTTTTTAGGAAGTTTTTAGAAGGCTTTGAGATTTTTGGAGAAACTCTGAAGATTTGGAGTATTTTGTTCGGACTTTATATAGTGAGATTATATTTTCCTACGGTGTTTTAAAAAATTTCGGCATGGAGGACCAATTTTCCTGATTCAAGCAACACACATGGCACATAAAACATATAAAGCAGTTTTATATCACATATAATCATCGAGATAAACATCGAGTCCTAATTGGTGACCCTTTTTGTGCCAAGGGTAGGCCTAGCATATTTGACAGAGGTATATGCCTTTAAATTGTTCCATTATCCCCAAAACATGCTTTCATTAATAAAAAAAGACAGAAGTCTCTACAACTAGATAGCAAGGGGAAAAACAAAAGCATGAAAACTAAACGGTCCCACGCAGGGGACAAAATAAACAATCCCACGCAGTGGAAAAAATAAGCAATCCCACGCAGGGGATAAAACACGAAATCCCACGCAGGGGACAAAATAGGCAATCCCACGCAGGGGACAAAATAAACAACCTACAATGATTCTATGAGCCAGAAGGTCCTGCATCGGTTCTCGCTCTTTTGGCTTTGTCTACCTCTGGCCACATGAAATACCTGTCCATATCCAAGTGGGCCCCAGCCATCAAAGCTCTACTCTTGGATTCCATTCCCCCTAAGCTCTGAATTTATCAGCCCATGCGATCATCTAGCTCAATCAAACAGTGTATAACATCTCCTAATTCTTTCCTGGTTTGCCTCAGTTCTTCCTTTAGGCTCTGTATGGTCCTAGCATCCTCCAGGTGTCGTAGGTGATGTGCCACTTCAATTCTTGTGCATTGCTCTTGAAGCCTATGAATCCAGATTTGGTGTTCGGACTCGACATCAACCACTTGATAAGGCACATTCGGACTTGGTTCAATGGTCCCAGCAAGGTTCTTTTTCATCCATTCTTTATAGGTGTCACTACATGGCGGATTTGTCTTGTCCTTGTCCCTAGGTTCTTCAACTCTCTTTTTCTTCCACTCCTGACGGGCCATGTCTTTGAATTCTACCTCACTATTTTCATGATCGGTTATGAACTTACCCATTTTGGCTACTTGGGGTGTTTCTTGTTTCAACCCAAATTGCCTGCGAACTCTGGCGGGGACATAAGGACGGGTTCCCCGAAGGCCTATAAGCACGAAGAAAGGTAGTGTCTCTCCACGAGTAATGTATTTTCCTGGGTGGAGGTCGCTAAGCATCCACTAGACATTTTCATCTTTTAAGCCACAGAGTTGAGTGAACCAAAATCCTTGGTCGGGTTTTCGTCTGTACTTTTTTATAGTGAGCCACATGCTATGGGATATGAAATTGTCCAACCTCATAGAATGGTCTTTGTTGGGTGAACATTTGAGCAAGTGCTTGATCATCCACCATTGTAGTATCAGATTGCACCCTTAAAAAAATCGTTCTCCTTCTTGGAATTTTCCCAAAGCTCGGTAAATATCCGCAAGTATCATGGGAGCTAGTGTGTAGAACTTAACAGATGTCTCGAAGTTGATTCCGTAGAAGATGGCATATGTGACCATGACCACGCTCGGATGTATGGTGTGATTTAGTCCTTGAGGGATTACCATGGTTCCGAGAAGACATACGTCAAATGCGAAAGCTCTTCGATCTTTCCAATTCTTTTCGGACTCAAACTCGTGTCCGAATTTCTTAAAGGCATTGAAGCGTTCGAATCTATAGTATAGTTTCCGGAAGGGTATGTTGGGTCCATCAATTCTTCCAAGCCAACTATCATCATCGATTAGAAACGCTTCTTTGATTTGTTGTTGGTCCCATACCTTGGGAAAGAGAATATCCTTATCCGGTGTCCTTCTTCTCTTTTGACACATGCCTATGCTTTCGTAGCTAGCAACCACTTCTTCGATGGTCGGGGTTAGTTCCACATCCCCAAATCGAAAGACCATGTTTTTGTTGTCCCAAAAGGTGGTTAGAACTTGGATCATTTCGGGCCACGCCTTCATGTTTATGAGAGAGGGTAAATATCCGATGTGCCATCTGACTAACTTCCTATCATCTGTGTTTATGCATTCCCACCAAACTTTTAGGAGGTCATCGGGCTTTGTTACCATCCGAAATCTCTGAGCGGGGTATGGTGGATCCATCCTACAAAACAGGTAAATCAATTAAGGCCCCCCCTCCCAGGTGGTAGTGCATATATTCAACGGCATATACTCTGTCAAAGCAAATAAGCATGGTCGTCTGTAATTGACTCATGGTCAATTGATGCAAGACGGTCTTTCTAATGGTCCCAATACCCCTAAGGTATTGGGTCATCCTAGGAAAATGCCTAAAAATTGGGTTTTGGTTTAGCTCTACGCTAGGTGTCTAAGAGTTAGTTGTTTTGAAATAGACCGGGTCCCAAGCGGACAACTTGAGTTGAGAATACGATAGTCATTGGACGCATGACGTACCCGTAATCTATCGTATTCCCGAGAAAGTGTTTATTGTGGTGGGAGGCCATGGGAACATGAACCCCCCTAAATATAAATAAAATCGAATGCCGTTTGGCGGAATATGCAATGACAGTTATAATTTGCGAGAATTTAAATACATAAATTACAAATAACTACTTTACTAATTATTACAAACCCTAATAGTTAGTCAAATAGGTTAGTTACAAATAATATGGTTAGAACCTAGTTGAATTATCCCCAGCGGAGTCGCCATTTTTGTTTTGATCCTTTTTGAGGTAAGCACGGAAAAATATGGCTTTGTTTATTGAAAAGTTCATTTTGAAAATCTAATTAAAGATTCCAAAACATCCTCAATTAAAAAAAAGAAAAAAACAAGAGTCGCCACTTAGTTTTTATAAAGTAAAAAACCAAGAAAAACTTATAAGAGTTTTTAAAATCCAAAACAGATAAAGACTTTAAGAATTAGGAGATTAAGGGTAAGAGTTCAAGTTAATACTCTTGGAAGGGTGTTAAGGCACCAAGCGTATCCGCTAACTCGCGGTTTCCCGGGCTTGTTTGAAAAACTAACTCGATGACTAACTTTTGAAAACGGGATTGGTTTGTTTATAAAAAAACATCTTGTTGTTTTTAGAAAGAGTTGATTTTATAAAGACAATATATGAAAGATTTGTTTTATACATGAAAGAAAGGAGTCGACGTTTGATTGAAAAAAGGTTACGAACAATTGAAAGAAATAAAGAACATTGATTAGTAAAAAGAAAACATTTAAACAGTAATGTTAACCTCTTTTGGGAATAATTCGACTAAGTTTTACAAAGTCAGTCCAATTATACAATTAATACTGATTACAAATCAAAGGAATTAAAAGCATAAGAAACTTGATTAAAATATACTAATACTGTCCTAATGCTAGTGTGTGGACCCTCTTTAGGCCCATCGTTGTTTTCACTTTTAGACTTAGTCCATTTTGTCAATTTTCAGCCCTTTGGGCTACTGCTGCTACCGAATGTTATGGGTTTTGGCCCAATTTTATTTATTCAGTCCATTTTGGACTTTTTCCTGCTGATATGCACTTGGGCTTGGCCCATTTTCCTTCTGCTGCTACTGCTTCTCCTTTGTCTCACAAGACTAGGCCCTTTCGGGCTTAATCAAGCTGGACCAAATGGACAGTGTTGGGCTAGGCCCAACTGGAAGATGCAAGGAGGAATTTGGGGAGTCCAATTGGACTCCACCAGATTTTTATGCGTGAAAAGGAAATAAAATAAGGATTAGTACATGTTTAAATAAGTTAAGCAGGAGTAATTAAGCAATGATAATTGAGCAATATGCAAATTTCGTATTTAAAAGATATATTTCCTAACAGTTAATTCACAGCACTCACAGAAACTCATACACAATTGAAACATGTGAGATAAGATACCAAGTCACAAATTCATCGCCTGAGGATTATACTACTAAGGTCACAATATTTCCTACTTGCAAATACCAACAAAGATTATTCTTTTGAACTCATACATTTCCAGAAATCAAAGAGAGTAGAGAGATAGATTTAAACAGAGCATGTATACTCAAATGCACAAATTTGAATAGAAATGATATCACAAAGACATAAGTCATCTCCAAATAACTCAGTACACTTAACCATTCTTAAAATTCAAACATTAAACATTTAACATACTAAATGCAGATTTTTAATCACAAAAAGGGACATTTTGAATAATTTATCACAAGTCATTGAAAGCAGGAAAGATTATGCTAAAGAATCTAGTCTAGTCATCACATATTAACAAAGAGACAAGTCAAGCAGGCTGGACAGGTTTTGCACTTTAGTCACTAGCATAACTGCACATAAGAACCAGGGAAGGTGTATGGGGAGATGACTATTATCATGGTAGAGATCAAGGCTATTTCTAACATGATTTATCAAGATAAACAGTGAAGACAGTATATTAAAAGATGAAACAGAGGAACTTACAGAGGTGAGGAACATATCATGAGGGGATATGCTTCACCTCTAACTCCTAGAATGCATAACAACATAGGCTTCAACATTTTAAACCAGACTTAGACAGATTCTAGACCATGATTTCAGAAGCTCACACATTCGTTTTTAACATGATTAGACTAGTAAAGAAAAGGGGAAGGGAGCAGGGTAGAAAATAGAGAAATCAAGGGGAAAAGGGAAAAAAGTTGGACAACAGTAACCATCCTAATGGCAAGTTCAAAATCTATAACACTTTCATGTCACAAAACACAGAACCAATAAGATCATGAGATTTTGAAAGGACACAATTGCTTAAACTCATTACAAACATCAATCCAAGCATAAGATAGCAACATTGGAGCTTAACCAATTCATATACATAAGATCATTTTAATGAAGGTAAGACAGGGAAGGGAAAGGGGAAAAGGAAGACAAAATCAACGACAAACTGGTGGAAATAGGGAAACAGGAAGGGGCAAAACGTTCTTATATTAGTAAATAAGTATATTCGTGTCATATAAATCAACCAAGAACCAGTAGAATTATCGACACTCAAAGTTAATTTAGACATCATCCTAAGTGTAAGAAAGTAACACTAACAGTTCATGTATACAAGTTGGAATCACACACAACAAGAAACAGTAAGGAAAAAGAAGAAAACAGGACAAGAATAAGACCAAAGAAAATAAGGGTAAACAGGAGAGGGTCAAGTGTTTATTAACGAACCAAACCAATTCTAAATTCCAGCAACAGATTCATACTCATTTAGATATCACATAGGTCAAACAAAGTTAGTAAAAAACCATGAGATTTACTAAGAGAAATTAGTGTTCCAAGTTAACCTAAGCATGAGAGGATAACACTAGGCAGAAAAAATACGCAAAATGGGGGCATGATCATTACAAAGGGTTGGAAAAAAAAAACAAGAGAAAAATCAAACATTTCATGAACAAAACAGGATAGGTTTTACATCATAGCATTCACATCATTTAGCAACAAATTTGACTACAAATTTGCACTTACATCTACTGTTCTAACAAATCAAACACAGCAAGTGGATACCATGATATTTCTAAACGAAATCACTACTCAAACTTACCATAACAACAGTTTAAAATGAAAACACATATCCTTAAGCTAACAAACAAGACCAGAAAACAAGCTTCGCTCAAACTTGAACACTACATAATATAAGAAAAAAAGAAAACAGTAAAGAGAAAGGGTAGGGAGTATACCTTTTTTAGGGAAGCAACTTGTAACCTTGAACCTCACCGAAAAGTCTCACCACCATCGGATTAGTAGCAAACTCGTTAGAACTCGAATTTTTAGTGTTTATTTTCCAAGCTAGCTGACCAGTTTCGTGAGGTTAGAGAATCGATTCTCCAGAACCCCCACTATTTCCCCAAAATCCGCTCCTTCACATGCAGCTAGGGGGGTTTTATAGGAGAAATCGGGGTGAAAAAAAGAGGGAAAAACAAAGGGTATTTTAGGGATTTTGCTGAGGAATTCAAATTCCTCAGCTGGAGCAACGTTCACAGCAACAAACTTGTACGAAGTTGTACAAGTTTTCACGGATTTAGCGGGGAAGGGTGACACCTGGTGTCCTCTAGAAGCTTCTGGACGTGCCAACACACTCTTTGACGGAGCAAAATGGACGAAAATGGGAACGTTAGAGGGGTTTAGGAGTTGAGAGAGGATGAAAGGGTGAACGACATTTAAGGCTATTGTTGGAGTTGTCGTTTGTGAGAATGACGAAAGGGGAAGGACGGGGGAGCATACTGGATTGCTGAGGTGTTGTATGAATCATGTTGCTTCGTACAACCAGGAGAGATGATGCGTGATAAAGAAAACGGAGGAGAGAAGAAGGGGCGGCTAGGGTTTCTGGGGTGAACGAAGAAGAAGAAGATGAGTAAGGGGTGTGTTTGGTTATGTTTGAGAGAGAATAGGAGAGTAGGGGTGTGATAAGGCAGATAGAAGGGTATTGGGCCGGGTCAGAGCGGGTCTTAGGCGGGTTTGGGGAATTTGGTTTGTCTGGGGCGAATTTAAGAGCTGGGCCAGCCGGGTTAAATGGCATGCTAGCCCATTTAGGCTGAAATATTAAGGGGTTATAAGGGGGTGTTTATGATTTGTCCACATTTTGCGAAATGTGGCCATTTCAATTTAACAATATAGCCAAATTGATAAAGAATGAGTAGAATTAGGTAGGATTTGGCTACAATTAAAATAATAGGCTTAGAAATGAATGGATTAAAATTAATTTAGAGCTTTATTAAATTGAAACAACTTCAAAATTATAAACATATTTGACACATAATCAACCCTTTAATTAATTATAAAATTAATTTTTTAATTAACCCTTATTTAAATTAATTTTGGAGAAAATTACAAGTTTAGCCTTTTAAAGAGATTTTCTTATGAAATCAATTTTAAAATAATTCTTTTCAGTAATTTATATAAATTTCACATGTAAAATACGAAAAATATAATCATCACTGAGAATCATTGGTAAAGCTGATTTGAAAATATTTTATCCCTTTTTTGTCAAAACAATTATTTCGAGAATTGTTTAAAAATTTAAAAAGCTCCAAATTAATTCGTAATGTGGCGGGTAAAAAATGGGTGTCAACACTATCAACCTATTAAGCGAGACAACAGTATAAATATGCGGAAGCAAGGGAAAATAACTAAAGAAAAAGGGATGACAGGAATTTAAATGTACATATATGGAAGCTAAACCAAACCCCAAAACCTGGTATCATAGTATAGAGCCAGAACTACATATAAGGAGTACAAACGATCCAAAATAATATATACAGATGCCTCTGAATGGTAATAGAGTATATAATGCAAAAGATAAACTAAAGCTAAGCTCCGATCGCCAAGAGCTCACCCTCAGTCTGGGTAGTCCAAAAGATCACCAAGCACGACTCTCCAACAAGCTAGCAGCGATGGTCCACTCTGGGATCTGCACCGGAAGATGCAGAGTGTAGGGTGAGCACCAAATGCGAAGCATAAGGTACCCAGTAGGTATCATAGGCCGACTGGACACATATAAAGTAAAAGAACAATAGCAGGCATAGTAGAAATAAAACAGTCACAGAAATCAATGAAAAGTACAAAGGAACTAGCCAGAGGAAAGACAATAGAAAACAACATAAGGCTAGCATGTAGAACATATACACACAACAGGCGCAGGTGAAAGTAAGAAAGACGCACCTGGGATCCTCGTAAAAATAGTATATATATAAAAAGGGTTCTAGAAAGGGATGGTATACCAGTAACCTCAAGTGTAAGAGTGGGAGAGAACGATAAAGGTAGACATGCTCGGGAAGCAAAAAAAAGCAATAACCATGTTGATCACGACAATCTCATTCCAGAAACCAACAGCCTCGCTATAACCAATTTCATAATTAAGACCAAGGAAATGTAATAAGAGTCTACCTACAGTCCCTCGGCCGCCCATACAATTGGGGAACACAAACAAGTGAAAACAAACCCTCTGGCATCCCATACTACCATAGCGTACAATCAACAAGCAGCAGACAAGGGTGGTATCTCACGCAGATAAATGATATGATGCCATGCTAAGTAAAAGTGATAGTAGTACCGTATGTTACCCACTTCCGGTGACCTGTAAGGCCCAGAAGATAGGATCCACGAAAGGTCTCACCCGTATACCACTACTACACCGTATACCCCCCCTCCGGCACCCGCAGCTCGCAACCTCTGGTCTAGAACGACAAGGTCCATGGAGGTCCCCGACCAACATACTAGATTCCCCACATCTCAAAACTCCCCAAGTAAAGCTACCCGGACAGTGTTTGGGTATAAATTGGTAAATCAAACAGTTCTAGCGCACGACCCCACCGAGCCTAGTATTATCACAAAAGCTAGAGTAAATAAGCATGACACTCGACCCATCGAGCCCAAAAAAAGTGGAACTATTGATAAAACATCTTTTAGAACTTTTCTTACCCCAAGAAGGTTCACAAAATAAGTCAAACCATTTCCAAATCATTTCCGTTGAAAACGGGGCCCCCGGGCCATGCAAGGTTTAGAAAATAGTTCCAGTAGTCCCAAAGCCAAAACAGTAGTAAAACATGGAAGAAACCTCTTTATATGCATAGAAATTGTATGATTATACACACAAAATCCGCCTCGCAGCTCACAATCAACCTAACGACCCTGCACAGGCTCCAAAGCTACTCAGCAGGCATAACCAGCCTAGAAGAATAATTCTATGTCTGGGACTCACGGACATTCTCAATGATCCCACCGTCTATATTCTAGAGTCAACAAGGCCCCCACGGGACCACAAGGGTAATAATATCAATAAATCAGAATACTACACACAACGTAGGAAAGAAACGAGATGAATCACGGAAGAGCGGTCAAGGTCTGTGGTACCAGCCTAACAACCCGATCCAAGAATGCCAACTAGTACAATTTTACCCGATTTATGTGAAGTCTAGGGAGTTAAGCCGTAACCTACCTGTCGTCCGATGACAAGCTCAACCCTCTTCGAAAAAGCTCCGAAACAAAAATACCTTCCAACGAACGTCCGAATGCCCATAGTTCCTTCATGGAAATTGTTCCTTACGTCCTAAGCTTCACAAACACTATATATACGCAGCTTATACTCACCTATAAATAGTTCATAATTAAGCTTAAATCGGCAGATTTCCCAAAAGAATTATAACTTGACGAAACATCCGTAGAACTTCATAAAAATGATCATAAAAGAGCCCCGAGATGGTTACCTTAGAAAACCAAGTGTAAATCTTGAACAATCACAAAGAAATACCAAGTCCTATCTTCTAAAACCAGCTCCAAACATGGTCTATCAAAGGGGAAAATGGCTGCCACGCGTAGAGGTCGCGTTTCTAGGCACGGGGGAAAACTTTAGCGATAGAAATCACCAAAAACACACCTTTATCACTCAAGAACTCTCTTGGAACCCTCCCTTATGTTTTCTCTTTGTTTCAGAACTGTTATGACGTTTGAAAATGTGAATTGAAGCTTTAAATCGATTTTGACCCGACCCGGTTTGCGACCCAGTTTGTGACTCCGTTTATGCCAGACAGTCCACGGTAAAACAGTCATAACTTTTTACTTCAAGATCGGCTGGACAAGAGGTTTTGTGCGTTGGAAACTAGACTCGTAGACCTTCGATTTGGTAGGTAGGGGGACTTCTAACTCTGTATATATTGAGATAAAAGCTCTGAGACATTTGACCCAAAGTTCAAAAAATTTATTAAAGAAACTTACGATAACTTTTACAGACTTGCTAGACTTCAAAACTTATCATACGACCATAAAGACCAAAGAAATGGTCCGGGCACTGAACTACCGGTCCCGACAAGCCTTAAATAACTTGGTGCCACTACAGATAAGCTCTAACAGTACAAGAAAGGCAAAAACGCATAAATAACCAAAAGGGTTATTACATCACACATGACATGCGAATTATTCAAGAAGGATCAATTTTTAACTTCCTAATCAAGAATAAAGGAGGAGCCATTCCATATTATCACCGCTAATAGGCTAAGAGTCAAAAAAAGATAAAAGGGGTTGTCACAACATTAATCTTCGCCATGCACTTTTCACAATTTTTTTGGAAGGGTAAGCCTATTTCACTTAAGAAGCAAGATTACTTCACTAGTACCAAACTAGTCAATTTGCAACCAAAACCTCAAAAGATGATGATTTGCCCTTAAGAATGATGTCACTCAGTCTATCATTGGGCCAATTCATCTATCTAAATCGGTGTGGCTACACAAAGTGGATCAATCCAACCATCACAATAAATAAGCACATGTGGTTTGCACATGTCAAAATGCGGGTCACACGTGCAATGTACAAGCCAACAGTGGGCGGCATGTGCGAAGCTCGTGCGGTTCACACGTCGACATGTTCGATGCTGTGTCCTAACTCCAACAAGCTCTATCTAGCCTAACGGGTACTTAGACTTCCCCTGGCTCTAAAATATCCAACACACTTGCTATAAACAGGAAAAACAAAGAAGTTACAAGAAAAGAACTAACAACCTAAACCATCAACTCCATTCATATCAATAAAAAAACTCAATGAGGGCAAAACATAGCAAAAACAAGCCCGACAAGGGCACATCAATATCCAACAATACAAAGAAAACAAGCTTAACAAGGGCACAATATCCAAAATAAAATAACATGCTAGATAGAGTACTACCACCCCCAACTAATAACGTGCAGTGCCCCCCCTGCAAAAAAATAAGAGAAGAGTTTAAGGGGGCTCCCTGAAGGGTGTATCACTCAGAACCAGAACTGCTAGGTCCATAAAGGACCTAGTCTCCCTCATCAGCATCCTCTTCAGCGTCAGCCCACATAGCTTCCTCAGAGTGCTCATCATCTTTGTGAGAAACTTGCTTTTCTTCCTATCATGGTCCCTCTATTTTTTTGTTGCCTTTCCTCCTTAGCCAACCTCTCCTTTATGTGTTGATGCTGGCTCACTACACTAGCTAGCGTAGGGATACAAAGAGTAGTGTAGGGTGGCGGCCCTGATGCTGGTATGGTGGAAGTCTCACCCAGACTCGAAGGTAAGCCTGCTACAAGCTAACGAAGTTGAGAATCCATGCCATAGACTTGGCTGGAGATGTGGCAGAGTGTCAGAGGCCCAATTCTGAGAGGACCAATAGTCTCAGCAGTAGCGGCTGATTCACATGCCTCACTAGACTAAGAAAATAGACCAAATGATGATGAATTCACATCCATCTTCCTCTTTTTTGATGCTTGCATAGGGCCTCTCTTCTTCAAAGGGTGGATTATTTTCTCGGGCTTACTCTCATTCTCTTCAAATAAGCCATGATGCCATCAACAAACTAAAACTAAACAAAAGAAAAACAATTATTCACAAATCTTGAACTAGAATAAGTAAACTCAAATTCTAAACTAACTCAATACGCCAAATTGTTCCCCGGCAACGGTGTAATTTTTGATAAACGCTCAATCGTGCTCTCAAATTATGAGGTCACAATGATCGTGTAGTCAAAATAAAATTTATAATTCTCAATGAGTGTCGGGGTCGTACTCAAGGGAATAATGTAGTCGCAATCGACCTAATAAAGAATAAAAGTAACTTATTCAAGTTCAATTAACGAAAAGGGAAAGGATATCTAAAAGAGGGGGTTTTAAACTAAAACTAAAAGATAAAGAAAACTAAATAAAAGATAGATTGATCGATGTCTCTCATATTGATTTCTCCAAGAAAGGATAACAAGGGAGATATGGGCTTGGGAATTCAAATTCATAAGACTTGCACCCTATTGACACTTAGGTAGTCTTAGCTAAAGGTATGCCTTAACTGTCTCTCGACCAATTGAGCATATATCTCGTGTATTTTCTCTTGAACTAACATGAATAAGCAATAAACCAGCCAAATAACTTGGGTGAGTTGGGTTATCTCTAACCCCAACTCTTAGATGGGAGTTTTCGGCAACCAAGCTATGTCTAGACTTGATTTAGAGTGGAAACCCCAAATCCCCACTAGTAAATCTTTCCAAATTTGAGAATTTCTCTCTTGAGAAAAAACCCAAATTAGAAAGCTAAGTCAATGTTTGCAACTATTGACTATAAATTCAAGCGATGAAGGATGCAACAGACCCAAATAATCAAACAAGAACAAAATCTATATATGAATTCAATAACCTAATAAGTATTATCTCTAATACAAACCCAAAATCTCAAGTCAACAATACACCAATAAAATAACAATTAAGAACAAGAGTTGAAGAATGAAAACTAAAGATTTTACAATAAAGAGCATCTAAATCTTCACTCCTATGGTGTTGGTTGATGAACTTGTTCTCCAAGCTTGCCAAAGGTTGTGAAAATAGCCAAAGATATGTTCCCACTTGGCTGGGAAGAGTTTTATGTGAATTAGGGTTTCCAAAAATTAGAATTTCCAAATCTGTCCCGCAACTGATGAATCCTTTTTCACGATCGCGTGCATGACCTCCGCGATTGCGAGGCTCTTCAATTTCCTTCACTGCGATCACGTGAATCCACTCTCGCAGTCGCGATGCATTGAGTTTCTGCCAACTCATCACAATCGCGTGGCTTTGTCTTCGTGGTTGCGATGACCATTTTGGTGCCAGTGTCTAGCAGCTCTCTTTTTGCTCCATTTGACTTGTTTTCACTTAAATCTTTCTCAAACCCTTCTAAAACACAGAAACCTATAAAATAAAATAAATTCGTGTCAAATTGCACTATTTATCCACTCAATACTAGCAAAGGTATAAGATTAGAAGCTAGATAAGTAGGTAGAATACCAACTTATCAGTAGGCTGGGTTGTTATATTATGTTATTAGTTAGTCTTGGTGTAGACTGAGTTATTTTGTTGGTTATTAGTTTGGTCTTGGTGTAGACTGGGTTATTATGTTAATTATTAGTTGGTCTTGGTGTAGACCGGGTTATTATGTTGGTTATTAGTTTGATCTTGGTGTAAACCGGGTTATTATGTTAATTATTAGTTGGTCTGGGTGTAGGTTGGATTATTATGTTGATTATTAGTTGGTCTTGGTGTAGACCGGGTTTGTCATGTTAACACCTAGATGTGTTAGGGGGATCCGAGTGGGTTTGGACTATTTAAAAGAGGTTATGTGCTCATAAATTGATGTCATTAAGTGTACTAATGGCGGTCATGAATTATCGTGGTTAATAAGCTAAGGGTGGGTCTTGGTGTAGATCGGGGTAGTCTGTTGAACACTTAGGTGTGGTTGGATGATCCTTGGAGGGTCCGGGTTATATGATCTAAGAAGGGATTTAGATGTAGCTCTATAGTGGTCATTTAATGTGTCAATAGTTGTTGGTGAATTGCATGTGGTTGGTAAATATAGAGGAAGACTGAGAGTCTGGGTGTAGTTATTGGTTAATATAACCATGTGGTAAAGCTGTTCTAGAGGTCTTGGAAATTCCAGACAATAGTAGGTAATACTTTGGGTATAAATGGTTTGGTTGGACAGTTGGCTGGATTTAGTCTGGATATTTGGTCAAGGTAGTTGACTGGTTAAAGGTTAAAGGTGACTTGGAAAGTCTAGGTGTCAAGGTGACTTGGGAAGTCTAGGTGTCAAGGTGACTTGGGAAGTCTGGATGACAAGGCAATTTTGAGAAGTCTAGTTGTGAGTGAGACTTGGAAAGCCCTAGATGTCAGGGTCAAGACTAGGGTGGTGGAGTTGGCAGCGAAAGGTTAGGAAGGTCGGTTCCGAAAGAGGGGATTGATAAAAGTGATGTTGAAAGAGGTGAAGCATTTACCTTGTACATTTTATCTTGATTTTTATATGATGGTAGGAGTGAATTCGGGTCAGCCGATGATGCCTACCAGTACGTGTGTTTGTACTGATTCTACTCTTGCTATACTTTTTTGGGTATAGTCTGGTTGCAGGGTTGGTGATGTTTCACAGGTTCAGGATTGCGGTGATCTTCCAACAGCTTCTACTTCCTTCTATGGTGTGAGTTGTGTCCATCTTATGTTATAAGCTCATCTTGTAGAAGCTCTTATACCGGCTTAAACTAGGTTCTGGGGAGGTTGTTTATATTGTTAGTAAATTTCCGCAAGTTATAAAGGTTGTGTAATTTCGAAAGTTGTTGTATAAATATTTTCCAAATATTTTGTAAAAGGATTTCACATATATTATGGGACTTATTTAATGGTTTATTTTCTTTTCTGCATTGCCTGTTGGTTCGGGTGGTAAGGGTTTTCCTATCTAGGTGGATTAGAGTAGGTACTCGCACGGCCTGGTAGTTCGGTCGTGACAAAAGGGTATAGGTTTTATTGTCCAAATCATAGTTCGAGAATTATTGAAACTAGTAATGTAAGATTTATTGAGAATGGTGAAGTTAGTGGGAGTGTTGAACGATAAAGTATAACATTTAATGAGGTAAGGGTAAATATCTCATTGCCCATGAATGTGCTTACTTTCGCACCAGTAACAAATGTTGTTCCTCTTGTTGAAGAACACTTTGATAATGTTGAACAACATTTGGGTAAAACACTTCAGGAAGGAACTAACTCACAAGTATCTGACGCAAATGAACCACAAATAGTTCCATTAAGAAAATTTCAAAGAGAAAGAAAATCGACCATTTCAGATGATTATGTAGTTTATTTGCAAGAGTCAGATTTTGACATTGGACTTAATAAAGATCCAGTTTCATTTTCACATGCCATAGAAAGCACTGAGTCTGATAAATGGATTGATTCCATGAAAGAAGAGTTAAAATCTATGGAATACAATAAAGTCTGGGATCTCGTTGAATTTTCAGAAAGTTCTAAAAGAATCGGGCGTAGATGGATCTTTAAGACCAAACGCGATTCAAATGGCAAGATTGAACGATATAAAGCCAGACTTGTTGTTAAAGGGTATACTCAAAAAGGAGGCATTGATTATAAAGAAACCTTTTCAACGGTCTCAAAGAAAGACTCATTAAGAATTGTTTTGGAGTTACACCAAATGGATGTGAAAACTGCCTTTATTAATGGAGACCTTGAGGAGGAAGTTTATATGGACCAACCAGATGGTTTCAAAATTAAAGGAAAATGTCAAATGGTGTGCAAGATAAAGAAGTCAATACATGGACTGAAACAAACCTCACGACAATGGTATATAAAGTTTAATGATACAATAACATCTTTTGGATTTAAGGAAATTACCATTGATCGGTATATATACCAAAAGATCAGTGGGAGTAAGTTTATATTTTTAGTCCTATATGTTGATGATATTCTACTTGTTACTAATGATTTAGGTATATTGCGTGAGATGAAAGATTTTCTCTGTATGAACTTTGAAATGAAAGATATGGGTGAGGCATCCTATGTGATAGGGATAGAAATATTCTCTGATAGATCACAAGGATTATTGGGACTGTCTCAAAAGGGCTATATCGAAAGAGTTATAGAGAGATTTAACATGAACAATTATTCAGCAGGAATTGTTCCTATTCAAAAAGGGGACAAATTTAATCTCATGCAATGCCCAAAGAATGATGTAGAACGAAAAGCAATAGAATCAATTCCTTACTCATCTATTGTTAGAAGTTTGATGTATGTTCAAACTTACACAAGACGGGATATTAGTTTTGCGGTCGGAATGCTAGTAAGATATCAATGTAACACTGGAATTGATCACTGAAAAGCTGCAAAGAAAGTTTTGAGGTATCTGAAAGGAAAGAAGGATCACATGCTCATGTATAGAAGATCCAATCACTTAGAAGTTACTGGATACTCGGATTCAGATTTTGCTGGATGTGCTGACACTAGAAAGTCCACATTTAGTTACTTGTTCCTATTAGCTGAAGGAGCAATATCGTGAGAGAGTGCTAAGCAATATGTGATCGCTACATTCACAATGGAAGCAGAATTTGTGGCATGTTATGAAGCCATAATTCATGCATTATGGCTTCGGAACTTTATTTTAGGAGGGGTTGTCGACACCATTACCAAGCTGCTAAAAATTTATTGTGATAATACTGCAACAGTATTCTTCTCCAAGAATGATAAGTACTCTAAAAGTGCCAAACATATAGAATTAAAGTACTTTATCGTCAAGGAAGAAGTACAAAAACAAAGAGTGTTACTTGAAAATATTAGAACTGATCTAATGATTGCAGATCTGTTAATGAAAGACTTACAACCAAAGACATTTAAAGAACATGTTCAAAGAATAGGTCTTGGTTGTACTTATGATTGATACATTTATGATGTTTTGACACCCTGAACTTAATTATGTGTTTCTGATATACATTAATTAATTTCTTGTTTCTCATAATGGTGTACACATTATTGTTTTGAGATATTACAGGATAAGTCTCTATGAGAAATTATTGTGGACCATAATATAATATGTTTGATAGCTTATGAACCTAGTATGATAAGTTTCTAATGTAGTAGTATATGGAAGGGAGTATGTAGCATAAAATTATGTATAAGCGCCATAACTCGAATAAGCAGTTGAGGTGTGTATGATGGACATTATAGAAGAGATTTATTGTATGCGCAACTAATGTTTATGTCATTTAATATTAATGTTATATGGCCATTGGGCCAAGTGGGAGAATGTAAGAATAATATCTTACTTATGGCCCAAGTTACTTGTGGCCCAAGTTACTTGTGGCCCAAGTTTACTTGTGACCTAAGTAAAATCATAAATAACATTTAATGAAGAATAGATCTCGTCCGTACATCGGTTACTTGATGAACATAATGGATTAAGTCTTAACCTCTATAAATTGGTCCTCCCTTCACCCATTAGGGTTATCACATACTCTCTACATTCTTTCCATCGCTGACGGCTGTGGTAACGTAAGGCTAGGGCAATGAGGTAGAAACCAATTTACGATCGCTTCCGCTTCTCTCTGGATAATGTCTTCCGCATCAGGTATGTTTTTCTATAATGTCTCTTTAAGATTATTGTGTTCAAGATCCTAATTTGTATTAAAATATTTAAACTTACACCTTGGTAGTTCAATTGGTTGAGTACTTGAATTTTTATTTTGTTGAGGGTTGATTTTCCACCTTATAATTCCTTCCTCTATTTTCCTTTCCCCTACCCTCAAATTTTGTTCTCATTTAAAAAAACTTTCGAGTTACAAAAAATCAACACAAGTCAAAACGTCTAGTCTCAAGAGTTTAAACTAAAACATTTATTTAATTTCGTGAAGAGAGATTCTTCAAAATGTGCTCATACTTACGTATAAACTACAAACTTCAAGCTCCTCTTATTGGAAACAGTTTGAGTAGAAAATAAAAGATTTGGAAAATAATTAGTTGAATTTTGTCAATCACGTACTTTCTCCATTCTAATTTATGTGATGGTGTTCCAATTTTGAGAGTCAAATAAATTATTTTTCTAATGTAATTTTTCATGTCTTTTATATATTTTAAATTATTAATTATTGTTATTTATAGTATTTTTATGTAGTTTTCAATTATGCAAATTTTATTTTAAAAAATTAAAAGATTTTATATCTAAATATTAAGGAATTTGAATATCAAAAAATGTAAAGTGTCACATAAATTAGAACATATAGAGTAATATTCTTCTGAACTAATTTATGTTCTCTTCACTTTGACCACATCCTAAAATAAAATATATTTTCCGCCCAAAGGCCTAATGCGTAACAAAAGTTTCTTCAACTATCCAATATCTTGTATACCCAAATCACCAAAGAACTCCTCTTATCCCTGTTTGACTATTGGTATTACATCGTTTCAACTTCAATCACTACCATTATTTCAATTGTTTAACTATTTATTTAGCTGATGTCCATTGAAACAAGAGAACATTCCAATAGTTCAGATTTTAGCTAGGGAAATCAGATCCAATAGCTCAGATTTCAGATTCTCGTGTGTGTCATGCGCTGTTTGTCTTGGTGACTCTAGAAGCATCTCTGCTGCCTATGTATAGATATGATCCTTGAATGCTCCTCAGTGATATTATCAGCTACCGCCTTGATTTTGGCATTTAAAGACCTATAGAAGATCTCCAACAAACTATCATTAGGTATCATGTGATTGGGTACTTGTTTCAGCTTCTTGTTGAATCTCAACCATGTCTCATACAACACTGTTATACTCAATTGCCTGAAGTTATATATTTCATCTTTCAGTTGTAACATCATGGAATCTCGAAAGAACCTTTCTAAGAAAGCCCTCTTCAACTCCCTCCGGGTAGTGATTGAGTCATTTGGTAATTCTGCCAACAAAGAGTTGCTTCACCTGCTAACGAGAATGGAAATAACCGAAAGATTATTGCATCTTGAGTTACACTGGGTAGTTATATGCCTTATAAATTGCCACAAAGTTCATGAAGTGCAAATTTGCATCATCAGTAGCCTTTTCAGTGAATACTCCTTTCATGTCCAAGAATTCTATCAGTGTGATGGTAATGTCAAACTTTGCCCCAGCAGGCAGTGGGAGTAGCACTATGGCACATGCATCATCTAGGTCAACATCATCATACGAAGGGGCATATTGGTATTGTTTTTGTTGATAGCCCTTATTCCCCCTTTGCCTGGCCTGCTCATTTAGTGCATTGTGTCGAGCAACCTTTTCTCGTCTAGCTTGCTCATTAGCTGCAGCTTGACGTTGCTCTTCAGCTAGCCGAGTTGCCTCAAGTTTTTTAGCCCTTTCCCGTTCCTCAGTCAATATCTTGGTTGTGGCTTCATTCGTAGTTTCCTGAATTTCTTGCTTATCTATTTTCCTCAAAGTCCTTTCAAGTTCGTGATTGATTGGAATTAGGGGATTGCCTTGAATTCAAGTGTTGGGCATACACAAGTGTATACCCTAGGAACAAAATAAAAACAACAGAAAAAGTAAATCAGAAAATAAGGACTAACAGTCAAATAAACATAATTGATCTTATCCTAAATCGCATCCCCTGGAAACGATGCTATAAATTTGATACGCCCAAATTACACCTCTGAAATAAAGTATAGAGCAGTCTCTGTTCATATACAGAACCCAATCGAGATTGGGGTCTATCCTACTAAGAATATGCTTAGCCCCTAGGTCAATGTGGTTCATGTGCTTTTAGTCGTTTATTTCTGAAATGAGAGATTCTGTAACAAATAATAGTTGAGAACTGTAAGTAACCAAGTAACAGAGTATCAATTAATGTTGTTTGTAATCAATGAGAGAGTTGACTAGGATTGTGTTCCCCATGATTTCATAACGTAGTAAGGCGTTGTACTAGCAATCTATTCTTGTGCTTAGTTTGCAAGATCGGTAAGTTAAGTTCACCTAAATGGTTGGTCCCCTAGATAGATGAATATCACCATGCAACTTGGTCCGTTACGAGTGTTTGCTTTACTAACCCTAATCTTTGATCCTAGATTAGCTATTCCTGGACAAGGTCAAGTTATTAAATGGGGGTTAATAGCCTCAAGTCTCCGTCTCTAATTTCTTTTCCCATTTGTTACCTCTTTGGTCCAACAAGTAAGAATAAAGAGAGTTCTAACGTTGACCACCATTTAAAAAATAATCAATATGAAGGGAAGGACAGCACATGCGTAAACGCCATTCAAGAATCACTAAGTGTTTTGCCTACTTTGTTAATTCGTCATGGTTTTCACTATTCTAGTTGTAGATTTATCTGCTCATATTCGTAAGAGAACAATAAAAAATAAGTGATGAAGTCATGATTATAAACTTACAAGATGAATAAGAGAAACTCGAAATCTTGAATTATTAAAGAAAGCTCAATAATCAAGAATCAATAGATGCAATAATCTCTCAAACCCAAGAACAAAATAATGTTATATGTTTCTAAGACTTAAGGGTCAGTAATAGTGCGTAACTTGTAAAGTAAAACCTAAGAAAGGTATTTATAGATATTACAAAACCTATCTTAAAATAACTAGAAAAATAAAGTCGACGCTTTCCACAGCTCGTGGACACCCTTCGTGGAAGTCAGACTTTTTGTAAGTGTTCAGCACCAAGTCTACGAACATAGTCCATGGCTCGTGAAATAGTCCACGACTCATAGAACTCAGGTAACTTGTAGCTCCTCTGGATCAAGTCCACGACTCGTGAAAGCCTGTCGTAGAAATCAGACCTTGTTGCACTTCTTCAGGATTTGGTTCACGAGCATGGTTGACGGTCTGTGGAAAGTTCCACATACCATAGACACTTTCATCACTTGGTAAATTTTGAATCTTTTTTCTTGGCATGACTTTCGAACCCTGTTTTCCTGTACAAATACCAAAAACACATTATATCTATCAAAAAATGCTAAAGAACATACAATCATCCTATGTTTTAAGCATCGAAAATGTCATAAAACCACGACACATCAAAACTACCCTTCAACTTTGAACAATAGACATTCTCCCCTCTTTATCCTAACTCTCTTTCTTAAATGCCTATTTTACCCTTATATTATCAATATGTATCTCTTTTTTTTACTTCATTAAATTATGATATATATTTTTTAATCAATTTAACAAATTATTTATAAAAATAAATATTATTTTTTAGATAAAGAAAATGAGAAATACCGAAAATGTATAAGCTAATGACGTTCTGTAATGAAATAAATGAGTAGAATGAAAATATTTATGTTATTAAGAATATAAAAACTCTAATATCTATTTATATAGGTAAAAATAAGAGAGAGTGATAGTTTTATAAATATATTTTAAGGGAGATAATAAAAAATACTCAGTAAATAAAAATGAAAGTATATTTCATAACAAATTTCTAAAAGATCATTTATTGGTGTAAATTTTTAATTATAATTTAGAAAATATTCAATCAATTACAACTATTCATTTATCTATATAAACAATGGAGAATAAAAGATAAGTAGAATTTAAATATACATGAATACTTAATGCATATAATATTAAAATAATAATCATAAAAAGTAGCACTAGATTTTAAAATAAATTCATAAAAAGATTATTCTACTTAAAATATTAATAAATTTGAATAAAAATCTATAATAATCTTGAATAAAAAATAAAATGTTATACATAACATAAAAATATTAAAAATGCCCATTATCCTATTTCTAATGGGAAACCAGGAAGTCATTGCGACGTGTATATATAATTAAAATATGCCTACATTATTAGAAAGAAACAAAGTTAGTCATTTTTATGTGTTGTCCTATTATATAACTGGATACAAGAGCCCGTACTTGCACGGTCTCAATATATACTATTTTTTCTGTCTCAATTTATGTGTCACAGATAAAATTTGGCATCAATCAATTTTTTTATATGATTTTTAAATATTTTAAGTTGTTAATTATTGTGATTGATAATATATTTTTACATAATTTTCAGATAATATATGTTATTCTCTGTCCCAATTTATATGACACTGATAAAATTTGGATAGTCGACCAAATATTTTATATAGTTTTTAGATATTTTATGTTGTGATTTATAGTATGTTCTACGTAATTTTTAACTAATATATATTACTCTCTCTGTCCCAATTAATGTAGCATTGATAAAATTTGGAGAGCCATTCAAATTTTTAATGTGTATTTAAATAATTTAAGTTGTTAACTATTGTGATTTATATTACTTTTTACGTTATTTTTAAATAATATATGTTGTTTCCTTTGTTGCAATTTATATGTCACTCATAGAATTTTAAGAGTCAATCAAATTTTTAATACATATTTTAGATATTTTAAGTATCAATTATTATAATTTATTATTTTTTTAAAATAATTTTTAAATATATAATAAATTTTTAAAAAAATTTACTAAAATTCCCTCGGCCAGAAGAAGGAATGTCGACCTTTACCTGGTTCTGGCCGCTTCTATATAATACTAGATTTAGCCTCCCGTGTCAGCACGGGCCCAATATATATCACTTCATTTGTTTCAATTTATGCGACACAGGTGAAATTTGAAAAGTCAATTAAATTTAATATTTAATAATTTCAAATAATATATGTTACTTCCTCTGTCTCAATGTATGTGACACCGATAAAATTTGGAGAGTAAATAAAATTTCTTATATGATTTTTAAATATTTTCAGTTATTAATTATTGTGTTATTCTCTCTGTTCCAATTTATATGATGATGCTTGAAATTCGAGAGTCAACCAAATTTTTTATGTTTTTAAAAATATTTTAAGTTATTAATTATTGTGACATATAATATTTTTTACGTAATTTTTAAAACATAAATTAAAGTAGAGATTTTTAAATTTTTGAAAGTGGGGCCCACCTTGACGGCAAGCACACAGCTCAAGCAGACATGTCGTCCATGAACTGTATGCTGTAGCCGCTTATTAATAGTAGTAATATAATAATATAATAGATAATAGAATTAATATGTGTACATTATTAGAAAGAAACAAATTAAAGTTAAGACATTTTCACGTGTTGTCCATTATTAGAAAGAAACAAATTAAAGTTGAGACATTTTCACGTGTTGTCCTATTATATAGTTAAAAATGAAAACTAGGCATACTTAAGGTCTTAATTAGTCAACATAACCTAATTTTGTATTAATTACAAACTATGGCCAGATAACAATATTTTGGGAAAACTCTGTTGCCTCTAACCTTTGCTGCCTCTCTCGCCACTCTCCTCCTCTCTCCCATCTGCTCGCCTCTACCCCTCTCTCCCTCTCTCTCTCTCGCTGCCTCCCTCTCTCTCGTCACCATCCTCAGAGCTTCAATGCTCCCATCTGCTCGCCTCTCTCCCCCTCTCCCTCTCTCTCGTTGCCTCCCTCTCTCTCGTCACCATCCTCTGTGTTGTTCTGTTTATTTGTAGGAAGTGTACAATGGGTTTGGTAGTGGAAGGCATATGGATTTTCATTTTAATTGAAACTAGTATTAAGGTGCAGGGGCAGTAAGTAGATTTTTACTGTTATACTGTCCACAATGGCTTATCCTCCCTTTAGGTTTCCATAAGGAAGGGATAAGGAAGAAGTGAAGGAGTTGTGTCCTTGTATTCGTGGATACATTTGTTCTTTATGTATTTTTTATGCTTATTTTTGGTATTTGTTAATTCAAATTGTATTTGTTGATACAACTTGCATCATCCAAATACAAAAGATATATTTGTATACAATTGTATTCGTTGATGCACTTGTATTTGTTAATACGAATTGTATTCATTCATACACTTGTATTTGTTGATATGAATTTTACACTTGTATTTATTGATATAAATTGTATTCGTCGATACAATTTGAACAATCCAAATACACGTAAACCTTACCTTAGGAACGATTTTTGGCGGAGGAATGAAGAAAATCACTTGAATTTTCCCAGCCCTTCTCCCAAAACAAACTTGTGAAATTCTGTTATTTTGTGAGCTGTTTCTGCATTAAAAACCCGTCGGCCTGCTATAGCAGTCCCCGCTTTTCTATAGAGGTCCCACTATAGCGGTCATCTGCCGCTATAGCGTTCTTAAGTGAGTTGACCGCCCCTTGACCGCCGCTATAGTGGTAATTTCTACTGCTATAGAGGTGGCCGCTATCGCGCATGATAGCGCTCATCACGGGTAGAAAGTCTGTAAATTTTCCAGTTTTTGCCATTTCACAACACACTTGGTTCCCCCGACATCCCAAAATAACCCTTTCACGTCCAACACGATTCTGAGAGTTCTACTTACCCATATTCGATCCCAAAAAGTCTCCCGGACTCCTTTATGTCTTGGATACGTGGAATAATAGCTCAATCCAAGACATCTAAACCTATTTTTACTCGGATTTTCCTAGACTCTACCTCGCTCCAAAACTGGCCAAGGCTAACCTAGCCCAGAATTTCAAACTCCCACACCCAGAGTTTTCTAACTCTAAAACATGGCACAATTGAACTACCCATAATCAAGGACCCGGTCATTACATTATGATCGGTAAACACATCCGCATGGACACCATATAAGTAGTGTCTCCGAATCCTCAAGGCAAAAACAACTGCTATAAGCTCAAGGCATGAGTCGGGTAGTTTTTCTCATGAACCTTAAGTTGTCTGGAGGCATAGGCAATGACCTTATCATGCTACATCAAAACATAACACAAAACAAGTATGGATGCATCACAATACACAACAAACCCATTTGTACCCTCTGGTAGAGTTAAAACTGGAGTTGTGGTCAACCTAATTTTCAACTCTTAGAAGTTTTTCTCACACTCATCTGACCACTATAACTTGGCCTTTTTCTGAGTCAATCTGGTCAATGGAACAACTATGGATGAAAACTCTTCGACAAATCTCCTGTAGTAATCAGCCAAACCTAAAAAACTCCTAATGTCTGTCGAAGAAGTGGGTCTAGGCTAGTTCTTGACTGCCTCTATCTTCTGCGAGTCTACCCAAATGCCTTCCTTAGATACCACATGTCCTAAAAAGGCAACTAACTGTAACCAAAATACACACTTACTGAACTTAGCAAATAACTGGTGACCCTTGAGAGTTTGCAGCACAATCCTCAGATGGTCTGCATGCTCCTCTTCACTCCGAGAGTAGATAAAATTTCATCTATAGAGACAATGACGAACATATCTAAGTACTGCTTGAACACTCTGTTCATCAAGTCCATAAAAGCTGCAGGAGCTTTCGTTAGTCCAAACGACATAACTATAAATTCATAGTGACCACACCAATTTCTGAAGGTTGTCTTCAAAATGTCACACTCTCTGACTCTGAGCTGATGATAGTTGGACCTGAGGTCTATCTTAAAAAAGCAACTGGCACCCTGGAGCTGGTCGAACAAGTCATCAATCCTAGGAATGGGATACTTATTTTTTATTGTGACCTTGTTCAACTAACGATAGTCGATGCATATTCTGAGAGAATATAATGACTGGTCCATCATTATGAGTAAAATTTTCATGCCAAGTTTTGGGTTAGAAAACTTTTGGGTTTGGGAGTTGGAAATTTTGGGCTAGGATAGTCTCAGTCGGTTTCAAAGTGAGGTATGGTCTAGGATAATCCAGGTGAGGATTGGGTAACGTATCTTGTATTGAGCTAGTTTTTCTATTAGCTAAGACGTTAAAGATTCTGGGGGACTTTTTGAAAATGAATTCGGGTAAGTAAAACTTCTGGTGTTAAGATTAACGTGAAGGGGTTATTTCAGAACATCAAGATTTAAGATGTCTTGTAAAATAGATCCTTTTGGGGGATTTTCTGAGTTTCTGTCCCATGTTAACCGCTATAGAAGTTGACACTGTGCTACCACAGCCACTGATATAGCAAAATAATTTTTTCTATAGCAGAATTCAACGACGGTCAGCACTACCATAGAAGTCGATTCCACTATGGTGGCACTGCTATAGATGTGTACGGACCGCTATAGCGGACTGAGTCAGGTTTTAATGCAAAAACTTTCCCAAAATGTTCAGTTTTTCCTCAAGAATGTTTTGGAGAAGGGAAAGGGCGATTTGGGCAATTTTAACTCCATTTTTCACCATTTTTTCATTCCAAAGGTAAGGATTTTGATCCCCTAACTTAATACTATATTTTTTATGCAGTAGAATAGTTAACTGCAGGTTTGGGGGAAGGTTTGGGTTAACCTAAGAATGTTAAATCCAGAGAAAAAGGGAGATTCTAGGGTGGTAAGTTCTTGGGTCCTGAATATTATTGTTGGGTCATGATCTGTTTGCCATAATTCGCTAATATAACCATTGAAATAGTAGTTTAGGATGAATTAGTGGTGGAAAAGCCCGGAAATGGGTGGAATGATTATAGTTTTGGCCTGGGGATTGGGATTTTGTATAATCCAGGTATTTTAGGCCAGTAAATTGATTTTAGTTGCTTGTAATTGTGTTTAGACCAAGAGTAATCTAAAGTTACAGAAAATGGAAGGCTCTGGTCCAGTAAAGTTTTCCAAAAGTAATTTGAGGTAGGTGATGGTTAATGTTTGCCAAATACAATGTATATACTTATAACTACAACTTAGTATTGTATGTGCTTTCGTGCTTAGAAAAGGAAGATTGAATATCCAAGTGTTTGGGGTGTCGATTATGTGAGATGAACTTGATTACTGCTTGTTAGTTTATAGGGTAGTTTTGTTCATTTTGGTATTAACCGTTGGTTTTGTGTGATATTAACGGTTGGCTCGGGTACCACACCTGGTACGGGATACTAATAGTTGGCTCGGGTACCACACCTGGTACGGGATACTAATAGTTGGCTCGGGTACCACGGTTGGTACGGGATAATAATAGTTTATTTGGTTACCATGCCTAGTACAAGTTATATATATATATATATATATATATATATCGGTTGGCTCGAGTACCATGCCTGGTACGAGTTTAATTTGCATTGTTGATTGTATTTTTGATGGTTCCATGAGTGGACCGAGTTGATTTACTGAATTAATGATTTATTAAGTTGGTCTTTGAGAGACCGGGTTGTTACACTTAAATATGGGGTTGGTCCTGGGGTGGATCGGGCATTGCATGTTAACACTAGGTGTTGGTCTAGAGATCCATAGTTGGTCTAGGAATGAAAGAGGGGTAATGTCTTATTGTTGTACATGGTTAATGATTGTTGAACCTGCTTTTATGTGGTTGATGAGTTAGAAGGTAAGCTGAAAGCCTGGGATCATGTTGTTGGTTGTTACTATATGTTTGTCCTACTTTACTCAGTTTTGTTTTATTATATTTATATTGTTTATTGGAGCTGGCCGATGATCCTACCAGTACACGGTGGTTGTGTACTGATTCTGCACTCATTTTCCTTTTATGAATACAGGTCATCTTCCGGCAGCTCCTACGCGACCTCAGATCTAGTCCCAGTGAGTCTAGATTTTAAGAGTGAGTTGCTTCTTTTGGGCTACCTTATCTTCATCCCATTTAGTTGAAGCCTATTTGTTTTAGGCTTAAACTCTTATTTTATTGGGGTTGCATCCCCGTTCTATACTTTTGGTATATGTTTTGGTACAATGACTTTCAATTTCTAAGGGATTTCCGTTGGATCTTGTTTTACTAGTATTTTGATAGTGAATGTTAGTTTAATTTAATGCAAACTAGTTTTGAGCTGTTAGACTTTGCTCAGTGGTTGGTTGATATTCGTCCGCTCATCCGGGGGTTTCGTGTGGGTGCCACTCATGGCAGATTAGGTCGTGACAGAGAACCATCTTTCTTACACATGAAAAGAAATGGAGCACCCCATGGATAGATGTTGGGTCTGATAAAACCTTTATCTAGGAGTTCTTTCAGCTGTTCCTTTAATTCTCTAATCTTCTCTGGAGCCATTCTGTAAGGTAGAATTGGAATAGGCTGGGTATCTAGAAGGAGATCTATTATGAAGTCAATTTCACGCTTGGACTGACTGAAGAGTTGGGGTCTCAAAATATGAATCCTTAACCCAAATAAGATGGTAGATACACCTTTTGAAAATCATTTTTCTGGCCTTAAGATAAGAGACAAATCGACCTATAGGCACTGAGGTATCTCCCTTCCACTCTAAGACTGGCTCATTTGGAGACTAGAATCGAACTACTCTATTTCTACAATCGACTGAGGAATAACAAGAATGTAGCCAGTCCATGCTTAGAATAACATCGAAATTAGTCATATCTAACTCTACTAGATTAATTGAAGTGACTTTCTGAGAAACTGTGATCGAGTAATTTATGTATACCCGTCTGGCTATAACTGAGTCACCAACAGGAATAGAGACTGAGAAAGGTTCTGGAAGGTTTTCTAAACTAACACCAAAGTCTACTTCTATATAAGAGGTCACAAAAGAAAGGGTGGCTCCAGGATCTAATAATGCATATACATCAATATGAAAGATTCGCAATGTACAAGTTATCACATTGAGGGAACCCTCCTGATCTTGTCGAGTCTGGGGTGCATAAAGTTTGTTCTAACGTTGACCACCACCTGCACTAGATGAGGCACCCTGCTGAGTTGGGCGACCTTCTGGATCTACTAAAGAGTTAGTCTGATTTTGCTAATGAGTATCCCTTCCTCTCTGTGAAGCCATTGGGCCTTGGCTTGACACACCCAAAATAATTACCACTGCTAGCCATGAACTCATCTTGGTGGTTCCTACCATACCTTTTACAAACTGGATGAGTACGTCCACTAGTGAAACTGCCCTAGGACTTAGAGCCTGGTGCCCTATCCCATTGATCCTGCCTGAACTTGGGTACTGGGGCACTAGCAGAGGATGGGGCTGGAGCTGAAAATTTCTAACGGAACTGAGAATGATTACCACTATTTGACCTCTGCTGAGAATAGTTAAAGCTACCTATTCTGGACCTCTTACTCTCTATTTTCCTCTCTTTGATCTTTTACTTCTCAATCTACTAGGCATGAGTCATCAACCTGGAGATATCCATCTTCTTTAACCAGCATAGCAGTTCTACATTCTTTGACCATATTTTCAGAAATACTTGATACAAACTTACTCATGCGGGGTATGGAGTCAGCCACTATTGCTGGAGCATACTTTGAAAGATGAGAAAACATAGGAGAATACTCATTTACATTCATTTCACCCTGCTTCAAGTTGATGAACTCCTGAACCTTGCTTCCCTTAATTCAAGTAGGAAGAACCTGTCCAGAAATGCAGCCATGAACTGATCCCAATCTACTGGGCCTGCATATGTACTCCCAGTTTCCTTCCACTACTTATACCAAGTATGAGCCACTCCTTTCAACTAATAAGAAGCCAAATCTGCACTTTCAACTGGAGCAACACCCATGATCTCATTAACTTTCTAAATGTCATCGAGGAATTCCTGATGGATCCTTCTCTGCCTTAGAACCATGGAACTCGGGAGGATTCATCCGAGTGAAGTCCCAGACCCTTGCCGCTGTTGTATAACTCTGCGAATTGATCGGTGCAACAGCCTGCTAGTTCACCTGAGTGGTCATGGCCTGAGCACCAGGAAAGTAGCCCTGAACTTGGCATGAGTGACTTGCTCATTCAAAGGGTCTACTGGGACTGGTGGTGCTTGTAGGTTCCCATTTTTATTTCTGTTTCTCCTTCTGTTTGCTCTTATGGGAGGCATTTTCTGTAATTCATAGAGCTCGAGTTTGAAGGAGATTAAATAAAGTTCATACTCTACCGAACGATATAGAAAAAAAGAAGGGAGACTTTTCCTAAAGATGTCTCCTCCTAGCCAAAACTTTTCAAGTACAATTAATACTATTGTTTTTATAATATATTTGCAGATTTTGTGGAAAAATTAATGAAATGTACAATATACATTCAATTAGGGTGCATGAATATTTTATTTTTTTAATAAATTATCACGACTCAAAAAGATTAATAGGCACCCACTTCTTCCCGTAGGCGAACCCTATTCAATTTTTAACCATTAAATGAGTGAAAAGCGAAAATATGCTAAATTTAAAGTAAAAACATGATAAGTCTGATAATTTGAATCATAACTCAAATATAAATGACAACAAGTACAACTCCCAAGAACTGGTGACACAAGTACAAGAGCGGTCAAAATCCAAAACTATGAGTACAAATACTACTACACAAACTGCCTGAAAAGAAGAAAGACAGTAAATCATAAAATAGGACTGGAATTCAATACTGTCGAACAAGAGCAGCTCACCTGAACTCCAACATTAACAAGTTTCCTCGAGTTCAATGATGACTCAATTGCCACACAAACCTGGAGTTGAACCTGCACATAAAAGGTGCAACGAGTGTAGAGTGAGTACGAAAAACACCTATACTTAGCAAGCATCAACAACCGACCCTTTTCTAAAAACGATGACGAGAATTGGTACTAACATTGTTATGCTCCACATTTGACTAGATATAGGCATATAAGGGATTGAATTAAGTAGTTCAACCGTCATTAATGTATAAAGTCAAGGTAAATCAAATATCTGAATTTAACCATATAGAGGAGGAAATCACAAATTTTCACATGATTATCATAACAACTCTTTTAATCCATTAAGACAATTATCAAGGTAGAAGAAATATTCAAAATCGAATAATATCACAGAATTACACGATAAGTATCAATCATAGCACATCAGCTATCTCAAACTTGTTAACCAACCAGGAAGGAAAATAAGCCATTTTCAATTTCACTTTACTACTCCTACACTCAAAGTCCATATGAGATGTGATGATGATGAAATAAAATGCAATGCTTATGACCTGGATAGAAACCTATATACACTCAATTTATATATCAGATAATCGGGATCTATGAAAGACTCACGAGGTTATATACGCATCCTATATTAGATAACTCTAATAAAATGCCCTGGATGCAATCTCTTATACCGAATAAACCCTATATCCCATAAATTTTCTGGGTGACCCTTTACCAGGAGTTATCCTTTGACTTTCTCAATATCAATGTTCATGAAATGTAATGTCAACTCAACAAATTCTATATTGCATTTAATCCTCAGCATAAATAATCATCAATAACTCTAAGTGTTCAACAATGAGAGTAGAACAGTGAAAGAGTAATCATTAAGCATATCATAAGCCAGCCTTTAGCTAAAAATCATTTAATCAATATCAGGATACATATAACTTATGAAAGTCAATCAATTTATTTATTATCTCATTCTTACTTTTAAACCTCATATAGAAACTTCATATCAACTCAATGTACATCTAGAACAATAATTATCACGAAATATCGTCATAACTCAACTCCAAATCCATAAAGAAGAGTAAAAAGTATCAGCTAGCATGTACATGAATTAAAATAAGTCACATATCTTTTAAAGCATACTCACAAACCATGAGAACATTTCAAATAAGTAAAAATAGTCAAATAATCCCTACCATGGTATATATATCCGTATAAATGCTCATCATCTCATTAATACGGGACTTTCATTACTCATTATCACTGAATTCAGTCAATTAGCATTCTAACACTTCATAAAGAGTCAAAAAAAGTCTCAATTTAACTTAAACAAAGTCCAATCAGTCAAATTACGGCTTTGCCCTTTCGTAAAATCACTCAACGGTCCCAATGTGATCAAATATGTAATCTAGGTAAGATTTAATCTTATTAAAATATATTTGAAGTATACACTATTGGGTGTTTGCACTGATTTTCTTACCATAATTAAATTTTTCTTTTTCTAAAAGGAAAACAAAAAACTTTCATATTTGGCTAGTCTTCTCTCCTGTAGGAAAAAGTTTGGACTCTATAAATTGAGGCTATTTCCTTCTAACTTGGTACAATATACAATGTAGTTCTAAGGGCTTTGAGAGTTCAGTTTAGAGGGAGAATTTGTGAGATATACGTGTTACGTTGTCACTTGTGTGAATCTCTTTTTATTCTGAGTGAATTTTGTGATGTTATAATTTCTCTCGATATTTTATACTCTCTTTTATATAGAACTAGATTGCTCATATTCTTTTGTGGATGTAGGTCGATTGAATAAACCATGTTAAATTATTGTGTCTCTTTTGGTATATTTCTCGTTTGTCTTCTTATTTAGTGTCTTTCGAGGTTTTCTTTATTTGCTTCCACATGACACCTGATTATTTTAGTTGTGGCATACTCTCTCTCTCATTTCTATGGCTCTCTCAACTCTCTTCACTGCTTACACGATTCAGTTGCATGATCATCATCGATTTTCAAGTATTAGAGCAATAAACTGGTAGTTTACATTTCACCATTGTCTATAGAAGATCCAATTGTGCATCAAAGTTGAAGAATACCCTTGCCAAAGCTCAATTCGTGTGAAACCCTAAGTGATAAAGTTCTTTGTTTTTTCAATTTATTGGAACCTTAAGTAGGCGTTTGGCCATAAATATTATTCACAATATTTTGGAATACGTTTTTCACTTTATTCTAGAATACTTGTTTGGCCATGAAAACCAAAAACATATTCCGAAATATGTTATCACAATTTTTGGTTTTTTGAAAAACACCTCTTGAGGTGTATTCACTATTTTTGGATTAAATTTTTCCTCTCATTTTATTTTTAAATACTACACTAACTCAATAGTCTAAAATATTTTTGAAAATACTATGGTCAAACACAACTCCAACTCTATTTTCAACTTTAAAGTGAATACCAAATAAAGTGAATAAAATAAATACCAAATAAAGTGAATATATTTTTAGTTTTTATGGTCAAACGGGTCCTAAGTTTCTTATTTCGAAATATGTGTTATTTCTAGTGATTTTGCTCGATTGGGATTGCTTCCTTCTCCAAAGGCCCCATGCGGTTATTGTTGTCGAGTAGGATGATAATGCCTTAAAATATGCTTTTTCCTAAACTTTGAGACTAATAATTTGTTTTTCTGGTTCGTATGAATGATTTTTCTAATTAAGTTGGGGTACAGTTTATTGTTGTCCTGTTGCCTTGACTCACTTTAGTCTATTTATAGACTTGTTGTCAATAGGTATTATTTTTCTATTGTTATTGAGTTATGGGGACTAAAGATATTTCCTTATTTTTATGTATATCACAAAATGATAAAAACAAGGAGTGGAGGAAGTATAAAATAGCGTCTAATGTTGCATATTGGATCTGATTTCCCTAGCTAAAATTCTATATTAATGAAATTATAAAAATGAAAATTTAATTATATTTCTATATTTGGGTCAATATAAGATAATGTTTTCGCTGAATTTTTTTTCTTTTTTTCTACGATATATTCAAACTATGAGATGACAGTCAATTACCTCAAATCTCAATTTTAGGGGTACAAAAATTTCAAATAATCTTGATCAATTCAAATTAGATACAAAGTCAAAAGAGATTTCTATTTCCAAGTTTGTCCAAGTTAGTATTTCAGAGTCTTCAAAAAATGAAATCAAGACACTTTAAACTTATCGTGCAACAAGCTAAATGTATGTGTTCTTTAAAAAGTCATATCCATCCACACCTACCACATGAATATATACCACAAAAAGAGTCTTTAGTATAATCTGTCAAAGAAAATGTCAGAAATATGACCACCAGATTAATTCTTTGAAAGAGAATATAAGGCATATAGCATGACCATCCTGAAGAAGAAGACAAATCTCTATTTTAGGGAATAAAATCTCTATTTTTTAGGGAACAAAATCTCTAAATTATTTTTCATGTCTTCACGGGGTATAACATTTCTTGATTACATTTAGGGCAAAAAATTCGTTATTTCCTTTTTATGTCTTCACAGGGTACGACATCCCCTGATTGCATTATTGAAAACAAGAATCTTATTTTATTTTCGTACTTATCTTAAATTTCTATCATTGTTGTCCTTACCATTAGAATAGTTAGTTATAGCTTTACTAATAACTCACAAAAAATTTCTAGTACAAATTGGGGCAGAAAATTTTGTTCGTTTTTCTTTTGTTTGTCTTTGATTGCTTGCAGGTTTTTCCGCAAAGCACATGTTTAATGTTCAAGAATGGAATCCATCTCTGGTTAGAAAAGAGAAGAATGTTCAATCTCGAAGACAGTTAGAGTCAACTTTGACACATATAGTGACCTAACGTTTCAAGAGTCATCTTCTTAGCTTTTGATCAAGAAAACAAGCATCCAAGAATATTCTACGAACGGCACTTGAGAGGAGCGTCAAAGACTCAATCCAAGTTGCAAGTTCAAGTCTCAAATCCTAATTTCAAGATTAAATTTTGAGATCAAGGCAGCCACTCAACAGAAGGTGAGGTGATAACTGAAGATCCAAAAGGAGAACATCTGAAGAAAGAGAGTGAAGACAAGTAGAGTTGATAGGATCTTGTATTTTTTCATTCACATTTTTATTTTTTTCTTATGTAATAACAGGAGTCACGGACCGGAACCTCGACGAAGTCTCACTCGACTCTCCAACTCATTTTTCATTCTCTCAATCTGCTTGAACTGCACATGACCTGATTCCTTTATAAACAAGGATATGTAGGTTGCCTAAAATCAAGGCTCGGTCAAACCTCTTTTCTGTTTTTTCTATTTTTCTAATTTGAGTAAATGGTTCTGTCAAAAATCAATCACGTCGTTCACTTCTTTGCCTGAAAACTCTCCATATTTTTAAGCAAAGAGGGGGCATTCTGTGAACACCTAATTTTTGACCGAACTTAAAAGTTTTACACTTTTTAGTAATTAAATAATTTTTTTAGGTCTAAATTAGATACTTTGATTTTGTCTTATTTTTAGTAAGTTTATTTTAAAAGATTTGAAAACTACAAAAAAGAGTCATATTTTAGGATAAGTTTTGATTTTACTTTTCAAAAGAAAAGTAAATTTTCAAAAAATATAATTTCTTTAATTTTGATTTTTGATAAAATAATCTAGTGATTTTAATATTTGCTTAATCATATTTTTAGGACTAATTATTTAAATTTTCTATATTTTTATTAGTTTAAAATAGTTATTTTTACCATTATATTTTATTTATATCTTTAATTAAAAAAAATGGGAGATCCTAAACTACCCTCTATCCTAAACTCCATCCTAACCTGCACTTCCCATGAAACCACCCCACTAGCCTAACTACCCCCACGTACACACCCATTTCCCCCCACTTTCCACTTTCACAGTGCACACATCCCATGCACGATACACACACACAACTTGCGCACACACACTCGTCCTATATAAACACACACACACACCAGCGAAGAAAAAAAACAACAACAAAAAAAGAAACAAAATGACAAAAACAAAAAAAACAGAGACAACAAAACAGAAAAGAGAAGGAGAATTAGGGAGAGTAAGATGAAGAAAAAGAAAAGAAAGACATGAGAGATAAGAGGAGAACAAGAGAACACAACCAAATAACACATACCTGCACTGTGAGAACAAAACAAAGACAAAATCAGATAGAACAAAAAGAAAACAACAAGAGCAGAAAAAAATGAAAGAAAAGACAGAAAGGAAAAGGAGAGCAAAAATAAGAAAAAAACAGTTAAAGTTCGAGGTTTGCTTACGGTTTCGAGTTCGTGGCTCTTGAAAGTTAACTGTTTGTTAACTTTGAAAATCAGAAGATTTAACGGTTTTGTTGTGAATTATTTATCGTAAAAGGTAAACACTTAATCTTCTTTGTATAATTTAATTTTCACGATTATGTAAAACTTGATTTCAATATTATGAAGTTGCTTAAATATCATGTGTTTAACCTATTAATTTTTTATTTTTTTTTATATTCATGTCGTCAACTTTGTAAATATACTAGTAATTGAAGAACTAACATCATGCTTCAAGTAAATTCATCAATCTCGTAAATTTCTAATTAGTGTTTAGTGAGATTATTAATTATTGTTAAGATTTTCCTTAATCAAGTTAACATTAATTACGACTAATTATTTTAGTTGAGAAACCATGTGAAATACCTAAGAGAAGTCCTTTCGGATAGTATATGATTTTCAGCATCATTACTAGTACTTTAAACAAAAAGCAAGTTGATTAATAATTACTATGTAGTTTGATTATTGTTTTTTTTTAAATGAGCCTGCAAATTAATATATATATATATATATATATATATATATATATATATATATATATATATATTATATATATATATATATATATTATGGTTTAAGTATTGTTAAATTAATTTCCACTGTGTTTGGTAATTCTTTCACTTCAATTCCATTACTTGGCATTTTTGGTGTGCCAAGGATAGGTCATGTTATCATTTTAAGGACTTGATCAGTTACGTTCTTCGATTAAACATTAATCAGTTAAGTACGAACTAATAGTCCTGAGGAATTACCCTCCTTTACTCCGTTTTATTCCAATTTATTATTGAGAAAGCAAGGTGAGTTACAAATTTATTTTTAAAATCTATTATCCAAGAAGAAATTAATTACTCGACAAGAATGAGTTTGGTTTTTTTTTCTTTCTAACCCAAGCGTCATTAAGTTTAATTAATTAATAATCAACGATGAAATCGGAAAGCACTGCTATCAATACTTTATTTTTCTAAAATTAACTTACCACTTTAAAGTCGATTTAATTGGAGGGATGGACTTTAAGTACGCTAGATGCTTATTAAGACTCGGGGAATATGGTGACGATCCATAAATGTGTCAAAGGCACGAGAACATTTCAAAATTCGTGGTAAGACTGGAAAGCACTGCTACCGGTAAGTCACACATTAATATAAATAAGATAGTTTAAACCAGTTTTAAAATATATCAAAAAGGCGGGAAATAAGCAATTTTTGAAAGCTAATAAGCATAATGTATCCAAAAGATTAATTCAAGCCAGATGTAAATCAATAAAGCGATCGTGCTAGAATCACGGGACTCGAGGGGTGCCTCACACCTTTTCCTCGGTCAACAGAATTCCTTACCCGGATTTCTAGTTCACAGACCAATATTAAAGAGTCAACTTTTCTTTGATTGAGGATTCAATAAGGTGACTTGGAACACCAAAACTCAATTTCAAGTGGAGACTTTGTAAATAAATAATCCCTTTTCAAAACGTCAATTTAATTGGAAAAACTCTTTTTCAAAATCACTCCTTTAAGCGGGGTGATCGAAAAAATAGGGGTGTGACAATAGTTACATGTATATACATTGCATTTGACAAGACATTAACCATCACCTACCCAACACCCAGTCCACGACCCCAACATTGACTTCTTGTCTGTAGACTAAGTCCCGGCTCACCCCCAAGACACGCAACTAGCAGACACATCAATTTTGAAATCCTTCTCTTAAGACAGATACAACGTGGGGAGGACACATCCCCTAACATTAGCACCTCAACCCTTCATGTTTACTCTACTTTTTTTACATTAATCATTCTCAGAACTCCCTTTAACTAGTCATTTAATTATCCATGACATTTTCCGGTTCTCCGAACCTTTCCAACCATCTAGTTCCTAGATTCTAGCACCCCACCCCACATTATGAACGCAAATAACCCAAAAATGACAACACATCATCCCAACTCTACCATTTCTCATTCCCAGACCAGTCAAACACATCAATCCTCCAGACTTCGTGCTCGAGAGCCTAAACATGAATTCTCTTTTCCGTCCATGCAACAATATGAAATCAAAACAACTCTAAGTCTACTCAATGAAAAGAAACCTTGAAAGTCAAGAGGGGGGGGAGTGAATTGAAAATTTATTACCACCAAGTCGACTGTGGCTACGCACTAGTCGACTCACCTGCAAGTTAGCTTAAAGAAACAGTTTATGAAATAAAGTAAGAACTGAAAGTAATCAGATGCACAGAGTTTTTATACTGGTTCGGATCACCAATGTGGTGCCTATTCCATTCCCCTTGGGTTTCAAGAGTTTCCTTTAGAGCCTTTGATCGAACGAGGGTTATAAAGGAGTGACTTTGACAATTCACGATTGTCTTTCTTAACACTCGTAGTGACACAGCCTCTACCTATATAACTAGTACTGACTTATTCTTTTTCCTTTTGGTTACAATTGTAGACACTAGAGAAAACAGTATTATGAAAGATAAAAGCTAGACAGTGATCTTGTTCAAGAGAAGTTGTGTGAAGTCCTTCTCTTTGGCTGGTACTCTTTATATGGACTTGTTGTAGCTCTTGTAAAAGGAAAACCCAAGGGGCCTTTGATCAATCAAGGATTCTGATTTTTTTCCTTCATTGATTTTATTCAATCATGTCCATATCAGATATGTCCATGATACTCTTTTCGTGTTGGTTTTATTCCTCCTTGCTTGTATTCAGTCAATCATGTCCATATCAAATATGTCCATGATTCTTCTTGCTTGCAGCTTTACTCGTCGTCTGGGTTATCTCAGGATTTCCTTTCCTTGTGTGCCTGATATCTTTTTCATGATCTCAGGATCATGATTTACGATTTTTCTTGTGTGCTCGATATCTTCTTGTGATTTTACTGGATCTTCTTCTCCTTGATTCCGGAGTCATGATTTGCTTAAATCATGGGTTGCTTGATCTTCCTTGCCTTCTGTGTAATCCATTAGCTTATTATTTCCTTTTTGCCTACAATAGAATGAGCAATCAATTTTTGTCATTATTAAAACAAAATCCTAGGAGGCTAACAATCTCTCCCTTTTTGATAATGACAAATAAGACCACAGATATAGTTGACTTCCTTGTTCAATGAGGTGGCTCCCCCTATCTTGATGCCCGATGTGATCAGCTCCCTTTACTTCATGAATCTGTGGAGTAAAACTTTTCTCCTCCTTTGGCATAATAAAAAAGAAACATGAATGCAACATATGATAGTATGAAAAATAAATGCAGCATAAGACAGCAAAACACATAAGCAAAGAATAACAGCACAAAAGAGAATATAAGCATCAAGGTCAGCAGAGTTAAAGGATTGTTAATGGAGACATGCCTCTATGATAGATTTCAAAAAAGAGAAGGGTTCATTTTTTCTGGAGGAAGTACTTCAGAGTGTTGTGCATATTCCTGCAGAAGGTATCATAAGAGCGTTCAATGTTGGTGCAGAAGTTAGAATAGGATGTCTGAACAGTTACAACAAGCTCATTCTGAGAGGAGTCGTCTTCCTTTTTTAGGGAGTTGACTTGCTTAATGAGCTTGTTGACAGATGATACTCCTTCTTGCTTTAAACCATCCATTTCAAGATGGAGTTGCCAATATCTGGATTCCTTACCCAGTTGCAGCATCTTATCAACCGAAATCTGAAGAGTGACCATTCCTTCTTCAATGCCTTGTAGTCGTCCATTAATTTTCTCTATTTCCTTGATCAGGAGAGATGCAGAGTCAGCGGGTATGCGAGTGGCTTTGGCTTGGTCTGACTTTGCTTTGACGGAATCCTTCTTACACCATTTTTTGTCGACTAGTGTGTAACCCATGCCGGAGAAGGTTCTGGAGTCATAGGTAGCAGATATCTCAATTGCCTTGTATCCAGATAAGTCAACTAGGGAGTCGACTATGATCCTGGATATCAGCAAGCCATATGGGAGATGGCGGTGGCATTGTTCTCATTAGCACTGTCCAATATGTTCTCACAAAACTAATAGACCCAGTTAATACGGTATTTTTTGAGTAAGCAGTACAACACAAATACATCCCTGTTGGAGATGGTACTCAGAAAGCCTTTTAGAGGAAGCAGAGTCGTAGCAATCATATGAGCGAGAATGCGATTTTCAAAACATAAAGACAAAGGACCAAAATCAGATAGGTCCACACCTTCTTCAGCTACTGCTTCTTTAGCAGCTTCGAGAGATACTTCAAAATCTTCAGGCCAGACACCGTTCATATAGGGAACAATACCAGAGAATTTTTTTTCCAAACACCTTTTCAAACAAAAAATTATTCACAATAATCCGGTTACCCAGAACCAGGGTTTCCAGTTCATGACTGTTAGCAGACACACACAGATTTGCATAGAACAACTTAACAGGTTCTTCATAATACTCCAAACCACATAGGTTTAGCAGTAAAGACAATTTTTAGGCTTTGAAGTAAGTACTTACAGGACAATGTATTTCATCGAGTTGCTTCAGATTTATCACTCTGCCAGGAACAATCTGTCGATTTTTGAAAGAGTCAAATTTCCTCTTTTGATCAGTACCCCAAATTTTTTGCATGTCCTCAGGGGACAAGGAGATTCCCAGATTTGTCTTGAGCTTTTTGCTTTTCCCTTTTTTTATCAACAGAAACCCGCTTCTTAGGGATATAAGAGGATAGATGATCTTAAGACTCTCCTTCAGAAGAATCTGATGAGAGGGAAAGGACATTTGGATCTGGAGAGGAGGATTTTTCTACGAAGGAATGGAGAGTGAAAGACCCCATAGACCTGGTTCTAGTCATGGAGAAAGGAGAAGGTGAAGAGGGCGAACAAGGGTTTTATGGAAAAAAGGCAAAGAGGAAGATGAATTTAAGGGGGGAAAAGAGGGAGTGGGAAAGGAAGGTGAACGGGTGAGAAGAGATGTCAGCGTCAGTCAGAAGGAAGTGACGCTTGAGAAAGGGAGCCGAATAAGGGAAAAAGATTTTGGTAGTAACGAGGTGCCATAATTAGAGCAAGCAGTAAAATAATTAATTAAAGCAAGTAATACCAAGGCAAGTTCTAAGGAAACAGAATCTTTCCTCTAAGAGAGGTTTTGTAAAAATATCAGCCAGTTAATTTTCAGAATCAACAAATTCAAGCACAAAGTCTCCATTTTCAATATGATCTCTAATAAAATGATGATTAATATCTATATGCTTGGCCCTAGAATGATGCATGATATATTTTGATAGATTAATATCACTGGTGTTGTCACACATAATGAGAACAAAATCAAAATCAAGTAATTGATGCATTATCCATAATAATTGAGCACCGCAGCTACCAACTGTAATATACTCAGATTCTGTTGTAGAGAGGGCTACAAAAATCTGTTTCTTGCTATGCCAAGAAATTAGTGCTTCCCTAAAGATTTGACATGTACCACTGGTACTTTTTCGATCTATCTTATCACCTGCAAAATTTGCATCTGAGTAACCCATTAGATCAAAATTAGAAGAATGAGGATACCAGAGTCCTAATTCTTGAGTTCTAATGAGATGTCAGATTATTCTTTTGACTGCCGTAAGATGAGACTCTTTTGGCGCTGATTGGAATCTGACACATTTGCATACGCTGAACATGATGTCAGGGCGACTTGCAGTTAAGTATAGTAATGATCCAATCATTCCTCGATATAATTTTTCATCCACGTCCTTTCCTGGTGCATCAGTTTCCAAACATGTGGATGGACTCATAGAAGTTCCAAAAGCTTTTTCGTTTTCCATTCCAAATTTTTTGATGAGCTCTTTTGTATATTTGCTTTAACAGATGAAGGTTCCTTGTGATGATTTTTTAATTTGTAGTCCAAGAAAAAATGTGAGTTCATCCATAAAGCTCATTTCAAATTCTCCTTTTATAAGATTTGCAAAATTCTCACAAAGAGATGTGTTAGAGCTTCCAAAGATAATGTCATCCACATAAATTTGAACAATAAGAATATTTTCATCTAGTCTTTTTATAAACAAGGTGGTATCAATCTTACCTCTTTGAAATTCGTTACTAAGTAGAAAACTACTAACTCTGTCATACCAAGCTTTGAGAGCTTGTTTAAGACCATAAAGGGCTTTGGAGAGTTTAAAAACATAATCATGACAAGATGAATTTTCAAAACCAGGAGGTTGTTTGACAAAAAAATTCTTCTTTAATAAAGCCATTTAAGAAAGCACTTTTAACATCCATTTGAAAAAGTTTAAAACGTTTGAATGAGGCATAAGCAAGCAGTATATGAATGGATTCTAACCTTGCTACAGGAGCAAAAGTTTCATCAAAATCAATACCTTCCTGTTGTGAGTACCCTTGAGCTACCAGTGTAGCCTTGTTCCTGGTAACCTTACCTTCCTCATTGAGTTTGTTTCGGAAGACCCATTTTGTGCCAACGATGGAGTATTTTTTTGGTCATTTGACGAGGGTCCATAACTGATTTCATTCAAACTGATCCAGTTTTTCCTTCATGGCATGTACCCATGAGTCATCTTCCAAGGCTTCAGTAATTCGTTTGGGTTCAAGCTGGGAAATGAGAGCTATTGAGGCTTGTTTTCGAAGTGATGCTCTGGTCTGCATTTTTTCAGCTGGATTTTCGATGATAAAATCATTTGTATAACTCGCATCATGTCTCTATTCTCTGGGAACATTTGTCTTAATCACATCTATGATAGTCGGTTCATGCTCTGGTATAGTCGACTCAAGAGTCTCAACTAAATTAGTCGATTGTTCTGATTCTTTTAGAGTTGGCTTTTGTACTTATTCTTCATCAAGGCTAAAACTACTAGAGTGTTGGACACTAGGGTTAGAGTCATCAAAAACCACATGAACAGATTCTTCAACACTGAGAGTTCTTTTATTAAAAACTCTAAAGGCACGACTAGATGGGGAATATCCTAAGAATATACCTTCGTCACTTCGTGGATCAAACTTACCCAAATTTGTTTTTCCATTGTTGTGGATGAAACATTTACAACCGAAGGGATGGAAGTAGCTGATATTTGGTTTCTTGCCTTTCCATAATTCGTAAGGAGTCTTTTTCAGTATTGGCCTTATTAGACATCTGTTCAGGATGTGATAAGTTGTGTTCACTGATTCTGTCTAGAAGTGGTCCAGAAGACTTTGTTCCAGTAGCATTGTTCGTGCAGTGTCTTGAAGTGATCTATTCTTTCGCTCAACTACTCCATTTTGTTAAGGTGAACGGGGTGATGAGAGGTTTTGAGTGAACCCATTTTGTGAGCAGAATTCCTCAAAGGCGTTATTTTCAAATTCTCCTCCGTGATCACTATGAATTGTGAAAATATAAAAGCATGCTTCTCTTTGTACTTTTCTACAAAAGACTTCAAAGTTAGCAAAAGCTTCATGTTTATTAGTAAGAAATATAACCCAAGTGAATCTAGAGTAGTCATCAACAATAACGAAAGCGTATCTTTTACCACCAATGCTAAAAGTCCTGGTAGGACCAAAAAGATCCATGTGAAGGAGTTGAAGAGGCTTAGAAGTACTTACGATATCCTTGACTTTGAAGGAGGAGCGAGTTTGTTTACCAAGTTGACAAGCATCACAAATATGATCCTTTTCAAACTTGAGCTTTGGAAACCCCTCAACTAATTCAAGTCTGGAGAGTTTGTTAAGAGCATGCATACTTGCATGACCAAGCTTTCTATGCCATAACCAAGGATCACAGGATAAAGCAGTAAGACAGGTTAAAGTAGGTAAATCAATATTATTTAAAATATAGATGTTGTCAACTTGATCACCTATAATGGTGATGTTCTTTGCCACATTACTAATGGTGAATTTGAGAGCATTGAACAACACATCAAATCCTGCATCACACAGTTGGCTTATGCTGAGTAGATTGTGCTTTAGTCCATCAACCAGGTATACTTCAATTAAGTCGCAGGAGGGGGTGATTGTTATAGATCCAACTCCAACAACGAGTCCTTTAGAATTGTCTCCAAATCTCATATATCCACCATCAATATCCTTTACTGATTTGAAATTCTTTCTTTTACCTGTCATATGTCTGGAACACCCGCTATCTATTACCCACATACCCTTTTTGTATGTTTTCTTAGAGTGTTCCTGCAAAATAAGTAAATTAGTTTCTTTCAGGTACCCAAGTATTTTTGGGTCCTTGATGGTTAGTGTTAGTGTCCTTAGCCTTCCATATCCATTTTCCAGGATAAAATCTCTTGCAGTTAAAGGCTTTGTGACCGCTTTCACCACAGGTGAAGCAGGTGGGTTTAAAATGATTGAAGGAGTTTTTTACAGAACAAAAGTCAATTGATGAGTTGGAAACACAATTACTTTTAGATCCTCTTGAGGAGGAATTCTTTGTTTTGACTGAGCATTGACTGGGTGATTTTTGGTATTGTTTAAATGCATCTTGATTTCACTAAGTTCCTCTTCAAGCAATGCTACTTTAATTTGACTTGCTTCAAGAAGAATTTGTCAGTCTTTCTTTTCTTTTGCAAGCTTATTGTATTCATCAATAAGCTTTTCCAGATCATCAGTAACTAAATCCAGAGATTATTGAAGATTTGCACAATTAGGACAATCATATTGTCTTACCTCACTTGTTTCACCGATGGCCATAAAGCATATGTTGGCTGTTTCATTCGTCTCGTCTTCTGAGGCTTCTTGATTGCTCCAAGCTCTAAAGTTCTTTGAGTTGTTGTTCTTTTGACTACCCTTTCTTTTAAGTTCAGGGTAGTTTGTTTTGATATGTCCTGTTTCACCACAATGATAGCATCTGTCATCATTTTATTGATATTCATTACCTTTGTTGTTTGACTGTGGCCTCTGATTTCTTTGTCTTAGCGTATGCCTAAATCCTTGATTGATTAGAGCTAGTGCTTGATTTCCTTCCTCATCCATTTCTTCCAATGAGTTTTCCTGGGAAAGTGCATTGAAGGCGACTGTTTTCTTCTTTTCTTCCTTAAGATGCCTGTTGATGTGATTTTGTTCGTCGGCCATCAAGTTTCCTCATAGTTCATCATAGGTCATATTTTTCAGATCTCCATCTTCAAGAATGGTGGGCTTTGTTTCCCAAATTTTGGGAAGACTTCTGATGAGCTTCCTGACCTGTAGTCCATTTGAGTATACCATTCCTAGAGATTTGAGCTCTCCTACAATTTTGCTGAATCTTGAAAACATGGTTTCCACAGATTCTTCATCAACCATCTTGAATAGTTCATACTCGTTTACTAAGGCACTGATCCTGGCTTCTTTTACTTTGGTGGTTCCTTCATATGTGACTTCAAGTTTGTCACACATCTCCTTGGCAGTTTCGCAGGTGGAGATTTTTTCATATTCTGCTCCGCTCACTGCACAGTAAAGTAAGCTTATGGCTCTAGCATTAATTTGAATTACCTCTTGTTGTTCCTTTGTGACTTCAGAGGTTTCTAGATCAACTTTTCTTGCAGAATCTTTTAGTCCAGGGATAAGTTTTGGTCCTTTCTTTATTACAACCCAGGCTTGGAAGTCATTGGATTGTACAAATATTTTGAACCTTTCCATCCAGTGAGAGTAATATTGTCCGTCGAAGTATGGAGGTTTGTTTGATGAATGTCCATCTTGCAATATTGCTCCAGGGATTTGATATGCTGCCATTTGATATTTTCTCACGTGTTGTTAGACATTTGTAATGTGAGACCTGCTCTGATACCAATTGAAAGTCAAGAGGAGGGGAGTGAATTGAAAATTTCTTACCACCAAGTCGACTGTGGCTACGTACTAGTCGACTCACCTTCAAGTTAGCTTAAAGAAACAGTTTATGAAATAAAGCAAGAACTGAAAGTAATCAGATGCACATAGTTTTTATACTGGTTCGAATCACCAATGTGGTGCTTATTCCAGTCCCCTTGGGTTTCAAAGGTTTCCTTTAGAGCCTTTGATCGAACGAGGGTTACAAAGGAGTGACTTTGACAATTCACGATTGTCTTTCTTAACACTCGTAGTGACACAGCCTCTACCTGTATAACTAGTACTGACTTATTCTTTTTCTTTTTGGTTACAATTGTAGACACTAGAGAATACAAAGTATTACGAAAGATAAAAGCTAGACAGTGGTCTTGTTCAAGAGAAGTTGCGTGAAGTCCTTCTCTTTGGCTGGTACTCTTTATAGGGACTTGTTGTTGCTCTTGTAAAAGGAAAACCCAAGGGGCCTTTGATCAATCAAGGATTCTGATTTTATTCCTTGATTGATTTTCTTCAATCATATCCATATCAGATATGTCCATGATACTCTTTTCGTGTTGGTTTTATTCCCCCTTGCTTGTCTTCAGTCAATCATGTCCATATCAGATATGTCCATGATTCTTCTTTCCATTTTGGATCTTCTTGCTTGCAGCTTTGCTCGTCGACTGGGTTATCTCGCGATTGCCTTTCCTTGTGTGCTTGATATCTTTTCGTGATCTCAGGATCATGATTTACAATCTTCCTTGTGTACTCGATATTTTCTTGTGATTTTACTGTATCTTCTTCTCCTTGATTCCGGAGTCATGATTTGCTTAAATCATGGGTTGCTTGATCTTCCTTGCCTTATGTGTAATCCATTTGCTTGTTGTTTCCTTTTTGCTTACAATAGAATGAGCAATCAGTTTTTGTCATTATTAAAACAAAATCCTAGGAGGCTAACAAACCTAGCCTACCTGGACGCCAAGTAGCTGCACAACGCATATTCCAACTCCATGAAGGCGTTTCCTGATGGATGACAAGTCCAAAATCCATGGTTTCGCGTTCTTTTAGCCGAAATCTCTCCTCCCCATGGCTCTCAAGCCTTGGAGCAGCATAGGAGGGTTTTTGGTGTAACCATCGTGTGTTTTCCAACTGAGGAGGAGAAGACTAAATTATAACTCGCGTACTAAGCTTATGTTTTTCGCCTTATCGCTATAGCGGCTGGCTGACCGCTACGGCGGCGCACTATAGCGGAATAATTTTTGCTATAACCGAGTGATGTCAGTCCGGATGAATTTTAAAATTCAAAAATTTTCATCACGTTAATCCCACTTAATTCAAAACATATCTAGTCATTTTTGAAACTCGTTATATCGTGATTTCTAAAATAACAACGGATCAAGTCGTTACAAAACTAGCTAATTTTCTTTATAAATTTTTCTGAATTAAATTTCCCTCCAAGAGGAGATAATCTCTAATGCTAAATGACAAAATAAGATAATAAACTACTTTCTTCAGGGAAAAACTTGTTATAGTTATCGTAATTGTCTCGTCAAAGTCAACATTTATTTGTTGTGAACATATCTGCCCTTGATTGTTGCATCATCAAAAAACATGAAAATCTACACACTAAACTATTAGTTTTACTTTTTCTTTCCAGATCTATGAAGAAATAAAAGAATAGGGTAAAATCCTAAGAAGGAAGTCACATAATATAAATATTTTTTGTGGAGAATTAAGTAGAAATCTCTAAAAAGTACCAAGAATGACAAACTTTCACCGAGAAAGACATAAAACATCTCTAGAAGCGACATAAATTCTGTCAACAACAGTAATGTTGTGATACATTTTCTAACAAAGAACAAAATGAAGAAAAAAAAAGCACAAAGGAAGAAAAATAACTAATTGATTGCACATAAAACATCCTAAATAATTGATGATTACCTCAAAATAAATCAACTTCACAATGAGAAAAAATACATATATATAAAATTGTAGAATAACAAAATGAAGCGTTGCAATAGATAAATGTATATATCTGATAGATAGATCAATTAACTACTTACTATATGTCTACTCACCTGAAAAAAATAGAGAAGATATGGATTATACATTCTCCGTCAGTTGATGTATAAAATGTTAATGTGCCCTCAAATGCAACTGTTTTCATCCATTTGTTGGACAATTTTTTGGGCAAAAATTTATTCCAGCAACTTAAGGTGGTAAAATAAATATTTTAAGTCAGATTGCAAAATTCAAAAACTTGAAAAATAGCTCTTATGATCAGAAAATTCTTGATAGTATTCCTCATCGATAAAGGCATCTTCTTTTTGCAGGTTTGTTGATACGTATAAACTTATTCAAAATTAAAATGAAATTGTACTACCTCAAAGAAAATAGAATCAAACATTTACATGGTGCCAAAACTCATTATTGATTATTGTTTTGGAGGAAGGCATATTAAAAAGGCTGAAAATAATTTTTGATGAGACCAAAAAGGCGTGTTTTATAGAATTTATAAAGTTATACCTTGTAATTTTATCTTTAAAAGTTTTAAAGATAAGTACCACACAAGAAAATTATAAAATAGTTTGTACTTAGTAGAACCTTATCCCACATTGGTGAAAAAGGCAGGTGTGAGAATGTTTAAATACTTTGGATTGATCTAGAGTAATACTTTAAATACCTATATGAATATTGAGGTGGTGCCGCTTCAAATAAGATATAAAAGATTGATCTTGCAAATGTTCATGAAGTCAGGATTAATTGCACATGACCGTTAAAGTGCTAAACCAAGTTATGATTTACTTTAGGAGAAAAGACATCAAATACACTATAAAGTTATTTCGAAAAGTCGAGTTCACACTCAAACTTTATGGATGACCTATTATCCCCCTATACATATTAAAAGTAAATTTATTACCTCCTTGAAATGTCAAAATCACCCTTGTGGTGGGCAGTGTACACACGTCTCCACGTCAATGTCATGTCAGAAGTGTACTATATTTTTAATTCTTTACTCTTTTTTCATTTCATAATTTTTTCTTCTATTAATTACATTAATTAATACTAATTAACTACTAAAATTCCTAAATAATTATGAACGGTAATCTTCTCCATCACCGAAATTTTATCACCTCATCCTAATATTTTGCCAAAAATACAATAACAAACTCTAAATTAAACATTATTTCTATTTTTTTGCGCACAATTTACGATCTGTTTCTTCTTTGAAGTCAATTTTTTTTATTTGCAGAGTATAGTGAATTTCCCAGCAAAAATAGTTGTTTTTTTCAATGAATATTCGGTGGTTACAGACAGAATAAATCATGAGTTTATGCATAAATCATGAGTTTATGAAGAGATTTAACTGAATTTTCAGTAGGAGCCGTCATCTTTCTAATGGTTTTTTCTGGTGGGTTCTCCGACGAGTGTTTGGATAGAAAATCAGAAACTCATAAATTTTATGAAGAAATCATAAATTTTTTGATACAAGTCATCGTCTTCTCCATTAATTTTAACTTTCTTCCCTTAAGCTTCTCTTTCAAAGTTTAGAGGGAGAGTGTGCTTGCCGGAGATTTTTAACGGAACAGAGTGAAGAAGATGAAGAACTGAGATAAAGAAGATACTAAAAAGAAGGAAAAGGGGAAGTTTAAAAGAGAAGTGGGATCCACAAATAAATAAATAAAATAAAAAGAAATCTAAGATAATTAATTATTTTAGAAATAGTGTACTATATTAAGAAAATGAAGAATACTTTATTTATATAATGGTCAATAAAATAGCGACACTTCTGTAATTTTGTTATTTTAAATAAAGAAAAAAAATCTCACGCATTTTTAGGAAGGTGAATACACTTTCTTTACCATATCACGTTTTAGGGAGATAATAAATTCACTTTTGAAATTTTGTAGGGAGGTAATAGGTCGCTCGTAAAGTTTGAGTGTGAACTCGACTTTTCGGGACAACTTCAGAGTGTATTTGAAGTTTGAGGTAATGTCACATGTGTGATGCTTTCTGTTTGACATAATGAATTGTGGTTCAAATCTCCGGATACCATCAACTTCGTTGAACTTTAAAGTGTCTACACTAACTGAAAGTTCAAATCTACTTAAGATACTTTTCGCTATGTGTGATATTATGAGAAACATTACAAACTAGCGTGGGGGATTGTAAAATAGTTTGTACTTGTAGGAAACTTATCCCACATTGGTGGAAAAGGAAGGTGTGAGAAGGTTTAAATACTTTGGACCTTTACGTGTACTTGAATATGTGATCCCACCAAATGTATATATATATATATATAAATCTAATGACTTGGACTTGGACTTGGGCGCGGATCGGGTCGGACCTTTAAATAAAAGACTATTTTATTTTTTGTTCCAAGTTTTAATTTATTTGAAATTTAAATTTCAAATTTAAATTTCAGTTTTAACTGAAACACCTGTTCAAATAAGACACTTAAGACGCCTCTTCAAAATAATTTTTTTCATACCTGTTCAGATAAGACATCTTTTCAGAACGATTGTCTTCTTCTTCTATAAATAAAGTTATCCTGGAGTGACTAAATATTTTGTAGTAATAATTTTGACTTTGAGAAATCCTGAAGAAACTTACTTGTATTCCCTTAAAGCAAATACCGACTATTTCTTTAAGGACAGTAAATTTATTCAAATCTCAAAATTTTTCTATTCTCTTCTTTTTTCTAACAAAAATAACCTAATCACAAATTCCTCCTATATTTTAAATCATTATTCTTAGCCGTGTTAATAACTACTCTTTAGTGGTTATAACTTTTTAGAAACTACTCCGATCCTTAACTAGTGACTACAATTTTATATATTTGGTTAACTTTAAATTAAATTTAACATTGACTTTGTTTCTAAGTTTTAAAATTACCATTTTTATTCTGCTATTAAAATGAGAAGCAATTAAAGAAAGATAGTAACTTAAATAAGGTAAAAAGAAAACAAAACACGTAATTTGCCATGTGATCACGTCTTAGTGAGAATTATGCATACACTTCTTTATGGACAATCTTCAAACGCTACACTGTTAGATTAAGAAAAAATGAGTTGAACTTATTATTACTTTGCAATTAGATTAATTAAAAATTTAGTTAAATTTTGTGAAATTATAACTTGTAATAATTTGTTTAGAATAAATAAAAAATCTAACTGTTTAGGATGAACGTGGGAACTTAATGTGCTTTTTAGGGAAATAATTCCGTTTTTATTATTTATAAAAGTGCAATTTAGGTAATTTTTAATGTGCAACTTGCATAATTATTTTCATGTTTGAATTCTTTTTTTAAAACTATAGAAAAGTAAATTAAAAAATAGTGTAGTAACTAATAACTAATCTAACTAATTTTATTGTCCTAAAATGCCGAATGGCTTATTCATAGGATGCCACTTGGCTTAATTCTAGGCTAGACTTTCTTCCTTTTAATTATATAATAATAATATAATAATAATAGTAATAATAATAATATATATAAATAAGCGAAAAGTGTCACATAAATTAAAACAGAAAAAATATATTGTATTAGTACGTCTAGGGTATAACTAGATCTTTCCACTCTATTTTGTTACATATAGATTAAGGAAAATACATCTTTTTTTCGATCCACCACATGAATTTTATATGAACCATGGCATTTGTTTTCCCCTTTCCAATGAAAAAACATGGAAGAACAAGTTGGATATAGGGAGAAGAATTTCGTCTTTTTTAAGGACCATAAAATGGAAAACATATACGCAATATTCTAAAAGTAGAACAAAACTAGTGTTCCATTCATTATTAAACACTTAACTAGCACAAGTTGTGGTAAAGCTCCACAACCATATTACATATTACATCCATAGAAGAAAAATATCATCATCATGCCTTTATTTCATACATAGAGTACTTGCAGATTATCAATTAGGAAACACCAATCTTGCTTTTCTGGAGATCATTTTCTCCTTATTCACTTACATATTCAGATTCTCCTTCACAAATACAAGTTCCATCACCACTGAAATAGTTGCATCCCTTTTTTCCTGCGCAACAATTGGTGCATATGCGATCAAGATTAATCATTTTATTTTCTGTAAGTGGGCAAATCCCATAGGCAATTCTTCCGTCACAATTTCGAGAACAAGGCTTTCCTAGTTTATTTTTTACCTCACTTATATATTCAGATTCTCCTTCACATATAAAAGTTCCATCTGCACTAAAATAATTACATCCTTTTTTTCTTGCACAACAGTTAGTGCATATTCCATTAATATCAATTTTGTTACTTATTTCAGAACGAGGGCAAATCCCATAGGCAATTCTTCCATCACAATTCCAAGGACAAGACTTTCCTAAATTATTTTTTACCTCACTTACAAATTCAGATTCTCCTTCACATATAAATGTTCCATCTGCACTGAAATAATTACATCCTTTTTTTCCTGCACAACAGTTAGTGCATATTCCATTAAGATCAGTTTTGTTACTTATTTCAGAAAGTGGGCAAATCCCATAGTCAATTCGAGGGTCACAATTCAGAGTACAAGTCTTCCCTAGATTATTGTCCACCACACTTACATATTCAGATTCTCCTTCACAAATAAAATTTTTATCCGCACTGAAATAACTACATCTTTTTTTTCCTGCACAACAGTTAGTGCATATTCCATTAAGATTAATTTTATTACTTATTTCAGAACTTTGATAAATTCCGTAGGCAATTCTCACATCGCATTCTCTCGTGCAAGCCTTGGCATTTGCATGTTCAACATTGCTCACAAACAGAATAATTTCTGGCGTTCAACATATATAGCCAAATTAATAATCTAGAAACATTATTACACAATGGATCCATAGGAAAGAAAATATCTTAAAATGTTGCTTGATTAATGTAAAAGTGAATAAGTATAAAAGTGAAAAGAAAGAAGAACAAGAAGAAAAACCTTACCAATTAAAAGGAGAAGAGGAGGTAACTAACTTTGTGAATAGCGATACTCAATATCTCAGTGTTACTTGATTTTGTTTTTGAGCAAGAAGGGTGCATTCTCTCCACCTACTTATAGCAGATGAGAGATATACTAGTACAACACATGAAAATGACTTAAAACTTACTCTCTTTCTAATAATGTAGGCATTTTAACTAGGGCAACTTTCAGAAATAGCCTAACTATAGGCAAAAATAGGATAACATAGCAACACTTTCAATAATTACAATTTGTAGTGCCACTGTATTCATTTTCGTTGGCTACCCGCTATATCAATTGTATGCAATTTACTGTATTTGATATAAAATACAAATGCAGTAATTAATTACTGACTGTATTTCTCTTGTATTTTATATTTTTACATCTCTGTCTCTCTTTCAAATGTATCAAACATATCATTTATATTTGGTATTTTCACATCTCTATCTTTCCTTCAAATGTATCAAATTTATCAATTGTATTTGTATATAAACAAGTATATGCATCGTTTGTATTTTTTTAGTCTATCATATACAAATACAAATGTATGTTCCCCACACTTTGTACTACGTTTCCTATGTGGTAGAATTGCTAGGAGAGAAATTGAGAAAGGTTGAAATGACCTAGGAATGATGGAATTCGGGGAATAAGGGGGTACCAAACATGTATGTTCTTGGGTGTTGATTTAGGTACGTTAAAATGATCATAGACTATTTAATTTCCTGTTTTGTCCATAAAAAATGATAAGACTAGGAGAATTAACGGTGGAAAAGTCCGAGAAAAGGGTGGGATGATCATGAGTGGCCTGGGGTTTGGGGATTTGGTATAATCCGGGTAATGTACAAGCCTGTATGTTAATTGTATGCATTATGTGTTATTTTTAGACCAAGAACGCGAGAGGAATCCAGAACACGGGAAAGCTCGGGTTGAATAGAGCTTGGAACATTAGAGGTAGGTGATGTCTTTCGTATTTTTGAATGTGTATATTCATTGTACTCGTTGTCTAAGTAATTGTGTGCATTACATTTCTTAGGGGATTTGTGTGGAATGTCTAAGTTCCGCTTACAGTCTATGTTTGAATGGTTTTTACTTGTTGGATTTACAAGGGGTGTGCATTCATTCTATTGACTGTTGTTGTTGACATTCGGTTGGCTCGGTTACCATGCCTGGTACGAGTATAACATTTGGTTGGCACGGGTACCACGCCTGGTACGGGTTTACTTTATTACATCTTGTACTGTTTCATTGATCATTGTATTACATTGGTTGATATTGGTTCCGTGAGAGGACTGGGTTGTTTTACTAAATGTGATACTTGATATGGTTTAGTGAGTGGACCGGGTTGTTATCGAAAAGTGATATTGATTGGTGGTCCTTGAGTGACTGAGAACTATTGTATGACGTTGAATTGATCTTGGTTTAGTCCGGGTAATCACTTCTTGTGGTAGTTGTCTAGAGGGGATTCCAGGGTGGGTCAGGGCTAGATGGTAAGGTGTGGTTATGGTTATTCTTGTTGGTGGAATAGAACTGTAAGAGATGGATTCATGCGGTAACAAGTTAGGTAGATACCTGTAGTCTAGAGATGCCTGTGATATTGTTGCATGTTTGCCATACTTGTTACTGGATTTTGTGTACTATTCATATACTGTTTTCTTGAATACTGGCTGATGATCCTACCAGTACATAATGGTAGTGTACTGATACTGGACTTTTATTTCTTTTGATGAGTACTGGAAATCTTCCAGCGGCTGAGATGAGATCTCATATTTAGCACCGACGATTCCGATCATCAAGGGTGAGCTAATAATTCGAGCTACGTTGGGACTATCTCTAGAGTTTTAGTCCATTTGTTTGGACTTAAAAACTATTCTTTATTTTTTTTTGGGATTGCATTCCCGTACTCTAGATTTGGTATTGATGTTTGGTACGATGACTTTGAGTTCCTAGGTGGGATTTTCTGCAGATTATTAATTATGATAAGTATTTTGAGTAGTGGATCTTATTTTCATTACTAGTTTACTTTGATGCTCGCTGGTTTTAGGCTGTTAGTCTAGGTAAGGGTGGAACTCTATTGGTTCATTCATCCGAGGGTTGGGTGGGTGCCACTCACGATGGGTTGGATCATGAAAAGATGGCATCAGAGCCTAGGTTCATTTATCTTATTGTACCAAACAGGTCTAGTAGAGTCTTGCGGAACGGTGCGGAGACGTCTGTACTTTTCTTCAAGAGGCTATGGGGCTTTAGGAAAAACTATCTCTTCCTTCTTTTCCTTCGTGCTATAACTCGATTCCAATTGGTATCTGGTGATACGAATTGGTATCTAACCTCGTTCACTCTTCTGTCCGTAGATGGTTACTACAAGTAATAACGGAGCAAGGCCAGTGGGCCCAGTAGTTCACAACAGAGGTAGGGAAAGGGGCAGGGGATGAGTTAGAGCCGCACCCCCCAGGGGTGGAGCTCGAGCTGCTACTGCTGCACGTAAGGTAACCCCTCCCCCACCTCAGAATCTTGTGGCTGTGGATGTAGAAGAAGTAGTGGTAGAAGATGGAGGAGCTCAGGAGGAGGAAACACTGGTTGGGGGTACATGCCTTCCTAATATGACACCAGAGGCTTTCAGGAAGGCGTGGGATATTTTGAGTGGGTTAGTTGGTGTTGGAGCCATACCCACAGCTTATGCGAATCAAGCCTTGCATACTCAGCCGACAGTTACTACTACACCAAGGATGGATGCAGCTTCGGGCACAAATGATCTTCTCAGGCCAATGTTAGGCCCAGTGATGACAGGTAATGAGCATGAGATGCTGACTAAGTTCTTTAAGCTGAAACCTCCGATGTTTCAGGGTGTAGACAAGGAGGATGCCTATGAGTTCATCCTAGATTGCCATGAGAGGTTGAACAAGTTGGGTATTGTACGTCAGCATGGGGTGGAGTTTGTCCCTTTTCAGCTGCAGGGTGATGCCAAGCAGTGGTGGAGGTCTTATGTTGAGTGTCGATCATCTATCTTACCTCCACTGACTTAGGAGCAGTTCCATGCCTTGTTTCTAGAGAAGTACGTTCCCTGTACTTTGAGGGATCGGAAGAAGAATGAGTTTCTGAACTTAGAGCAGGGTGGCATATCGGTCTCAGCTTATGAGGCTAAGTTTCATGCATTGTCTCGTTTTGCTACACAGATGTTGGGTTCCGAGGAGGAACATGTCTGGTTGTTTATCAAGGGTCTGAATAGTGATCTGTAGGTACTGACAGTGCATATGACTTTTTCAGGGAAGGGTTTTAATGATGTGGTGGACTATGTGAAGAAGATTGAGGGAGTTAGGCAAGCGGGGCGGGCTAAGCCTTTAGCCAAAAGGCCCCAAAATGAGGGAAATTTTGGTGGTTTATACTCTAGGGGCCAGCATCAGCAGACTTACTCGGCCAGTCCTATTCAGTCAGCTCTTCCAGCTACTACAGGTGGTTGTTAGAGAGCGCAGTCTTCAGCTCCTAGAGGCCAAGGGTAATATTATACATCAGCTAGCAGGCCTACTTTGGACCGTGGTTGCTTCCATTGTCGTGAGTTGGGCCACTTTAAGAGGGAGTGTCCACATAGGCAGGTAGGTAATCACGGTCAGCAGTAGACTAGAGAAGTGGTTTCGGCAGGCAGAGGTGGTAATGCTAGGGGTTGTCCACAGGGTGGGCGAGGTAATTTCCAAGGAGGCCAGGGAGATCGAGGGAATGGCGGTGCACAACCGGCTTAGAAAGTTGCCCAGATTGATGATTGAGCACTTTGCTATGCTTTTCTAGGAAGGACTGAGGTAGAAGCCTCAGATGTGGTGATCACAGGTACTATTCTTATCTGTGATAAAATGGCCTCAGTATTATTTGACCTGGGATCTACATATTCTTATGTGTCTGTTAGTTTTTCATAGGTTCTGAATTTGAATTACGATATCCTTGATTCCCCTATCCATGTATCTACCCCAGTTGAAGAGTCGGTGATTGTGACTCATGTGTATCGTGGTTGTTTCGTGGTATTTGTGGGGTTACGTACTTGGGTAGATTTAGTGATTCTGGATATGGTTGATTTTGATATTATCTTGGGTATGACCTGGCTATCTCCTTATCATGTTGTGTTGAACTGTAACACCAAAACTGTGACTCTAGAAATTCTGGGTAAGAATAGATTAGAGTGGAAAGTTGTATACAAGTCTAAGCCAGTTAAGATAATATCATTTGTTCGGGCTAGGAAGCTAGTAGGAAGGGGGTTTCTAGCCATCTTGGCTCATCTCTAGGATGATAGTGTGGAGTCCCCTTCTATTGAGTCAGTTCTGGTGGTGTCTGAATTTGTAGAGGTGTTTCCAGCGGATTTGCCTGGTATGCCTCCGGACAAGGATATAGATTTTTGTATTGATTTGGAGCCAGGCACTCGTCCTATATCTATTCCTCCGTATAGAATGGCTCCGGCAGAGTTAAGGGAACTTAAGACTCAGCCGCAGGAACTCCTAGATAAGGGATTTATATGTCCCAGTGCTTCACCTTGGGGGGCTCCGATTTTGTTTGTGAAAAATAAGGATGGTAGTATGCGGATGTGCATAGACTACAGAGAGTTGAACAAGGTGACCATCTGGAATAAGTATCCTTTACCCCGAATAGATGATTTGTTTGACCAGCTTCAGGGTGCATCAATATTTTTGAAAATCAACTTGAGGTCGGGGTACCATCAGCTAAAGATTAAGCCTGAGGATATTCCGAAAACTCCTTTTCGTACTCGGTATGGGCATTATGAGTTTCTAGTAATGTCATTTGGTTTGACCAATGCGCCGGTAGCATTCATGAGTTTGATGAATGGGATGTTTAAGTCCTACTTGGATTCTTTTATTTTCGTATTCATTGACGATATTTTGATCCACTCTAAGAGTAGGAAGGAGTATGCTAATCATCTTCGCATTTTGCTGTACATCTTGAGTAACCAAAAGCTTTATGTAATATTAACTAAGTGTGAGTTTTGGTTGACTTCTGTGGCATTTTTGGGGCCTGTGGTGTCAAAAAAGGGGGTTATATTGGATCCCCAGAAAATTGAGGCAGTTAAGAGTTGGGTCCGACCTTGCTTTGTGACAGAGGTGAGAAGTTTTGTTGGGCTCGCGGGGTACTACCGGAGGTTTGAGAATAACTTTGCTTCTATTGCTACTCTCCTGACCAGGCTACACAGAAGGAGGTACCATTTGTGTGGTACGACAAGTGCGAGGAGAGCTTCAAAAAGCTTAAGACACTTTTGACAACGGCTCCTATATTGTCCTTGCCGGTTGAAGGTAAAGACTTTATTGTTTACTTTGATGCTTCCCATTTTGGTTTGGGTGTTGTGTTGATGCAGGATAGGAATGTGATAGCCTATGCATCCAGGCAGTTGAAGGTGCATGAGAGGAATTACCCGACTCACGATTTAGAGTTGGCAGCGGTGGTTTTTTCTTTGAAAATTTGGAGACGCTACCTTTATGGTGTCAAGTGTGAAGTATTCACAGATTATCACAGTATGTAGCACGTTTTCACTCAGAAGGATTTGAATCTGAGGCAGAGAAGGTGGATGGAGTTATTGAAAGATTATGATGTGACCATTCAGTACCATCCGGGTAAGGCTAATATGGTGGTAGACGCATTGAGCCAAAAAATGATTAGCATGGGTAACTTGGCTTGTTTGGGGGTGTCCAAATGACTGCTAGCTAAGGATATTCAGGCTCTGGAGGCCAAGTTCATGCACTTGGGTGTCTCATACCAAGATGGGGTGTTGGCCAGCATTGAGGTCAAGTCCACCTTCATAGAAGAAATAAAGGTAAGACAATTTCAAGATTCGAAACTGGGCAAGTTGTGGAGTAAAGTGATATTCGGGGAGTCCAGAGATGTTATGCTAGACTATGGTGATGTATTGCATTTCAGAGAGAGGATTTGTGTTCCTCGGGTTGATGATATGATTTCGAAAATTCTGACAGAAGCTCATGGTTTGTGATACTCGATCCATCCGGGTGTAACCAAAATATACAGGAACTTGAGGCAGCATTACTGGTGGCCCGGGATGAAAAAGGACATAGTTGATTTTGTGTCCAAGTGTTAGAATTGCTAGCAGGTAAATTATGAACATCAGAGACCTGTAGGACTACTTCAGAGGATGCCAATTACAGAGTGGAAGTGGGAGAGGATATCCATGGATTTCATGGTAGGTCTTCCCAAGACATTGGGGAAGTATGACTCAATTTGGGTCATTGTTGACAGGCTGACCAAGTCCGCTCATTTCATTCCGGTCAGGGTAGATTATTGTAAGACTGCATGGGGTGCCACTGTCCATCATTTCATACAGGGGTACACAGTTTACTTCTAAGTTTTGGGGAAAGTTACATGAAGAGTTGGGTACACAACTAACCTTTAGCATAGCCTTCCATCCTCAGACTGATGGTCAGTCAGAGAGGACGATTTAGGTATTGGAGGACATGATGAGAGCATGTGTAATGGACTTTGGTGGTCATTGGGACCAGTTTCTACCATTGTGTGAATTCTCATACAATAACAACTACCACTCCTATATCGATATGGCACCGTTCGAGGCCCTGTATAGGAGAAACTGCAGTTCACCAGTTGGGTGGTTTGAGGAAGGTGATGTAAAGCCTCTGGGTGTAGACTTAGTGAAGGAAGTGCAAGAAAAAGTAAGGGGCATACATACCAAGTTGTTGGCTGCTCAAAGCAGGCAGAAGGAGTATCCAGATCGTAAGGTCCAGGACATGGACTTTCAGGTTGGTGAACAAGTATTGCTAAAAGTGTCACCAATGAAAGGGGTTATGCGGTTCGGTAAGAAGGGCAAGCTTAGACCTTGATTTATTGGTCTATTTGAGGTCCTTGAGATGGTGGGACTAGTGGCTTACAAGTTAGCACTGTCACCTAGTTTGTCGGGCGTCCATCCGGTATTCTATGTATCCATGCTTAAGTGATACCATGGGGATGGGGACTACATTATCAAGTAGGATGAGGTACTTTTTGATAAGGATCTTCGTTATGAGGAGGAATCGGTTATGATTCTTTCTCGGGATACCAGAGGTTGAGGACAAAGGTGATTGATATGGTGAAGGTTCAGTGGAAGCATCATCCGATTGAGGAAGCCACTTGGGAAACTGAGAAGGACATGCGGGACAAGTAACCTCAATTGTTTGAGGATTCAGGTACTACACTTCCTTTCTTTTATTTCTGTAATTTCAGGTTTGATCATTCGGGGATGAACGATGGGTAAATTGGTATCTATTGTAACGACTGGGTATGTCATTAAGGGTAGTTCAATCGTGCCAAGTTTTAGAGTTAGAAAACTTTGGGTTTGGGAGTTTGAAATTCTGGGCTAGGCTAGCCTCAGCCAGTTTTGGAGTGAGATAAAGTCTAGGGAAATCCAAGTAAAATGGGTTTAGGTATCTTAGACTGAGCTAGTTTTCCATGTATCCAAGACATAAAGGAGTCCGGGAGACTTTTCAGAATCAAATTTGGGTAAGTAGAACTCCCAAAATCGTGTTGGATGTGAAAGGGTTATTTTGGGACGTCAGGGGAACCAAGTGTGTTGTGAAATGGCCAAAACTAGCAAATTTATGGACTTTATGCCTGTGATGAGCACTGTCACGTGTGATAGCAGCCACCGCTATAGCGGTAGAAATTATCGCTATAGCAGCGGTCAACTTACTTAAGACCGCTATAACGGCAGATGACCGCTATAGTGGAGCGGGGACTGCTATAGCGGGCCGATGGGTTTTTAATGCAGAAACAGCTCTCAAAACATCAGAATTTCACAAGTTTGTTTTGGGAGAAGGGCTGGGCGAATTCAAGTTATTTTCTTCATTCCTCCACCAAAAATCGTTTCTAAGGTAAGGTTTTCGTTTCCCACACTTTGTACTATATTTCCTATGCGGTAGAATTGCTAGGAGGGAAATTGGGGAAGGTTGGAATGACCTAGGGATGATGGAATTCGGGGAAAAAGGGGGTTCCAAACATGTATGTTCTTGGGTGTTGATTTAGATACGTTAAAATGATCATAGACTATTTAATTTCCTATTTTGTCCATAAAAAATGATAAGACTAGGAGAATTAATGGTGGAAAAGCCCGGGAAAAGGGTGGGATAATCATGGGTGGCCTGGGGTTTGGGGATTTGGTATAATCCGGGTAATGTACAGGCCTGTATGTTAATTGTATGTATTATGTGTTATTTTTAGACCAAGAATGCGAGAGGAATCCGGAACAGGGGAAAGCTCGAGTTAAATAGAGCTTAGAACATTTGAAGTAGGTGATGGCTTTCGTATTTCTGTGAATGTGTATATTCATTGTACTCATTGGCGAAGTAATTGTGTGCATTACATTGCTTAGGGGATTTGTGTGGAATGTCTAAGTTCAGTTTACAGTCTATGTTTGAATGGTTTTTACGTGTTGGCTTTACAAAGGGTGTGCATTCATTCTATTGACTATTTTTGTTGACATTCAGTTGGCTCGGGTACCACGCCTGGTACAGGTATAACACATGGTTGGCATGGGTACCACGCCTGGTACGGGTATAACATTCGGTTGGCACGGGTACCACGCCTGGTACAGGTTTACTTTATTGCATCTTACACTATTTCATTGATTATTGTATTGCATTGGTTGATATTGGTTCCGTGAGAGGACCGAGTTATTTTACTGAATGTGATACTTGATATTGGTTGAGTGGACTGGGTTGTTATCGAAAAGTGCTATTGATTGGTGGTCCTTGAGTGGCTGGGAATTGTTGTATGACGTTGAATTGGTCTTGGTTTAGGCTGGGTAATCACTTCTGATGGTAGTTGTCTAGAGGGGATTCCAGGGTAGGTACGGGCTAGAAGGTAAGGTGTGGTTATGGTTATTCTTGTTGGTGGAATAGAACTGTAAGAGATGGATTCATGCGGTAACAAGTTAGGTAGAGACCTGTAGTCTAGAGATGTCTGTGATATTGTTGCATGTTTGCCATACTTGTTACTAGATTTTGTGTACTATTTATATACTATTTTCTTGAATACTGGCTGATGATCCTACCAGTACATAGTGGTGGTGTACTGATACTGCACTTGTCTTTTTTTTGGTGAGTACAGAAAATCTTCCAGCGGCTGAGAAGAGATCTCAGATTTAGCACCGATGATTCTGATCATCAAGGATGAGCTAATGATTCGAGCTACCTTGGATTATCTCTAGAGTTTTAGTCCATTTGTTCGGACTTATAAACTATTCTTTATTTTTGCTTGGGGTTGCATCCCCGTACTCTAGATTTGGTATTGATGTTTGGTACAATGACTTTCAGTTCCTAGGTGGGATTTTCCGCAGATTATTAATTATGATAAGTATTTTGAGTAGTTGATCTTATTTTCATTGCTTGTTTACTTTGATGCTTGCTGGTTTTAGGCTTTTAGTCTAGGCAAGGGTGAAACTCTATTGGTTCACTCATCCTGGGGTTGGGTGGGTGCCACTCACGATGGGTTGGGTCGTGACACATAAGAACCTCCAGTATGTTTTCACTCAGAAGGAGTTAAATCTTTTTCAGAGAAGGTGGCTAGAGCATCTCAAGGACTATAATATGAGTGTGCTTTACCATCCAGGTAAGGCCAACATAGTGGCTGATGCACTTAGCCGGTTATTTATGGGTAGTGTGATATAGGTGGAGGAAGAGAAGAAGGAATTGGCTAAGGATTTTCATAGGCTTGCTCGTCTAGGATTTTGCCTTACAGATTCAGCGGATGGTGGTGTGATAGTTCAGAATGGTGTAGAATCTTCTTTGGTAGTTGAGGTGAAGGAGTAATAAGACAGTGATCATATTTTGCATAAGTTGAAGGGTGTAGTCCATTAGCAGAGAGTAGAGGTTTTCTTCCAAGGGGGAGATGGTGTGCTTAGATATCAAGGTCGATTGTGTATCCCAGATATGGATGAGTTGAGGCAGCAAATTTTGGTAGAGGCTCACAGCTCCAAGTAATCTATCCATCCTGGGGCCACCAAGATGTATCGTGATCTACGAGAAGTCTATTGATGGAATGGAATGAAAAGGGACATTGCAGACTTCGTGGCCAAGTGTCCAAATTGTCAGCAAGTGAAGGTAGAGCATCAGATACCGAGAGGTATGACTCAGGATATAGACATTCCTACTTGGAAGTGGGAAGTGATCCATATGTATTTTATAATATGTTTAGCTCGTACTCGCCAATAGTATGACTCTATTTGAGTGATAATAGATAGGATGACTAAGTCAGCCCACTTTTTGGTTGCCAAGACTACTGATTCAGCAGAGGGCTATGCTAGAGTCTACATCCGTGAGGTAGTCAAGTCACATGGGGTTCCCTTGTTTATCATCGCAGATAGGGATACTCAGTTTACATCACAGTTCTAGAGGTCATTCCAGAAAGGTCTTGGTACTCAGGTGAATCTCAGCATAACATTTCATCCGTAGATGGATGGTCAGGCAGAGTTTACCATCCAGACCTTAGAGGATATGTTGAGGGCTTGTGTGATCAATTTCAAAGGAAATTGGGATGATCAATTACCTCTCATAGAGTTTGCCTATAATAAAAACTTCCATTCTAGTATTCAAATGGCCCCGTATGAGGCACTTTATGAACAGAGGTGTAGATTATCTATTGGCTAGTTTGAGATAGGTGAAGTAGCCTTGATAGCGCCAGATTTGATCTATGAGGCTATGGATAAAGTATAACTCATACGAGAGAGGTTGAAGACTGCTCAGAGTTGACAGAAATCCTATGCAAATGTGATAAGAAGAGACTTAGAGTTTGAAGTGGATGATTGGGTGTTTTTGAAGGTTTCACCCATGAAGAGTGTAATGAGATTTGGTATGAAAGGGAAGCTCAGTCCCCGATATGTGAGTCCTTACATAATTCTGAGAAGGGTTGGTAATGTGACTTATGAGTTAGAGTTGCCAACCGAGTTAGCAGCGGTTCATCCAGTCTTCTATGTGTCCTTATTGAAGAAGTTTGTTGGTGATCCGGTGTCAGTTGTGCCATTAGATAATGTGGGTGTGAAGGATAGCCTCACCTATGAAGAGGTTCCAGTTAAAATTCTTGATCATCAGGTTCGAAGATTAAGTAACAAGGAAGTCTCTTTAGTGAAGGTCCTTTGGAGAAACCAGTCAGTTGAAGGAGCTACTTGGGAAGCAAAAACACTTATGATGGCCTAGTACCCTCACCTCTTTCCTTCAGATTTGGTTTTTGCTTGAGGTAATAGTTTCTCTCCAGTTTTCTCAGTTTTTTCATTAGTATTCCTCTCAGTTTCATCTTATCTCAACTATTTTTGCATTTTCAGCATGCATTCATGTCTTTCGAACTTCAATCACTTAGAAATCATCTTTTAGAATTCAGTTGGTAGGGATTGCAGCTCTTTGCCTCCAAGCTCGACTTGCTTAGTATTCATTCGAGGACCAATAATCCTAAGGGGGCTATATTGTAACACCCCCAAAAAATTCTAAGCTTAGAACTAGTCCAAAATCCTAAGTGTTCAACTGTCAGGACTCAGAACATGATCCACAGACCCAATCCATGAGCTGTGGATCAAACCATGAGCCATGAACAGGCCTCGTGAAACCAGTCCTGAAGACTGACCTCTGGGTCTAAAACCATGACAGGGTTTCATGGGCCATGGACTTGACCACGATCTATGGTTTCCTCTTGTGGAATTAGCCCTGAGGGCCTATAGTTTCCCCTAATAGACACGGAAAGTTTCCATGGGTCGTGGAAAGTTCCACGAGCCGTGGATCTTATTCGTGGAATCATATTTGCAGCATGTGATTTTGGCCAGGAACCACAACCACAAACCATGAGCCGTGGTTCATTCTATGGGCCGTGGTTAGTGCCCGTGGATGCCTAAGCTGAGGGTTTTAACAATTTTTTAGATTTGATTTCCAGGGTTATTTCAGGCCTTTCCCACTCTTTTAAATAATAAAACCATGTCATTTTAACTACCCTAAGCCTAAGTATTAAGCCTAAACTACCCCAAATCCGTCATTCCAAAGAAAATTGATCGACACTTAGCCAAGAACAGAGAAAAGAAGAGGTTCTCTTCTCCCAAAGAAAGAAGTAGGGCTCTTCAACTACAGGCTCCAAACTCAAAGATTTCACCAAGGGTTTTCCTCTCAGGTATGTGGGATTTCATCAGTGGTTTCTCTTTCACCCATTGTGTCCCAAAGTTAACTCAATTCTTTAGTTCAGTTTAGTCTTCAGAGCCTAGGGTTCATAAATATTGGGAATTTATTTGTAATTCAACTTTCTTATTATAAATGAATCTTAATTACATGCTTCCTTGGAGTCTATCATTCTTGTGTACTCATAATTCTCGAACCCTCATTATATTAGATAATTCATGATTTTGAACTGTGTTATAAATTACATATTCTATTCAGATTATAGTACTGTTATGAGTAGTCGCATTCCTCACAGATGTGGGTTATGAATACCCGATAACTTAGTATTTCATGCATTATCAATCGAATACTCAGTCCCTCAGAATTGCATAATTTGGAGTGTTTTTAAATTAAACACTTATGCTTCAGTCTCAGAACATCAGTATAATTGAGCTTTTCAGTATATTAGTTTGTGATCAGTTGGGAGTAGAACTTAGCACTGAGCAGATGCAGGGATGAAGGCTCACCCATCAGTTAGCTGATACCTTTAGTAGAAGTCCCTAATTTCCAGAACTATGGATCCACCGTAGGTTCTAAAGGGTCACCCGTCAGACCAGGATTGACACCTTAGTCCTTTTGGATACCAGTCAGTGGATCCATGCCAGTCAGTGTTCGTACCTTTGTCAAGGTATGGAACACCCTTCCAGCGAGAGTTATAGGTTGGCCCCTAGTTTGCTCAGCTTGGGGTGTGTCGATTAACAGTAGCTCTCATAGTTTAGATTCAGTTGTTGCATGACCTTGTAATCAGTTATTTTAGCATATTATTGTTCAGTTGCATGTTTACTTACTTGGTCATTGCATCAGCTTACATGTTTCAGTCCCATGTTCAGTTTATCCTCTTATGTTCAGCATACCTAGAATAATGCATTCCCATATGCTCAGTACATTCAAAGTACTATCCGCATACTCCTTTGCACTATATTATTAGATAATATAGGTCCAGGCACTCAGCATCTAGGTCGCGGTTAGTACGATTCTCCGATCATCTCAGCAGCAGAGTTGGTGAATCCTCATACTTCGAGGACAATATTTATGTTTTCTTTATCTATTCAATCTTTCAGTTTTCAAACAGCTAGAGTTAGTTGAGGGCTTGTCCCAGCAACTTATCTTAGTAGAGGCTTTCAGACATAGAGTCAGATTTCAGCTTATATAGCCAGTCTTATATTTTAGACTTATTATATACATTCGGAGATTTTCAGTTTATATTTCTAAACTTATATTTTATTCAATTTAGCTTCTGCTCAGTTATTGTTATTAATTAAAATGTTTAGTATATGCCAGACCATGAGTTAGCTTGGGGTCACTTGCGGATCTAAGTACCATGTCACGTCTAGGGTGTAGACTCGGGACGTGACAACTTCTAATCCTCTGCAGCTACTTCACATGGATCTTTTTGGTCCAAGTAGAATTACAAGCATTGGTGGAAAAAAGTATGCATTTGTTATTGTTGATGATTACTCACGATTTACCTGGGTATATTTTTAGCTCATATAGATGATACTTTAAAGAATTTTAAGTTTTTCTGTGAAAAAATTCAAAGAGACAGGGGAAACTATATTACTACCACCAGAACTGATCATGGAGGAGAATTTGAGAATAATGCATTTGAAAAATTCTGTGATGAGAAATGTTACTCCCACAACTTTTCAGCTTCAAGATCCCCTCAACAAAATGGAGTGATGGAATGGAAGAATAGAACTCTCCAAAATATGGAAATAACAATGATCATTGAGAATTCATTGCCACACCACTTCTGGATAGAAGCGGTAAGTACATCCTACCATATGCTTAACATGTGCCTTATAAGGCCCATATTGAAGAAAACTCCATATGAACTATGGAATGGTAAAAGACCCAACATTAAATACTTTCAGCCATTTGGATGTAAGTGTTTTGTGCACAACAATGAAAAATACAACATTGATAAATTTGATCCTAGAAGTGATGAAGGTATTTTTCTTGGTTATTCAAACTCTATCAAATCTTATAGAGTTTTTAATAAATACACCTTACATATTGAAGAATCTATTCATGTTATTTTTGATGATGCTAATCGCTTGGTTGAGAAAAGTAGATTTCAGATGATGAAGACATACAGGAAAACCGAACAGGCAAAGCTTCATCAGTTGATCAGACTGATGTAATTAAGTCAAATGCCATCCCACATGAGTTGACTGATCAGGCAATTCACATAATCCCAAATAAATGGAGAAGTGTGCCAAATTATCCAGAGAAGTTCATTATTGGAGATCTAAAGAAAAGGATGAAAACAAGGGTCTCAAATAAAAATAAAGTAAATATTGCTCTCATATCTCAACTTGAGCCCAAAAAGGGGAATGAAGCTTTAGAAGATGATCATTGGGTCAAAGCGATACAAGAAGAACTGGATCAATTTGAGAAAAAAATAATTTGAACTCTTGTTCCAAAACCTAAAAAAGTATCTGTCATAGGCACCAAATGGGTCTTCAGAAATAAACTAAATGAATTCGGAGAAGTAGTAAGAAACAAATCTCGACTAGTGGCTCAAGGATACTCACAACAGAAATGAGTTGACTACAATGAAACATTTACTCATGTAGCCCGGTTAGAGTCAATTCGAATATTACTTGCTTATGCTTCTTTTAAAGGTTTTAAGTTATTTAAAATGGATGTTAAAAGTACTTTCCTAAATGATTTTATAGATGAAGAAGTTTTTGTAAAACAACCTCTGGGATTTGAATATCCAAAATTTCCCTATCCTATTTTTAAACTATCAAAAGCTCTTTATGATCTTAAACAAGCTCCACGAACTTGGTATGACCGATTGTGCACCTTTTTATTAGACCATGAATTTTCAAGAGGAAAAATTGATACAACTTTGTTCATTAAAAGAACTCCTTCTGAAAATTTAATAATTCAAATCTATGTTAATGATATTATTTTTGGAAGTACTAACCCTCTTTTGTGCAAGAAATTCTCCAAGCTCATGCAAGGAGAGTTTGATAAGAGTATAATGTGAAAATTAACATTCTTTCTTGGTTTACAAATAACTCAATCCAATGAAAAAAAATTATATGTCAAAGTAAGTATACCAAGAAACTGATTCAAAAGTTTGGTATGAGTGATGCTAAAACAATGGGAACCCCCATAAGCTCCACGTGTTCCCTTGACAAAGATGATAAAGGTAAATCAGTAGATAAAACTAAATATAGAGGTATGATAGGATCTCTACTCTAGTTAACTGCTAGTCAACCATATATCATATATAGTGTTTGCAAGTGTGCTCGATTTTAATCTGCTCCAAAAGAATCTCATCTTACTGCTGTGAAATGTATGATTATATATCTTGCAGGCACGATTCATCATGGTATATGGTATGCTAAATAAATGATTTTATACTTGAAGGTTTTTCTGATGCTGGCTATGCAGGTGACGAAGATGACAGAAAAAATACTAGTGGAACTTGTCAACTCCTTGGAAAATCACTAATCTCATGGAATAGCAAGAAATAGAGATTTGTATTCCTCTCAACAACTGAGGTTGAATACATTGCCATTGACCAATGTTGAGCTCAAATTTTATGGATGGTCCATCAACTCAGTAGTTATGATATATATTTTAAGCCTGTTAAAAATTTTTGTGATAATTCTAGTGTTATTTGTCTTTTAAAAAATTATGTGCATTATTCTAGAAGTAAACATATTGATATTAAGCATCATTTTATTCGTATCATATTTTAAATGGTGATATAGAGCTTGTTTTTGTTGAAACTGATTTTCAACTAGCCAATTTTTTTACAAAGCCATTATTAGAAGAAAGATTTTATTTCCTTAGAGAATCTCTTGGAATTATTCAAAACCCTCTTCTGAATTAATTATTTTATTTTGTTTACTTAGTTATATGATCTATGTGCATTCATTAATTGCTTGTGTGTGTACTCGTTTATATTTTTCCCATTTTTATGTTTGCCATTGTTTCCCTTCATAATAACACCGCCTCGTTTCTATCCCTTACGTCTCCTCGATGTCAGAAGTATCTCTTTGTTTTCCTCAGTCGTTTCACTTCAATTTTCTCTTATCTTCTTTAAAAACTTCTCTTCTTCTCTTTCTTCTTCACTTTTCTTCACCCCTCTATCTCTGCACCATGGCAAAACTTTCAAAGACTCTTTTATTCTCACTCGAAAGAGAACCAGAACCAAAGAAAAAGGGAAAGCTAATTCCCCTATTCCCGTCGACTCTAAAAATCTCAATCTATCTCTATCCTCTAATTACTCAATCCCTTTCCATACTAATTTTAGCAATACTCCATCACTACTAATTATTTACCCGAGATACCCCAATCTTTTGGTTATTCATTTTCGGCGCTTCCTTTTCTCTTTTTTGGTCAACTATTGCAGCTCAAATTGAGCAAAATTCATTAATTATAGAACCTTCTTTTTTTCTTCTTAAATTGTTCCGTTTTATTTTCTTTTCCTCTTTGTCTATTATCTCTTAATTCATTTTATTTTTTGTTTTGTTTATCTTCTTCTTAATTTTTGTCCTTTTCCATATTTTTGCTTTTTAAAAAAATGAAAAATGAAATAGAAAAATAAGAAAAATGAACTAAATATTTTTAAATTAATAAAAATAAAAATTAAATAATTAGACTATAATAAGAAAAATATTAAAGTCAACTAACTTATATATTTTTTATTTTCTCCTGTTGGTTCTTTTTTGGTCATATTTTGTTTTATCTTATTTTTTAATTAGATTATCTTCTTTTTTTTTAATCCATTTCTTAAAGATAAAATAAAATATAAAGATAAAGATATTATCTAACTGTTTTTAGACTAATAAAAATATTTTAAAAAATAATAAATAAATTACAATAATAAATAATTAAAAATGATTGAGGAGTGTCTCATTAAAGGACTAAAGTAGTACGATACCATGACAATATATAAATACATTATGATGGAGGACTGAGGAGTTTCATTAAAGGACTGAAGTAGTACTCCATGATACCATGACAGTATATAGATATATTGTGACGACATCATGGAGGATTGAGAAGTATCTTATTGAAGGACTGAAGTAGTCCTCTATGATATCGTGCCAGTGTGTAGATATACTATGATAGTATACTCAGTAGTGTCTCATTGAAGGACATAAGTAGTCCTTAATGATACTATACTAGTATATAGATATATTATGATGGTATCATGGAGGACTGAGTAGTGTCTTATTGAAGGTAGATACCATGCAAGTATATAGATATAATGTGATAGAATTTTGAGTAGTATCTCATTGAAGGACTAAAGCAGTTATCCATGATACCATGCAATATACTGATATATTGTGATGGTATCATAGAGGACTGAGGATTGTCTCATTGATGGATGATACCATTTCAGTATATAGATATACCGTGTTGGTATACTAAGGAGTGTCTCATTGAAGGACTAAAATAATCCTCCATGATACCGTGTCAATATATAGATATACTATGATTGTATCATAGAGGTCTCATTAAGGACTGACACAGACATAAATAATACCATCACAGTGTATCTATATACTGTCGTGGTATCATTGAGGCCTGAATCAAACCTCAATGATATTATGATAATAAATAAATATACTGTGATGGTATCATACAGGATTAAGAAGCGAATTATTGAAGGACTGAAGTATTCCTCAATGATACCATATCAGTAAATAGATATACTATGATAGTATACTGAGTAGTATTTTATTGAAGGACTAAAATAGTTATCCATGATATCATGCCAATATTTAGATATATTATGATGGAATCATTGAGGATTGTATCATTGATGGATGATATCATTCCAGTATATAGATATAGTGTGGTGGTATACTAAGGAGTGTCTCATTGAAAGACTGAAACAGTCCACCCTGATAACATCATAGTATATCGATATACTGTGATGGTATCATAGAGGATTGTGTAGTGTCTAATTGAAGGATAATATCATGTCAGTATATAAATATACTATGATGGTATCATGGAGGACTGAAGAGTGTCTTATTGAAGGAGTAAAATAGTCCTACATGGTACCATATTAGTATATAGATATATGTGATGATATACTGAGGAGTATCTCATTGAAGGTTGAAATAGTCCTCCATGATACTATGCTAGTATCTAGATATACTGTGATGGTATACTAAGGAGTATCTCAACGAAGAACTGAAGTAATTCTTCGTGATACTATGTTAGCATATAGATAAATTGTGATGGTATCATGAAGGACTGAAAAGTATCAGATTGAAAGACTTAAGCAGATCTCAATGAGTGTGAATGAAATTAGATTATGAAAAAATAAAAAGAAAAAAGAATTAAATAAAATTTTAAAACATAAAAATAAAACCAAAAAAAAAAGGAGCTAAATTGAGTATAAAATTATATTATGGTAAAAAAATAAAGGATAACATGATTTGAGAAAAATAGATAAATGAATGAAAAATGAGAAGAAAAAATTAAAGAATAAAAAAATAAATAAGAAAAAAAGGAGTACAAAAATAAAAAATATGGATGAATAATTATTATATCAATTATCTATTGTTGTTATATTGGAAAAAAAGAGTAAAAAAGAGAGCAAATAATCAGGAATAAAAATAAATTATGGAAGAAAAAATAAATTAGAAATGGAACAATAAATAAAGAAATTTAAAAACAAAGAGAAAACAAAAAAAAATAACACAAAAAGAAAGGAGACAAAAATAATTTTGGTGAAAGAAGAAAATAAAAATTAACATGATTTGTGAACAAAATAAATGAACAATAAAGGAGAAAAAAATAAGAAGAAAAAAAGAAAAAAAATGAAGGGGAGTAGAAAAGAAAATAAAATTAGAAGAAGTAGAGAAATAAGAAAATAAATAACCAAAAAAGAGAGAAGAAAAAGAATCAAAACTAAAGATGAATCAAATTATGGTGTGAAAAAATAAAAAATAACATAATTTGAGAAAAAATAAAATGAACAAACAAACATTAAAAAGGAAAAAACGAGAAAAAAATGTGAAAAGAAGTAGAGAAATAAAAAAAGAATGAAAAAGGAGCTAAATAACTATAAAAGCTACAAGGAAAGAGGGCATTTTCTATAATTAGTTAGGGGGATATTTTTTGTAAGGGAGTATTATCATTTTCCTTCTTATAGTTATTATTATATTTGATAATGTGAACTTTAGGGTAAATAAAGAGTCTATCATTCAATTATATATATTTTATGTTGGTCCATTGAATAAACATCAATTATGTAGTATCATTTATATTGATTCCTTGAAATAGAAGTAAGTTTCAAGTGTGAATAATTTTTTTTAATGAAACATGATGTTTACCGAAAAGCTACAACCAATCAATTTTGATTTTCTTCGAGTCTGTTATCTCTTTCACTTCTCTATACCCTTTGTTTCATATTACCTAGCTCATGTTGATTGGCATACCCTTTAAAAAATTAATTAGAGTTGTCTTTTACTAAATTAACTTTATTAATGATTCTTTGGACTCTAAATTTGACTATTACTACTTTATGTAGTTATTTAATACTAAGGGTAGTATGAAAAAAAAAGTAATAAAACTCTCTTGATTTGCTAAAATGGACAAGTAATATGAAACATCTATATTTGGTATATGAGTCAAGTAAAATGAAATGAAGGTAGTAACTAAGGGAGTATTATAAGTGGGTTACCGCAAGCATTTGATGATAAAGGGGAAAATATGGTGTGACCATTAGAAATTTAAATGACCCAACTTTGACCCATATACCACTAAATCTACTTTGGACTCAAAATAATGACAACTTATAGCCAAACTCACTCCCCCCCCCCAACCTCTCTCTCCCTCTCCCTCTCACCCCCTTTCCCCGCTCTCTCCCTCTCTCGCCCCTCTCTTTATCTTTTCTTCATAGCTTCTCTTCTTCTTTAATTGTAGTTTATGTTTTTCAAATAACTTGGGAGCTAAAGATTATATAAGATGTGTATAAAACTGTGTAACTATTGTACAAAACATCTATCTGTATAAGATTTTTATAAAAATTATATAATTATTGTATAGAATATCTATTTGTATAGGATGTTGTCACGACCCAACCCACCACGAATGACACCCACCTGAAACCCCCAGATGAGCAAACCAATTGTCAACCCAACACTTAGTGAATCTAACAGCTCAAAACTAATTGCATTAAAATAAACTAACATTCGTAATCAAAATAATAATAAAATAACCTCCTGCGGAAATACCCCTAGAAACTGAAAGTCATTGTACCAAAATATCTACCAAATATCTAGAGAACGGGGATGCAACCCCAAAAATAAGAGTTTAAGTCTGAAACAATGGTCTAGAACTAAATTGGAGGAAACCATGGTAGCCTGAAAGAAGTAGCTCACCCTTGAAATCTGAAAATGTCGGGACTACAACTGAGGTCGTGTAGAAGCCGCCGAAAGATGTCATGTACTCACAAAAATAATGCAAGTGCAGAATCAGTACACAATGTACTGGTAGGATCATCGGCCAGCTCTAATAAATAATATATGAAAAATAAACCAAAACTGAGTAAGTAGTATAAACATATAGTAACAAGCCAACAACATAACCCAGACTCTTAGTCCTTCCTCTAACTTATCCACTACATGAAAAAAGTTCAACAATCATCACAACAATAACAATGATTACAAAACATACTAAAACCAGTCCAATGGCCTAAGTTACCCGGACTATACTCAAATTATAATCTCCAGGACAAACCATGATCATTCTACCCATCTCTGGTATTTTCCATCTTTAATTCACCTAAAACTACCATTTTGTGGATACAATAAGCAAATAATGGTGTTTTAATCATGAATAAGGAATAATAATCATAACCCAAGAATTCTACAACCTAAAATCTCCATTTTTTCACCGGATTCTACCATTCTAGGTCAATCCAAACTTTTCCCCAAGCCTGAAATCTCCATTTCTAAGGTCTGTGACTTATTCCACTATAGTGGTTCGTACATTGCTATAGCGGCACCGCCGTAGCGGACTCGACCGCTATGGCAATGCTGATCGACCTTGACACTCGCTATAGCGGGAATTTCTCCACTATAACGATCATCACTGTAGAGCGGTGTCAATCTCTATAATGGTTGACACGGAACAGAAACTCGAAAAATCTCCAAAAGTGCCTATTTTACAATACACTTTACATCCTCATGTTCCGAATCAACCCTTTCACGTCAAATTTGATATCGGAAGTTCTACTCACTCGAATTCACTTCTAAAAAGTCCCCCGTACTCCTTAATGTCTTAGCTAACAGAAAAACTAGATCAACATAAGATAGATCAATCGAAGAGTTCATGAATTTTAGGTAAGGCTCTATGTCAGTTCAGGAATATGGGTTGAAGTTCACCCCTCTCTCTAGGTATGCTCCTTCTATGATGGCCGATCCTAGGGATCAGATGAGCAAGTTCATTTATGGGGTGTCAGATTTGGTGAAGGAGTGCAAGTTCTCTATGCTTTTGGATGACATGGATATTTCTAGACTTATGACTCATGCTCACCAGATTGAGGGAGATAAGTTAAGGGAAATGGCAAGAGAGAACAAGTGGGTCATATCATAGGGTTTAGGTTTTAGCCATCAAAAGTCTGGAGGCAGACATCGTTCTTTATTTTAGAAGATATCATCAGGACCCGTGCATTCTTCAGCTAGTGCCCCTACTCAGGTCCCCAGGCCTAGGCATGATCAGTCAGGTAGAGGAGCAGGTTTGCAGTCTCAAGAGAGTGTTGTAAAAAGGCCTTCTCACCCTGTTTGCAACAAGTGTGGAAAAAATAACCCGGGAGAGTGTTAGATGGTTCAGAAGGGTGTTTTGGGTGTGGTCAAGTTGGACACAGGATTCGGGATTGCCCTTCATCTAAGAAGGGACAGGGAGGTAGTAGGACTTAGTTTTCTCCAGCAGCCCCAGGAGGTCAACTAGCCCAGCAGGGCACTACTTCTAGTTCTGGTGGTGGTCAGTGCTAGAACCGCCTTTATGCTATGTCCTCTTGCTAGGACCAGGAGAGTTCTCCGGACATTATCACTGGTATGTTGAAAGTCTTCTCTCTCGATGTATATGCTTTATTGGACCCTGGTGCCTCCCTATCTTTTGTGACCCCTTATATTGCTTGCAAGTTTGAAATTTGCTTTGAACAACTTTTAGAACCCTTTTATGTTTCTACTCCTGTTGGTGAGTCAGTCCTAGTCAAAAGAGTCTATCGAAATTGCCCTATCTCAGTCCTTCATAGAGTCATTTTAGCGGATCTAGTAGAGTTAGAGATGACTGATTTTGATGTCATTCTTGGTATATATTGGTTGTATGCATGTTATGCCTCGGTTGATTGGCATACCTGAGTCGTCAGTTTCAAGTTTCTGAATGAACCTGTCTTAGAGTGGCAAGGTAGTCCTCCATCCTTAAAGGGTCATTTCATATCTTATCTCAAGGCTAAGAAGATGATTTCTAAGAGTTATGTTTATCATATAGTTTGGGTTATGGACACAGAGTTTGAAACCCCATCCCTCTAGTCAGTTCCTGTTATGAATGAGTTTCTTAAGGTGTTTCTCAAGGATTTACCCAGAGTCCCTCCAGAGTGTGAGATCAAATTTGGAATAGATCTTCTACCAGATACGTATCCTATCTCCATTTCTCCCTATAAGATGGCTCCAGTGGAGCTTAAGGAATTGAAAGAGCAGTTGAAAGACTTCCTTGATAAAGGTTTTATCCGACCCAACATCTCTCTATGGGGTGCTCTAGTTTTATTCATGCGGAAGAAAGATGGTTCTCTCAAAATATGTATCGACTACCGTCAATTGAATAAAGTCACAATCAAGAATAAGTATCTCATTCCTAGGATTGATGACTTGTTCGATCAGTTTCAGGGTGCCAGTTACTTCTCTAAGATCGACCTTAGATCTGGTTATCATCAGCTCCATGTTTGAGAGTGTGACATTTCGAAGACAGCCTTCAGAACTCGGTATGGTCATTATGAATTTGTGGTTAAGTCTTTTGGACTAAGGAATGCTCTTGTAGCCTTTATGGACTTGATAAACCGTGTGCTCAAACAATATTTGGATATGTTTGTGATTGTTTTCATTGATGATATTCTTATCTATTTTGGAGTAAGGAGGAGCATGCGGACTATCTGAGAGTTTTGTTGCAAACTCTCAAGGATCGACAGTTATTCACTAAGTTCAGCAAGTGTGAGTTTTGGATGCAGTGTGTTGCTTTTCTGGGTCATATTGTGACTAGAGATGGTAGAGTTAATTCACAAAAAATAGAGGCAGTAAAGAACTGGCCTAGGCCCACTTCCCTATCGGATATTAGGAGCTTTTTGAGTTTGGCTGGTTATTACAGGAGATTTGTGAAAGGGTTTTCTTCCATAGCTGCCCCATTGACTAGGTTGAATCAAAAGAAGGTAAAAGTTCAGTGGTAAGATCTATGTGAGAAAAACTTTCAAGAATTGAAAACTAGGTTGACCACAGCCCAGTGTTGACTCTACCCGAGGGCTCAGATGACTTTGTTGTATATTGTGATGCTTCTAGGATTGGTTTGGGTTATGTATTGATGCAGCACGGTAAGGTGATTGCTTATGCCTCTAGACAACTTAAGACTTATGAGAAGAACTACCCTACTCATGATCTTGAGTTAGCGTCCATGGTTTTTGCTTTGAATATTTGGAGACACTACTCTTATGGTATTCATGTAGATGTATTCACCAATCATACGAGTCTTCAGTATGTGTTCACTCAAAAGGAATTGAATCTTTATCAAAGGAGATGGCTTGAGCTTCTTAAGAATTATGATATGAGTGTGCTTTATCATCTGGGTAAGGCTAATATTATGGCAGATGCACTTAGTAGGTTGTCCCTGGGTAGTGTGTCTTCGATTGAAGACGGAAAGAAAGAATTGGCCAAGGATGTTCATCGACTTACTCGATTAGAGGTTCGCCTTATGGATTCGACGAAAGGTGGTGTTATCATTAAGAATGGTTCCGAATCATTTTTGGTAGGTGAAGTGAAAGAGAAGCAAGACAGTGATCCTATTTTACACCAGCTGAAGGGTGCAGTTCATCAACAGAGTAGAGGTTTACTCCCAAGGGGGAGATAGTGTGCTTCGATATTATGGTCGATTATGTGTTCCTGACATAGATGGGTTGAGACAACAAATTTTGACAGAGGCTCATAGCTCCAGGTATTCTATTCATCTCGGTGCCACCAAGATTTACCGTGACCTATGGGAAGTCTATTGGTGGAATGGCATAAAGAGAGACGTAGCAGGTTTTGTGGCTATGTGTCCCAACTATCAGCAAGTAAAGGTAGAGAATCAGTGACCGCGTGGTATGACTCAGGATATTGATCTTCCTACTTGGAAGTGGAAAGCGATCAATATGGACTTTATTACAGGTTTGCCTCGTACTCGCAGGCAACATGATTCTATTTGGGTGATTATTGACACGATGATTAATCAACCCACTTCTTGGCTATCAAGACTATAGTTCAATAGAGGATTATGCCAGACTCTACATTCGTGAGATAGTCAGATTGCATGGTGTTCCATTGTCAATAATTTCGGATAGGGGTACTTAGTTTACATCCCAGTTTTGGAGGTCATTTCAGAAGGGTCTTGGTACTCAAGTTAAGCTTGGCATAACTTTTCATCGACAGACGGATGGCCAGGCAGAGCGTACTATTCAGACTTTAGAGAATATCTTGAGAGCTTGCGTGATTGATTTCAAAGGTAATTGGGATGATCACTTACCTCTTATCGAGTTTACCTACAACAACAGCTTCCATTCTAGCATCCAGATGGTTCCTTATGAGGCACTTTATGATCGGAGGTGTAGATCTCTTATTGGTTGGTTTGAGGTAGGTGAGACAGCTTTGATTGGCCAAGATTTGGTTCATGTGACTATGGAGAAGGTTCAGATCATTAGGTAAAGGTTGAAGACCACTCAGAGTCGACATAAATCATATGCAGATGTGAGGAGAAGAGAGTTGGAGTTTGAGGTTGATGATTGGGTGTTTCTGAAGGTTTCATCCATGAAGGGTGTGATGAGGTTGGTAAGAAAGGGAAACTCAGTCCCCGCTATGTAGGCCCCTACAAGATTCTGAGGAGAGTTGGTAGTGTGGCTTATGAGCTAGAGTTTCCAACAACTTTAGAGGCGGTTCATCCAGTTTTCCATGTTTCATTGTTGAAGAAGTGTGTTGGTTGTCGCGTCCTATTTCAAACCGGCCGAAACAGTGCACAACTTATGGTCGTTCTGACTCTCTGGTTTTTGAACTTTTTTTTTTAGAGTCGCCGCCTAAATTTTAGGAAAACTATTTTTTTTGTAAAACTCTATTTTGGTCTTTTGAAAACATTTGAGATTCTGAGTAAGGATTTTAGTTACTCGAGGGGAAGGTGTTAGGCACCCCTCAGAGCCTATCCGAAGATAGTCCTTAAACTCAATTTAGAAAAAACGTATTTGGAAAAATATTATTATTTATTATTTGCTAAAAAAATGGTGATAAGAACATTTTATTACTTTAAAGAAAATTCAAGTTACATGAGGCATGCTACTATAATATGCAAAAAATACAATATGCTTATGGTTAAATGTATATGTATGTCAAAATATATGAAAGCTTAATAGTAATATTTTGTCATGACTAAAAATATAGAGTTTTATGATTTTGTAAGAATATATATTTAAAAGCTATGTAAAAATTGAAGATATTATTTATACAAATATACCTTATTACAAAGTAAAAATATATGTATTTTTGGAGCTCCTGAAAGTTTACGACATATTTATTTAAAGATAAACGTATGCATATTTAAAATACAAGAAATCATGTGAAAAGTTTATTATTTATAAGATTTTGATAGATGAAAAACATATAGGAAATAAATATAGCGGTAATCGAGGAAAATATAAAATCATATTTATTTCATAAATATGAATAATTTGAAGACTTGAGTAGAGAATAAAATTTATTTCTTATAAAAGAAGACTTTTATTTGCAAAAAAAAAGAGATATGCGTCAAATATGAAAGAAGGTATTATGTACGTAAATGTAATTGCGATAAAATAATATGTAATTTAAGTAGGAAGAGGGGTAAGTAAAATATAAATATACTTTGTAGTAGATAGCATATGACATATATACCTTGCGTTTTGAGGCTTTAAAAATCTGAAAATCTCAAAATATATATAGTAGAGTATAACAAAATATTTGTAAAATATCGGGGTTAGAATAAGAGAATAAATGAGTTATTAATAAATATAAAGAAGGCTTGCCTAAATTAGATAAAGAACTTTATAGTTTATGGCCTAAGAATGACTAATATTTGTTTGAAATAAATTATTAAATCGCTAATTAATATCTTGAAAATCTACCGCGGGTTATTTAAACAAATTTTCCCTTGAAGCAAAGTCTACATTCATTACTCTTTTTTTAAAAATCAGGTCTATTTATTAATATAATTATTTCTGAAAAGATTTACTCACTATTTTAAAGTACTTAAAAAGGAAATCCAAAACATTTGCCTAGACTAAAGGGTGAAGGAAACCCACTTTCGAAATTTTAAACTAAATAAATAATCAATAAAGCTATAAGCTGAAGAATAAACGTTAATCAAAATCACACAAAATACATATTCAAATAATACAAGGTTAGTTAAACAATTCAAGTAATAAGAAAAGCATAAAAAAAATAAAGGGCTAGATACGCCAAGTTCCTTTGGAGGAACTAAACTTCTAAGGAATGACTCTGAGCATCGCGAAGGTTCCTAATAGCTGCTCGACCCAAAATATGTTGGGCCGAAATTAGGTTTCAAATGAGAACTTCAGCTCTCCGGTTGTTTCATATAACAAAGAAAAATGATAAGGAATTAGAAACCAAGTAAATAACAATGACAAAGTTGTATTAATAAAGGTACATTGTCCTGGGCATATTTTAAGCAAACACAGTAATAAAGTAAAGCACAAAGCCTATTTTGAAGTTTCCTGACACCAATTTTGCATAACTTAATCATTTAATCAACCAAGTGAACTAACTATTCCTTATTTACAAAGTTTAAAGTGGATGCATATGAGGAAAAGAAAAAAAATACTTGTAGTTTAAGATTTCAAGATTTAACTAATGATCCGAAAGTTTATTACTTGAGAGTTGAGAAGTAGTGAGAACAAAGAGAGGAAAACAGTTTATGGGATACACCAAACAATAAGAAAATATTTTAACGCAACAGAGAACTCATTCTTGAGCTCGATAAAGGAAGAAACTTAAGCAAACAATAAGGCTTCTTTCACGTTAAGACGCAAACCAACAGAGAAGTAAACAACATCTTAAAAAGAGATTACACTTAGCCTTGAATGGTCTACAACGGATTTCCACGAATACAGGTAAAAGCAAACACCAACCTTAAACTTATGGGTAGTTTAAACAATCATCATTGAGCTGGTCCGTAAGGCCTTTCCAATATATATTTTCATAAAAAAGATACTAGAAGTATTACGGCTATAGAGTTCCGCTCTATGATTGGTTTTAAATCAAGTTTTCAATGTATCCTTTGAGCGAGGTTCAGCGAGAAGTTTATTAAGAGACAATGAGCTTAACGAGACAACCGCACACAACATGCATCTCTCCACTTAAACACACAAAGTCATGACCTGGTATATGCATTTATCAGTACTTGAAAGGGATAAAAAAAAATGAAATCAGTTTTTAACACTAATCGAAATATAAATGAATCTATTCAAAATACCAAAATGAATCCTTTGCAAATCTTTAAACAGAGAGCGGATAGAAGTCTAGTTTCAGTCGAACTTTTACATTATATAATACTTTTAAGAAACATCTTGATTGATCAAAGCTTAGACGACAAAGAACACTAGCCTTCCAACTGGATGCTAATTTTCAATTGCCCAAAACAACAAACCAAACTCTTATATTTTTATGCTAAAGGCAGTCACTGCTACAACATCAGCCATCTTTATCACGTTTTAGATGACAAAACAAGGTTCTAATTCCCAAATTTGACAGTCAAACCATCTTAAATTAAACCCAAACCTTCCATGGTTATCTTAGTATGCTAAGGTGAAAACATTTCGAAATCGCAACAAGTCTTTTAAAAAAAAAGAAAGGAAAAGGAACTAGCAAAAAAAACCTCTTGAATACGTCAGAAACACCATGATATCGACGTAACTCTTCCTAGTTCAAACGAGATCAACCAACACCCAAAGAAAACGATAACAAAACATGATACGAGGACTGAAGTTAAGTTATCGATTTAATCGATTAGTTTCACTATTAACTTTGCTCACCTAAAACAGCAAAATGAAACTCTATCTTCCCATATATATCTTATATTTTCCACGCATAAACAACCACATATAGCCAACAACAAAGCCAAACGAGATGCTCACGTACTCTTCTTTACGCAAATATATCATAAGAAAATAAAAGAAAAACAGAAACTAAACTATAAGAAGGATTTTTTTTTACCTTGTGTTGGGCAGGAAAACAGAGGCGTTGACGTCAAGTTCTCCGGCCAAAAACTCAAACTCAAAGCTTGAACTCAAAAACCAAAGAAAAGACTTTTTGAATGTAAACACTTGTGTGTTTTTCGAGTAACTCCGGACCTATGAATTTATGACCTTTTGTTGGATTCTTGAATCTTTTTTCGAATAATCTTTGAATGTTTTTTTTTCTTTTTTCCCATGTTGGGGGTGAAAGACCCACTATTTATAGAAAAAATACGGACTTGAAAGTCTGTATTTGAACCCAAAAAATTAACCCAAGAAACGTGACAAATAGAGGGAGAGAGATTTGAATTTTGAATTTCGAATCCCATCTCTGAGAAACTTAAAGACGGATTTGAAATCGAAATTGTTTTTGCACCAATTTGGGACTGGTTCTCTGGCCACCTTGAAATCACGAGTTGGGATGGCTGAAATAGGGGGAATCTCGACAGAGATGGAAGATGAGGGGCAGAGATTTGGTGGCGTTTTGCGGCCATTTGGGGTAAGAGAGAAGAGAGGGAGAAGAAAGAAGGAGAAGGGGCGATGGGTTTTGGGGTGGATTTTGGGGAAGATGAGCTGGTGGAGCATTGGTTTTAGGAGAGAGAAAGGGAAAGCATGCATCTGGTTTTTTGGGAAAAAAAGGAGAGAGACGGGTTTTTGGGGAAAGGGGAAAGGAAAACGCATTTTTGGGGGTTTGAGGAGAGAGAGAGAAACGTTGGGGGGGTTTGAATCCTTGACCGATTTTGATCCATCCGATCAATTGATCGGATGGTTAAGATTAATTCGGAATAAGAATTAAAAGAATAGGAAATAATATATATATATATATATATATATATATATTAAGTGAGATAAAAGGCTTAAATATTATGACCGTTGGATTAGATTAGAGGGCCACGATTGAAAGCAAAGAAACACAAATTTATGTGATGCCTACGTGGCACACATGGATTGGCTAATTAAAGGGGTCTAAGAATGCCACATTATTTTGCTCAAATTGGCTATTTAAAAAATTTCAATTGCAGCCAATTCTTAACAAAATAGCCACAATTCGTTAAATTGAAAATAATTAATTTGTAAAATTATATAAATTAGTTTAAAAATATAATAAAAAATAAAATAAGGTTAATTAGTAATTAGTAAAATAATTAAGCTTCCTAAATTATGAAAAAATATTTATTTGCAAGAGTAAAAAATTAAAATTAACCAAAAATTGGTTTATTTCTTTAAAAATACTTTATTCAATGTAAAATAATTTTGAACGACTCAAACATGAAATAAATATTTATAGATTTTTAAAATATTTTAAATTTATAGAAAATAAAACATATGAGATAGTTTTCTTAAAAATGGGTGGCAAATCACTAAGGTCATTTTAAAATATTTATTTTTATAAATATATTATTTATTAAAATAATATGGAGGGCAAAAATTGGGTGTCAACAGTTGCCCCATTTCTTTGGCCATGGATGAGAGTAGAGAAGGCGTGGACAAAGAAATATTGACACATCCCAATTTTGACCGACCAACAAAACTTTTTGAGCAAAAATTGACATGAGTTTTGGGAAGTTATGACCGAGCTCCGACTTTCGAGATGCCTACATATCTCGGGTTTCATGAGAAGTCAGGCCATATGTAGTTCGAGAGAATTGAATCTTTGCAAATTTTGATCGACTTCAAAATTTTCCCCAGTGTCAAGTTATGGTAACACTGAGATCTTTTGGTGGTGATTGAGAGTATTTTAGCATGAATGGAGTGGATACGGCCGTGCTTAACTACATATCCCTAGACGTGGGAATCAGGCAGAATGTAGTTCTAAAAGAAATCTTAGAATGAGAAACGCTCCGTGGCAATTTCTACTGAAGATTTTGGTAGGGAAAAGATCACGGATCTTCAAAAATTGCCCCAGTGTCGAGTCATGATGACACTGGGATATAAGAAACGTTATGGAATATAGAAGAAAATTCAAATTGAGTTGAGTCGAGTTCTGAGGAGAAATTCTTGACGTAGCTATGGATGCTTGACATTCCACTAGCTTGCCCCAGTTTGCTGCTTAGAGAGTAGTTCCACGTTGTAATGCGTTGTCCTGCAAAACAGGTAAAAAGATCACAAAGTACCTGTCGCAGTTTAAAATTATAAATTAAAATTGTAATGTAAAGAGTAGAGTGTAGATATTCAAACGATTGTCGACGTCTCTGTTATGCGGAATGAATGTGATGTAGTCAAAGCAACTTGTGAGGTAAAGCCTCTCGACTGGCGGGGCAACACTTGTAAAGTAAAGTCTCTCGACTGGCGGGGCAACACTTGAAAGTAAAGCCTCTCGACTGGCGGGCAACACTTGTAAAGCAAAGCCTCTCGACTGGCGGGGCAACACTCAAGAGTAAAGCCTCTCGACTGGCGGGGAAATACTTGAAAAGTAAAGACTTCATCTGGTGAATCAACCATAAAATCTACATTTGGCGGAGCAATCCTTAATGCACGAATGAGGATGTTGCTAGCATGCATTCTTCTGATTAGTGGAGTTCTGATGACGTTTTCTATGATGCAGTCTCCGATTGGCGGAGTGTGTTTGCTTGTTGGTATAAAATTCTCTGATTTGGTAGAGCGTCGCTTTGCTTGCTTATTGTATATGGTCCACTTGGTGGAGCATCGCTTTGATTGCTTATGTACAGGCTCCGATCGATGGCGCATCGTCTTACTTACTTATGTACAAGCTCCAACCGTCAGAGCGTCGTCTTGTTTGCTTATGTACAACCTCCAATTGGTGGAGCTTGATGATGTTTGCTTATATACAATCTCCAATTGGTAGAGCATCGTTTTGTTTTCTTATGTACAGCCTCCAATTGGTGGAGTTTGACGATGTTTGCTTATATACCACCTCCGATTGACGGAGTTTGATGAAGTTAGACGAAATTCTCCGATTGGCGGAGTTTATTTGACGCAATTAGATGACAATCTCAGATTTTCGGAGTTATTTGGAAAGAAATAAACTATCCTATTTGTCCTATGAGGGCCTTTTATCTTCAATACTTGATCCAGATCTCAGATGTACCTGCAAAGACATAAATGAAAATCTTTTAAGAATTATAAGAATCGGGATAGAGGATAAAGGTGGGGATAAGAAGTTATACAGGTTAGCAAAGGTTAGAGAGAGGAGGACTCAGGACCTTGACCAAGTGAAGTGCATCAAGGACGAAGATGGCAAAATACTAGTAGATGAGGTACTCATTAGGAGGAGATGGCAGTCTTACTTCCATGGACTCTTGAATGAAGAGGGGGACAAAAGCTTTGTGCTGGGAGATTTGGCACACTCAGAGAGGCGCCGTGACTATGATTATTGTAGCCGTATAAAGGTTGAAGAGGTTAAGGTTGCGATTCGTAAGATGCGAAGGGGTAGGGCGATGGGGCCAGATGAGATTCCCATTGATTTTTGGAAGAGCTCGGGTGAGACAGGTGTGAAGTGGCTAACCGAGTTGTTTGATGGTATTTTTAGAATGGCAAAGATGCCTGAAGCTTGGAGATGGAGCACGATGATTCCTTTGTACAAGAACAAGGGTGATATTCAGAGTTGCAACAACTATAGGGGTATCAAATTGCTAAGCCACACTATGAAGGTCTGGGAGAGGGTGGTGGAGTTGAGGGTGAGAAAGATTGTGCCTATTTCAGAGAACCAGTTCGGCTTTATGCCAGGACGCTCGACTACAAAAGCTATTCATCTCCTTAGAAGACTGGTGGAGCAGTACAGGGAAAGGAAGAAGGACTTGCACATAGTGTTCATCGATCTAGAAAAGGCGTATGATAAAGTCCCTAGAGAGGTCCTTTGGAGGTGCTTGAAGGCTCGAGGTGTACCTGTGGCGTACACCAGATCAATTAAGGACATGTATGAGGGGGCCAAGACTCGCGTTAGAACTGTGGGAGGAGATTCGGAGCACTTTCCCATGTTAATGGGGTTGCACCAGGGATCGACCCTTAGCCCATTTCTATTTGTCTTGGTAATGGATGTATTGACGCGGCAAATACAAGGTGAGGTGCCATGGTGCATGTTATTTGCGGATGATGTAGTTTTGGTGGACGAGACTCGCGGAGGAGTTAATGCTAAGTTGGAGGTTTGGAGACAGACCCTCGAGTCGAAGGGGTTTAGGTTGAGCAGGACCAAGACTGAATATATGGAGTGCAAGTTCAGTGAGGCGACTCAGGATGATGACGTAGAAGTGAAGCTGGATACACAGGTCATCCAAAAGAAAGGGAGTTTCAAGTATCTTGGGTCTATTATCCAAGGAAATGGAGAGATTGATGAGGATGTCACCCATCGTATTAGTGTTGGGTGGATGAAATAGAGGCTCGCATCTGGAGTCTTGTGCGATAAGAAGGTGCCTACTAAACTTAAAGGCAAATTCTAAAGAGTGGTGGTCCGACCATCTTTGTTGTATGGAGTTGAGTGTTGGCCAGTAAAGAACTCCCATATTCAAAAGATGAAGGTGGCGGAGATGAGGATGTTGCGATGGATGTGTGGGTTTACTAGGAGAGATAGGATTAGGAATGAGGATATCCGAGATAAGGTGGGTGTGGCATCGGTGGAAGATAAGATGTGGGAAGTGAGGTTGAGATTGTTCGGACATGTGAGGAGGAGAGGCACGGATGCTCCAGTGCGGAGGTGTGAGAGGTTGGCTATGGATGGTTACAGGAGAGGACGAGGTAGACCGAAAAAGTATTGGGGAGAGGTGATTCGACAGGACATGGCGCAGTTGCAGCTTACCGAGGACATGACCCTAGATAGGAAGGTGTGGAGGACGCGGATTAGGGTAAAAGAGTAGTAGGTAGAAGTGTGTGTAGGCTAGTAGGTTGCAGTGTAGGCTTATTGTCCCGACTAGTAATCGTAGTGTTACGCTTATAGTTTCTTGTTCTTGGATTCCTCGTGGTAGTATTTTGTGGCAGTGCTCTGTTTTTGTCTGTTGTTTGTTACTACATATTACTTCCTATCGTCTCTTGTAGTTTTATCTTGTATTTTTATCCTGTATCATTGTTACGTCCTTTTTAGCCTATTTTTAGACAGTTTGTCTTGAGCCGGGGGTCTATCGGAAACAGCCTTTCTACCTCACCTCTGAGGTAGTGGTATGGACTGCGTACACTCTACCCTCCCCAGACCCCACACTGTGGGAATACACTGGGTATGTTGTTGTTGTTGTTGTTGGGATAGAGTATTTTTAAAATAGAGTAGGGAAAGAATATTTGGCTTATGGTGTCGTGATAGCCGAAAGATTTCTCCAATCATGTCCACGAGTTTGACTCGACATCATCCTTCTTCTTCTATTCTGGTTCATGGTTTCTCTTGGTCCTGTTTTTCGGCGCTCAAAGAAAAATTCTTAGTTTTGGGAGGGGTGTTGATTTGTGCCGATTTGTGGACCCTGGCCTTGTCGTTGGATTCCTTCAAAACCTCCTCGGTTGCTTGGGATTTCTTATTCTAGAGACTCGGTTATTGGATCCCTTCAAAACCTTATTGGTTGCTCGCGACTTCCTATTTCGGAGACTCAGTAGGTGGAAAGGCAGTAAAATATTTTTAAAATATATAAAAAAAATTTAGAAAAAATAAGTATATTTTGTATATACTAGGCGCATATATATAGTAATTATTCATTATTTTTTAGATTATGACATGTTCCAAAATCCAATCGAGTTTTTCCATTCGTTGAGGACGTCCAAATGTAGTCTTTTCGTAGCTTCGTCTTCTGGTGATGCTTCTCCATCTCTTTGTAGATGTGGTGATTACGTTGAAGGTACGTTACAAATAAGGGGGATGGTTTTCCTAAGGGTATGACCGAACCTTATAGGTTGCCTACGTATCCCCAAATGGGAATCAAGTCTGTACGTAGTTCGAGGATATCAAATAAGGGTGAAAACATGTAATGCATTGACCGAGCCTGACTCAGGCTGCCTACATATCCGAACGAAATCAGGTCATGACCTAGTTCAAGTACAATAGGGGAAATGGGAAAGATGAAATGACCGAATCCGATGAGGATTGCCTACGTATCCCACCGAGGGAAGTCAGGTCAATCGTAGTTCTGAATGCATGAAAGATGATATTTTTTGGTTTTTCTAAGGGAGACCGGACCCGATGTGGGTTGCCTACGTATCTCGCCATGGGAAGTCAGGTTAATACGTAGTTCTGTTACATTAGAGAAAATGCAAAAAGTACAAGGAAATAACAACTAGTCCCACTGTCTTCAAATGTAGTACTTCTTGATAGCATCTGAATTGATCGGCTTCGTGCTCACGATGCCATCCATTTCTGCGAGGATTACTGTTCCGCCTGAGAGCACTTGGTGAACCATGTAAGGACCTTGCCAGTTTGGCGCAAATTTCCCCTTAGCTTCATATTAGTGAGGGAATATTTTCTTCAATACTAATTGCCCTGGTGTGAATCGTAGAGGCTTGACTTTCTTGTTGAATGCTTTGATCATTCTGTTTTGATAGAGTTGACCATGACAGACTGCATCCAGTCACTTCTCTCAATGAGCATCAACTGTTTAATCCTGCTACGAACCCATTCCATATCTTCCAGACCAACCTCTTGGATGATTCTTAGGGAAGGTATTTCCACTTCTGCGGGTATCACTGCTTCCGAACCGTAGACCAACATGTAGGGGGTTGCACCAGTGGATGTTCTGATTATGCTGCGATAGCCGAGCAAAGCATATGGTAGCTTCTCATGCCATTCTCTGTTACTATCTACTATTTTCCTTAGGATCCTCTTGATATTCTTGTTCGCAGCCTCAACTGCTCTATTCATTTATGGTCGATATGCTGTGGAGTTTCGGTGAGAGATCTTAAACCTTTCACAAGTCTCTCTCATGAGATCACTATTAAGATTGGCCCCGTTGTCTGTTATGATTGATTTTGGAATTCCAAACCAACAAACTATGTTATTTCGGATGAAATCTGCTACCACCTTCTTAGTTACTGCCTTGTGCGTTGAAGCTTCAACCCATTTTGTGAAATAGTCGATAGATACAAGGATGAAACGGTGTCCATTTGATGCGGGAGGCTCTATGGGTCCAATTACGTCCATGTCCCAAGCAGCAAATGGCCATGGGGAATCCATCACATTGAGCTCGTTTGGCAGAACTCGTATGAAGTCACCATGAACTTGACACTGATAACATTTTTGTACATACCGGATGCTATCCCTCTCCATAGTCATCCAAAAGTATCCAGCTCTCAAAATCTTCTTTGCCAAAGTGAATCCATTCATGTGGGGTTCACATGTCCCTGCGTGAACTTCCTCTAAATGTCTTGTCGCTTCTATTGCATCAAAACACCTTAGTAATCCCAAATCTGAGGTTCTCCTATACAGGATTTCTCCGTTAAGGAAGAAATGATTGGCCATTCTCCTTAAAGTCTGCTTCTGCTTGCTACTGGCATTTTCTGGATATTCTCCTGCTTCGAGCAACCTTTTAATGTCATGGTACCATGGCTTTCTATCAAACTCTTCATCTACGTGAAAATAATATGCGTGTTGGTCACGTATTTCTACTTCATTAGGGTCGATGTAATTCTTATCCGGGTGTTGGATCATTGAGGAAAGAGTCGCCAAAGCATCAGCAAACTCATTTTGAGCCCGGGGGACATGTTTAAACTCAATCTTCATAAACCTTTTGCTCAGCTCCTTTACACATTCCAGATAAGGAAGGATCTTGACATTCTTGGTGGCCCATTCTTCTTGTACCTGATGAACCAATAGGTCAGAATCACCTATTACCAAAAGCTCTTTGATGTTCATATCTACAACTATCATAAGTCCGAGAATACATGCTTCATATTCTGCCATGTTGTTTATGCAAGTAAATCTAATCTTGGCTAAGATTGGGTAGTGCTGACCCATTTCTGAAACCAAGACTGCTCCAATTCCGACTCCTTTGAAATTTGATGCTCCATCGAAGAACAATCTCCATTCATCATATGACTCTGAGATGTCCTCTCCTGCAAAAAAATACTTCTTCATCGGGGAAGTAGGTCATGAGCGGTTCATAATCTTTATCCACCGGATTTTTTGCGAGGTGATCGGCCAAAGCTTGTCCTTTGACGGCCTCCTATGTCACGTACACAATATCAAACTCACTCAGCAAAATCTGCCACTTTGCTAGTTTCCCTGTAGGCATTGGTTTCTGAAAGACGTACTTGAGTGGATCCATTCTTGAGATCAAGTACGTTGTGTACGCTGATAGGTATTGCCTCAACTTTTGCGCAATCCAAGTCAAACGCAACACGTTCTAACAAGGTATATCTTGCCTTGTATGGTGTAAACTTCTTGCTCAAGTAGTAAATCTCTTGCTCTTTCTTTCCCGTGTCATCGTGTTGTCCTAACACACATCCAAATGCTCTATCCATGACAGATAGATACAGTAGCAATGGCTTTCCGAGCTCTGGTAGAACCAATACTGGTGGGTTGGACAAGTACTCCTTGATTCTATCAAAAGCTCTTTGGCATTCCTCTGTCCATTCTGTGGCGGCATCCTTCTTTAGTAACTTGAATATGGGTTCACAGATTACTGTGGACTGAGCTATGAAACGACTGATGTAATTGAGTCTCCTCAAGAAGCTCATCACATCCTTCTTGGTCCTGGGGGGAGGTAACTCTTGAATCACCTTGATTTTTGATGGATCCAATTCTATGCCTTTCCTGCTGACAATAAACCCAAGTAGCTTTACGGTAGGAACTCCGAATGCGCACTTCACTGAATTCAATTTCAAATTGTATCTCCGCAACCTCTCAAAGAACTTCTGTAAATCCTCTAGGTGGTCTGAACTCCTTTTGGACTTGATAACGACATCAACTATGTACACTTCAATCTCCTTGTGAATCATATCATGGAAGAGGGTAGTCATGGCCCTCATATAGGTTGTGCCAGCATTTTTGAGTCCAAATGGCATCACTCTATAGCAATACACTCCCCATGGAGTGATAAATGTTGTTTTCTCTGCATCATCTTCATTCATCAGGATTTGGTGATATCCTGCAAAGCAATCGACAAACGATTGCAACTCATTGTTTGCACAATTGTCGATGAGTATATGAATGTTTGAAAGAGGAAAATCATCCTTGGGACTAGCTTTATTAAGATCCCGATAGTCTACACATATCTTAATTTTTTCGTTCTTTTTTGGCACTGGCACGATATTGGCCAACCATGTGGGGTAATTAGTAACCCTCACAACATTTGCCTGGATCTGCTTAGTTACCTCCTCCTTGATTCTTAAACTCAAATCAGTCTTGAACTTCCTAGTCTTTTGCTTCACAGGCGGGCAAGAAGGATCAGTCGGTAGCTTGTGTGAGACGATAGCGGTGCTTAATCCCAGCATGTCATCGTAGGACTAAGCAAACACATCAACATATTGCTTGATCAATTCAATCAATTCTCGCTTTCTTTCGTCTTCCAAGTGTATGCTGACTCGTGTTTCTTTCATTGTTTCTTCATTTTCCAAGTTGACAACCTCGGTTTCATCCATGTTGGGCTTTTTCTGACTTTCAAGTTGTTCGATCTCCTGAGGTAGATTTTCAGGCATCATGCTTTCATCATATTCTTCATAGTCCTTCTCATGGCTTGTACTTTGCTCATTGGATTCGTTACATGTCATAACCGTTGTACGATGATTTTTACTAATATTAGCGCTAAAAAGTATGAAAGGTGAGTAAAAAATAAATAGTTATTTCAAACAATAGAAAGAAAATTTTAAGAAAATAAAGACTTTTTATTTGAAAAGCGTTCTAGCTTTTTAGAAGAGGTGAGTAGCAAAATGGCTTAGGCATGATTCAAGCCTCAATTGATCATGTAAAAACATTTTTGAAATAAAACTACATTTCCACACTACCAAGACTCCTGTCGAAATAAAGATGGGCTGATGGTCCAGTTCTGCAAGACTTCTCCAGGTTTGGCACCACGGATGGTCAGCTTATTGATACCTATCTCCAATCTATCATCGATCACAGCCACAAATAGATTTCCTATTTCCCTCAATGACATCTTCATCAACTGATTCATCTGGGATTGGAACTTGTCCCGGCACGAACACTATCTCACCAAACTTTGTGTTGTGGACTCCTCCCGAAGTAGGCTTATATCCAAGCCCGACGGTACCCTTCTGATGTTTCAGCTGGATTAGTTCAATTATACCGTCGGCCTTAGGTCTAAGCCCTGTCTTTGGTTGATACCCATATTTCAACATCTCTGACGCAACCATCTTTGCTGCTCTCGACATCTCCACCTCTACAGGCTCTACTTTCTCATCAATTCTTACAGCTTGCATGATCTCCAGAGCATGGAAAGCGGCTCCATCCAATTCTTTGGTGACTAGAACAGAATTCACGGAATAGATGGGGTGACTGAGCTCCCCGTGAATGGTAACTTCGGTGTGACCCCACTCAAACTTCACACACTGATGGAGCGTGAAGGGAACTACTCTTGCCATATGGACCCATGGTCTTCCTAGTAACAAGTTGTAGTTGGATGACACATCCATCACTTGAAATAAGATGGGGAATTCAGATGGACCTACTTGCAATGTGAGATAGATTTCTCCAATGACGCTTCTCTGTGCGCCATCAAAAGCTCTCACCTTCACACGACTTTCTTTTATATCTCCCATATTCACACCTAAATCTCTCAACGTGGTGAAAGGGCAAATGTTGCATCCAGAACCACCATCGATCAAAACACTAGTCACGATCTTATCACAACACTTGATCGCGATGTGAAGTGCTTTGTTGTGGCCAACCCCTTCTGCTGGTAATTCATCATCATTGAAAGAGATTTTGTTCACTTCCACCATTCTTCCAATTGTTGCAGCCAATGTGTCACTTGTAGTTTCTTTTGGTATGCTAACTCTGCTCAGAACTTGTCCCAAAGCGTTTCTATGGGCTTCAGAAGTCATTAGCTAGGACATAATGGAAATGTGGGCTGGTGTCTTCATTAGTTGTTCCTCGACTGAGTAATATTTAGACTGCATCTTCTTCCAAAATTTTGCGGCTTCTGTATCAGTAACATTCTTCTTTGGATTTTGTTCTTTCCCAGGAACCCCTCGATTTAGATCCTCCGGGGCATAACACCTTCCTGACTTGGTCATTTGGTGAGCCACAACAACATCTATCATCTTACCCTTAGCTTTCATCCGATAGTCCCATGGGACTGCTTTAGTGTCATAGTCAGGTTTTCCAGTGGCTATAGTGGTTACCACAACTCTCGGCAGGTAGGTTTGAACATTTAAAGGCTCTCTCAACTGAACTGTGATAAAAGGTTGCGCTGGAGATGTGGAGGAAACTTCTTCTGTGTTCCAGACAGGCACGATAGCTCCTTCCAGGTCATACTCTTCCTCCAGGGTAATCATGTTGACTCCTCGATTCTCATGATCTGGTAGAGGGTTGTTGTTCACATTTGGAGGAGTAGCGGTGTATTTGATTACTCTTTTTCTGATAAGAGACTCGATCTGGTTCTTCAAGCCAAAACACTCCTCCATGTCATGTCCTTGGATTCTCGAGTGGTATGCACATCGCTTGTTTCCATCAAAGCTTCGTGGTATCGGATCAGGGATTCTTCCCTCAACTGGCTGCAACAAACCTGCTACCCTCAACCTTTCAAACAATTGAGCCAAAGGCTCAGTAATAGGAGTGTAGGTGCGGGTATTTCTGGCTTCAAGATTAGGACGTGGTCTTGGTGCATATGCTGGTCTATTTTGGTGAACTGGAGCTTGGACAGGGGCATATGGCTTCGGTGTATTTTGGTGTGCTGGTGCTCGAGGGGGATTATAGTGTGGCTGGGTACTATATACTGGAACATGTGCGATAATTTGGGAGTTGTTAGGCTATCGGTGGGATGATCCTCCGTGCTGGTAGTAAGGTGTGATGGCTGAGACGTCTTCCTTCTTCTTATTGATACCACCAATGGAACCTGACTGTATGTCCTTACTTGCGGCTTGCAATGCAACCATAGACTAAATTTTTTTGGACTTAATACCTTCCTTAATAAATTCTCCCATCTTGACCAAGTCTGCGAACTTTTGACCCATCATTGACATCATCTTGTCCAAGTAGACGCCTTTCTGAGCTCGGATAAAGTACTTAGAGAGTTCATTTTCATCCAGTGGGGGTTGGATACGAGCAGCCTCAGTCCTCCATCGCCATGAATATTCTTGAAATAATTCAGATGGCTTCTTTTGTATGTTGGCAAGTGAGAATCTGTCTGGAGTGATTTCGGTATTAAATCTGAAGCGACTCATGAAATCTTCGGCCATTTCTTGCCAATCACGCCATTTGCGAGGGTCTTGGCAAGTGTACCAAGTTAAAGCTTCTCCCGACAGACTTCGAATGAACAGTTTCATCCTCAACTTCTCGTTCCTTCTTACGCCGACCAACTTGTCGCAATAGGCTCTTAGGTGTGCGTGAGGATCTCCCTTCCCATCAAATACATCAAACTTTGGTGATTTGTACCCGGCCGACATATCGATGTCTGGGTGGATACATAGGTCATCATAGTCCAAACTCTCGGTTCCCCTGGTGACTTGCATGTTTTTAAATGCCCTTTTCAAACTTTCAAGTTGAGCTGCTATCGACCTCTCTTTATTTGACCGGACATCCCTCTCCAATCCCATATACTGATCGACCTCATATGGTACTTTGACAGCTGCGAATATTGCAAAAGTAGGAGCTTCAGTAGCATATACCAGTGGCACAGGTATCTCGCAAGTGATATGTGCCTCAGGTATGTGCTGCGTTGTTGGGTGAATTGAAATAGTGAAGTTCTGAGTAGGCAAGGAAAGATTAGGTGCAGCCCTAACAGCGGGCGGATGAGAAAGTAGATCTTGAGCATAAGTGGGAACAAGTGGTGTTTGCTTAGGTGAGTTTGCTAAGTTGGCGGGAGTGACTGGCCGTAACTCAGCATTTGGAAATTGGAATTGAGCGGGGAAGGTAGCAGTTGTAAGCTTAGTCAAATCCCGCACTTGGCGCAGTTCTTCTTTCAGGATCTCAATTTCTTGTGCCATGTTGGCCATTTGTTCATCATTTTGAGTGTCTATCAGTTTTTGGGAACTTTCAGCGCCATCTACCGGTACCATCGAGGTGTTGTTAGATTCTTCGCTCATTTTTCCTTTAGATCGGAGGTTGTATTGCGATTCTGCCAGTTTGCAAATCGACACAAATCAACTTTCTTTTGGGATTGATAATAATCATAAAGAAAAGAAAAGAAAAGAAAAGAAAAGAAAAGAAAAGAAAAGAAAAGAAAAGAAAAGAAAAAGGAAACTATGTTAGTTTGGGAAATGTTGGAATATATAACAAATATATAAGCCAAGTTGGCGATATTCACACAAAAACGCGTCCTAATATGGATCCTCGCTTTGCCAGAGGTAGGCCTACGCTGCATACAATTTGATAATAAATGATCCATTTTGAACACATTAAGGATTTAAGATAAACATGACTTTTCATTAAGAAAAAGGTGGCTTCGAAAGCTTACAATAGATAGGCTGATGGGAGCCTGAAAATGAAAGACATGGGATGGCCACTAGGGCGTACAAAGGGATGGGCCATGAGGCACCTTTAGGGAATATGAAAGGGGTACAATGGGAAAGGATAACCTAGGGCCACGTAGGACCATCATCACTATCATCCTGTGGTGCTGGATGATACTTTGGAGATCCAGCTGAATGATGATACCTGGGCTCTGAGTCTGTCTCTATCATCCCTCCATCGTTAGGATCATAAAAGTTGGAGCCGGTTTCAGAAGCCTCCTCGGGGTCTTCTTCTGTCTCTTCCTCAGGGTCTTCTTCTGGATCCTCTTCCAGGTCTTCCCCCATTTCTTTCTCTGGATCTTCTTCTGGATCCTCCTCTGGATCTTCTTCCGGATCCTCCTCTGGATCTTCTTCCGGATCCTCCTCTGGATCTTCTTCCGGATCCTCCTCCCTTAACTCCCCTGAATCCTCCTCTATCTTTGTTATCAAATAATTGATGGAGTCTGGAACAATCTGGTTATACATCGGTGTTGTGATCTCCATGCGGGGAATCACTTCTTCCCTAACCCATTTGACCCACTGGACATCTGTCAAATCCCTGAATCCTTCTGCACTTGGTTGAGCCAAGTGTCTCACAGTAGTCCGCCAAGCATAGTATTCTGGCGTGCACCATCTGTCTCCTCCCATGTGGAATGTGATCATGTAATCCCATTCATCTTGCAAGTTCATCATTCATACCGTTGGGATCACGACACCATAACTGTCCTCATGTAGCGCCATGATTGACCATAATGGTATATCTTGGACAAAGCCGAACTGTCTTAAAACTCAAAGAGGCGTATATGTTTGGATGCCTCCTAGTCCCATCAACTCGATGAAATACAAGTATCGAGTTCTGATGAAGGACAATCCTGTCATCCAGGATATCTCCACTGGATGAAATCTCCGGTAAGGTTGGTTAAAAATATGTGCCACTCTTCTTCTCCAGTGGGTGCATATGTCCAATATCTCATGCGTTCTTTATGAGTCTGAATCCTGTTGTGTGTGTCAATACAATAATCCATTTGTGGGTAGCGGCGATAGAAGTGTTCTACAACCCAAATTTGCAATAATAAATTGTAGCCTCCAAAGAAATTGTGTCCTCGTGTGCATACAGATAACGACCAAAATATCTCGGCAAGGATCATGTGTACCAAGGTAAGTCTCTGCGGCTCTGCAAGACGTTTATCACTATCAGCAGGATATTGAGGTCAATGCAGTGAAATCTCATCGGGAAGATCATAGTTCCCAAGAAGGCCAACACAAAGACCCTAGGTCGCATATATACCCACTGTCTACATGTACAGGCGAATTCACCTTGGTGTTCGTCATAGCTCTCGAGACGACCGTACCTTTCAAAAAGGTAATCCAGCTTCACCTTTCTGCCTTTCACATTTCTCAGTGATGGAAAAATGTGTAATCCTAAAAGCCTCAGAAAATCTGCCCTCTTTATGGGTGATGGGAGTACCTGATAACGCTCAAAGTACCACTCCAATTAAGAAGCGTTAACGATCGTTGTCAAATATAGAACCCAACAAAGGTTGGGGTCGATCCCACAGAGAATATGGTGAAAGTTAAGTCTTTAGTGAATTAGTTGACTAATGGTCAATAGTTTCCGGTAAATAAAAGGGGGGGGGGGTTTGAGCGATCAATATACGAACAAAAACAAGCAATAATGTCTGAGTTTTAATCAATGTGAGAGTGAACTAGGGAAGTGTTCACCATGGCGTGGCAACAATCGATTCTAGGCGTAACAGGGTTCTTTCTATATGCATGTCACGATGTGATTGAACTAATGGTATCATCTAAACGTTTCTCAACCAAATAGATGAATTTACTTTTCAATTCTCTCGAACTTGAAAAGGTGATCTTTTAGATTTCAATCCTAAACATCAAGTAGATTAATCTAGTTACACATTAATCATAAGACGAGAGTTGGTAGTCTCGAATCCTCGTCGTTAATCAAGTTTCCCGGTTTTAATCTCTTTACTCAAGCAAATTAAACCTAGGCATGTTCTAATGTTTGCAACCACTAGAAAACGTGACATAATGAATGATTAACAACGTGACAACATATATATTGAACCCAACGCTACCCGGAATCTATATCGCTACTTTAGCAATGGCTCCCACAACCCTAGTTGTGGGAAGTTTAGTTACTCATGCTAGAAGAAGAAGAGAAGAAAGTCATATTCATAATAAAGAGAAAAGATTCTTACAATATAATGAGAACAATCTTCAATTATCCAAGAACAAGAAAACAAGATCCCAAGAACGATTCAAGAACACGAATTCAAGACAAAGAAAACGTGTTTCTTGCTCTCCAATTTTCGCTCAAAAGTAGACTAAAAATCTCCTAAAACTATTGGGTGAACAACATGTAAAATAAACCTAACATAGGGTATTTATAGGAGTCCAGGAATTAAACCCAAAAACGTTCGGATTCCGCATAACGCAGTCTCAACTTGACGGTTTGGGTGATGGACCGTCACCACCTTGACGGACCATCGCCGGAGTCGTCACCACTAGGCAGTGGACTGCCTCCACTTGACGGTCTCTGTGACGGACCGTCACTCAGGCCGTCACTCTTATCCAGAATGTCTTTTTGCTCGTATTTCCTTCCGTTTCCGTGTTTGTCTCCATTTCCTACAAATATAACATAAAACCATCAAAAACGGTGACGGTTGCTTGAAAACGTACGATTTTTCTTAGTTTAGAGACGTCGAAAGTGCCGTAAAATGGCGGCACATCAACACCCTCAACTTAAAACGTTCGCTTGTCCTCAAGCAACATGACACAAAAACAATATAACGACTCAACTAAGAACACAAACTCGTGTCTCTAGCAACTCATGGTCATTCAAAAACTTATTCGCTTTTAAATCAAGCTCCCTCATAGCACACAAATGTATGAAACATTAACTTGCAAGGATCCAAACATATCATTCCGATATGATAGAACATTCTACATACACACGCGCAGCTATCCTAACAATCAATAGACGGTACAGAAATCTTGGTGCCCTCACCACAAAGAAATCCCACACACAAGATTTGGGACTAGGTAAGCGCTCACACTCACAAACGATTTCAAACAATGCACATGCGATACCATAAGCTTTCCCTTACTATTCTATTTCAGTTCTTCAGAAAGCCGCTCAGGATCACTATAGGACTTGTTTTGGCTTGTAATAAGGCTTCAGGTGCAGGTAGGATACATTTAGGGGTTAGTGACTAAGCCCTCCTTGGAACCACCGATGTCTTATTACCACATACTTTACTTTGTCCATCCTTATTCACCTTTTTATTTCCTTCTCTCTAGCTACAGGTGCGGCCTCTTTATTTTGACAATTCTTTTTATTACTTTTTTGATCTTTTTCATCTCTTTTTTTTTCTTTTCTTAGGCACACACCCGAATTTTCATTCTATTCACAACCAATCTTCTCCATCCTTTTTTTCTTATCATTCACCTCTATAGTAGCCACCCTCAACTTAGGCTGATTGCCTGAGTTGAGGTGCACAATGTCCACGGAAGGACCAGGGCCAAAATAGGGTTTACCTCTATAGTAGCCACCCTCAACTTAGGCTGATTGCCTGAGTTGAGGTGCATGATGTCCAAGGAAGGACCAGGGCCAAAACAGGGATTCAAAGTTAAACCGGAATGGTGACAGGTTATTGAAAGAACAGGGTCACTTATGGCTCAAACAGGGTTGAAAAGGGATTATTTGCATTTGGGCGGTCTTATAGGTTAAGTGGACTGCACACAAAAAGGGCCTGTGATCCTTTACTAAGCAACCAAACTTCAAACTTAACAAAATAGACCGGGCAAGTTCTAGATGCATGCACAGAGTAAGAATTTATAACAATACGCTCACACACACTTGGCACCAAGAAACCATACCACTACCAACTATCAAAACAACCGCTCGGCTTAAGCATACTCATTCTAATCATAACCACACAATGACATTCAAGGATCCAGACGGTCAGTCGTTTCAACATAAGTACAAAACCAGAATTTTTTTTAAAGGGGCCTCCTTTTAGTAAAAAAAACGCCATGCTCATCACCTTTCTATAGACACTAACAAAACAAAAATTTAAAATAACAACCTAAACATGCCAGTTCTACTAGATAGCACACCGGAGGGAAAAGAAACACGGCAACAAAAACCCTTGGTGGTGTATGACTCACAGGTATACCAACAGCCTCAACTTAGACTCATGCATTGTTCCCAATGCATACATATGAAAACTAAAAACTGTGAGAATAAGGAATACCTGTGAAGTCCATCGGACTCAGATTCTGACATGATGTTGGAGATCGCCAGGGTCTCCAAAGCAGGAGAACTCGATGGAGTGTGTGCACGCGACAACCTCATGTTGCGTTCCAGCTTCTTCTTTTATTGGCTCCACAGCTAGTCGTGACAACTTCTTCGCTCTTTCTTTGTAGATTCTCTTGCGGTGTTTTCGTTTCCTTGATCTATTTTCACCGCCTTCCTCTACATGTTTCCCTTCTCGCAGCATCCTTCTCACAACAGCTAGAGTCTCGACCAAACCCTTCTCCTCAAGATGCACATCCGCAGAAGCTTCCTCAATAATATTGACGACCGTGACCACCCTCATGTCACTTGGTTGCTTCATCAATTTGGACACATCGAACTTGACAACTTCATTGTTTAGCCTAAAGGTCAGTTCATTTCTTTCCATGTCAACCAATAATCTTGCCGTGGCTAGCAATGGTCGTCCCAAGATTATGGAAACTTCAAAATCCACTTCGCAATCCAAGATCACAAAGTCAGCTGGGAAGATAAGCTTACCGATCTTTACTAGCACATCAGACAATATTCCCACGGGTCGCTTTACCGAACGGTCAGCCATCAACACTCTCATGGATGTTGGTTTAGGAGCTCCCAAACCCAATTGTTTATAGACTGCTAGCGGCATCAAGTTGATGCTAGCACCAAGATCACACAAGGCTCTTCCGAAGATGAGTTTCCCAATAGTACAGGGAACAGTAAACGCACCTGGATCTTCCTTTTTGTCTACTAACGATCTTGAGGAAATAGCACTGCAGTGGTGGAGGTTGTCTTCCGGTTCAAAACTTACCGACCTCTTCTTTGTAATCAAGTCCTTCATGAACTTGGCATAACTGGGCATTTGTTCAAGCGCTTCCACCAATGGGATGTTTATTGATATTTGCTTGAGCATGGTCAGGAAATTCAGGAACTTACCATCTTCCGCTTTCTTCTTCAGGCGTTGTGGGAAAGGAGGTGGTGGTCGAGGCATCATAGTTGGAAGCTTTTCAGCTTCCTTGCTTTTCTCCACGGGCTTTTAAGTAGCCTCCTCAACCCCTTTGTCGTTGGCGTCATCACCCTCAACTTGAGTCTGAATTACCGGATGTGATTCCGGTAATATTTTGCCGCTTCTTGTAGTGATCGCCATACAGCTTGCGTCGTTCCTCGGGTTTTGAATTGTGTCACTCGGCAAGGTACCTGTCTTCCTTTGGTTTAGAGATGCCGAGATTAAGCCCACTTGCTGCTCCAATTGCTTAATTGAGGTGGAATGCGCCTCCACTAATTGACTCATGGCCGATAACTCAGTCCTTATCTCCTTCACCCCAGAGTCAGTCGATTCTACCTTCAGCAGCATCTTCGCCATCATGTTCTCTAGCTTGGAAGTCCCTGCCTCGTTGCTAGCTTTGTCCCGATTACCAGGTGGTACATACAACCCACCTCTATCGGTGTTATTTCTCCAGTTTCCTTGGTCGCAATCTCTGTAGCCAGCTTTCTCATAGTAGTTGTCCTTTTGATAGGTACGACCTTGGTTTCCTTGGCCATTGGCCTGGAAAGCCCCCAAGTAATTCGCCTCCTCATCAGTTTACAACTCTGCTGCTCTACCTTGGGAACCAACAGCTTTCACCTTCTCTACACCTCCTGAAAACAAGTGCTTTGTCAGTAGGTCCAACTACGTTTTCAGATGCGCCATGTCTTGGTCGCGTTCCTCCTCTTTTCTGCGCTGCTCAGCTAACATACCAACTGCATAAGTGCTAGCTGCTACCTCTGTATCCCGTGTATGCCAGGCCCTGTTAGTTTTGGTGAGCCTGTCCAAAGTAGTTGTGGCCTCAACAAAGGTGAGACCCATGAATGCACCACCTGCTGCGTTGTCCAACGTCGGCTTGGTAGCCGAATTCAGTGCCCTGTAGAACATCTGCATCAAAAAGTTGTCGGTTAACTGATGGTTCGGGCATTGTGTGAGCTTCTTCTTGAACCGCAACCAAGTCTCATGTAATGCTTCGTGAGGTTGCTGTCTGAAATTGCTAATTTCATCCCTCAACTGTATCATCCTAGAGGGAGGAAAGAACCTTTCTAGGAAAGCTCCTTTCAACTCTACCCAAGTTGTGATAGAGTCGGGGTCAGCTCTGTCAACCACAATGTTGCCTCATCAGACAGAGACAACGGAAACAACCTGAGCCTGATTGCTGTCTGACTCACTCCAGGCAACTCGAACGACTTGCAGATGCCCACGAAATTCATCAGGTGCTGGTTTGGATCATCACCAGCGGCACCACGGAACACTCCTCTCAAGTTCAATAGCTGGATCATCGTGCTAGTGATGTTGAACTTGGCTCCGGGCGCTAGCGGTGGAAGAGCAATGGCGCCCGTAGCGCCAACTCCATCCAAGTCGATATCCTCATCATTCAGCATAACATCGTCCTGCAGACCACCAACATTCAGATTTTGTTGGGCCTGCAGTTCTGCAGCGAGCCTTGCTGCCTCTTGTTGTGCGGCCATTTTCCGCCTTAATGTTCTAGCAAGCTCGGGGTCATAAGGTAATGTTGATTCACCCGAGCACCGGGTACTTGGCATGCACAACTCTGTACCCTGTCAAAAACAAAAACAACAAATAAACATAAAAGCATGAAAGTATGACTAAGAGTGAAATAAACACACCGGACTTAATAAACAACCGTATTCCCCGGCAACGGTGCCAAAATTTGATAACGCTCAAAGTACCACTCCAATTAAGAAGCGTAAACGATCGTTGTCAAATATAGAACCCAACAAAGGTTGGGGTCGATCCCACAGAGAATATGGTGAAAGTTAAGTCTTTAGTGAATTAGTTGACTAATGGTCAATAGTTTCCGGTAAATAAAAAGGGGAGGGGGGTTTGAGCGATCAATATACGAACAAAAACAAGCAATAATGTCTGAGTTTTAATCAATGTGAGAGTGAACTAGGGAAGTGTTCACCATGGCGTGGCAACAATCGATTCTAGGCGTAACAGGGTTCTTTCTATATGCATGTCACGATGTGATTGAACTAATGGTATCATCTAAACGTTTCTCAACCAAATAGATGAATTTACTTTTCAATTCTCTCGAACTTGAAAAGGTGATCTTTTAGATTTCAATCCTAAACATCAAGTAGATTAATCTAGTTACATCATTAATCATAAGACGAGAGTTGGTAGTCTCGAATCCTCGTCGTTAATCAAGTTTCCCGATTTTAATCTCTTTACTCAAGCAAATTAAACCTAGGCAAGTTCTAATGTTTGCAACCACTAGAAAACGTGACATAATGAATGATTAACAACGTGACAACATATATATTGAACCCAACGCTACCCGGAATCTATATCGCTACTTTAGCCATGGCTCCCACAACCCTAGTTGTAGGAAGTTTAGTTACTCATGCTAGAAGAAGAAGAGAAGAAAGTCATATTCATAATAAAGAGAAAAGATTCTTACAATATAATGAGAACAATCTTCAATTATCCAAGAACAAGAAAACAAGATCCCAAGAACGATTCAAGAACACGAATTCAAGACAAAGAAAACGTGTTTCTTGCTTTCCAATTTTTGCTCAAAAGTAGACTAAAAATCTCCTAAAACTATTGGGTGAACAACATGTAAAATAAACCTAACATAGGGTATTTATAGGAGTCCAGGAATTAAACCCAAAAACGTTCGGATTCCGCGTAACGCACTTTCTCAACTTGACAGTTTGGGTGACGGACCGTCACCACCTTGACGGACCGTCGCCGGAGTCGTCACCACTAGACAGTGGACTGCCTCCACTTGACGGTCTCTGTGACGGACCGTCACTCAGGCCATCACTCTTATCCAGAATGTCTTTTTGCTCGTATTTCCTTTCGTTTCCGTGTTTGTCTCTATTTCCTACAAATATAACATAAAACCATCAAAAACGACGACGGTTGCTTGAAAACGTACGATTGTTCTTAGTTTAGAGACGTCGAAAGTGTCGTAAAATGGCGGCACATCAGTACCGACACTTTTTCCTTCAGTGGTAGTTCAGCAACATTACTAATCTCCTCCAAGGTAGGAGTGATTTCAAAATCCAAAAATCTGAAAGTCACAGTGGTTGGGTCCCAAAATTCCATCAATAAAGTGGTGAGGGTTTTGTCAGCTTGGATCCCCATAAGTGATAACAAAGCCCCCAAATGCTCTCGTACCTCATCCCCATGTGCTACGCGGATGTTTCGCCACCATTTTTTTTAGGTTGTCAGGTGTTGAGATAACCATCTGGATGTTTGGTAAGTTTTGGTTGATATTCATCTAAAAGAAAGGTAAAGGGTATGATAAGTTGGTTTATCCCAAATCCATTATGTGTTTTAGTTTGGATCATTTACATCAATCTCACACAAAAATATATGTCGTTGGGTTTTATGAAAAACCCGTTGACACAAGGGTGGTTTCCTAAGTGCAGTGTCAATCACAAGGATCGTCCTGCCTAAAGCTATGCAACATGACCTATTTCTAGAATAAGAGTATTTTCCTAGATTTGAGAGTGGGACTGAATAACTGCGAGACGACACACTAACCTAATTGCACCGACTCTGAAACTTAAGGAATCCAAAAGAAGGTTTGGGGGGGGCATAAAACCCCCCGTGTGTACCACAGTGTGTGAAATGTGTATGGCCAAAGACTCGATAGAGAAATGCAAGTGACAAAGCAGTAACAAGTAGTGTTTATCAAACAAATAAGGAATGTAAGTTTGGATTTGGGTTGCGTCCTTTCAAACAAAGCATGATATAAACATAAATAAAGCAAATAATGTACTGAAAATAAACAAACATCCCAAATAATATTTCTAAACTAAGCCTGCTAAGGTAAAAACCTAAGTTATTCCCCAGTAGAGTCGCCACGCTGTCGCGCTCTATTTTGAACCGGCCAAAAAAGTGCACAACTTATGGTCGTTGTGACTCTCTGGTTTTTGAAAGTTTATTTTTTTAGAGTCGCCACCTAAATTTTAGGAAAACTTAGGAAAACCATTTTTTTTGTAAAACTCTGTTTTGGTCTTTTGAAAACATTTGAGATTCTGAGTAAGGATTTTGACTACTCGAGGGGAAGGTGTTAGGCACCCCTCAGAGCCTATCCGAAGATAGTCCTTAAACTCAATTTAGAAAAAACGTATTTGGAAAAATATTATTATTTATTATTTGCTAAAAAAATGGTGGTAAGAATATTTTATTACTTTAAAGAAAATTCAAGGTACATGAGACATGCTACTATAATATGCAAAAAATACAATATGCTTATGGTTAAGTGTATATGTATGTCAAAATATATGAAAGCTTAATAGTAATATTTTGTCATGACTAAAAATATAGAGTTTTATGATTTTATAAGAATATATACTTAAAAGCTATGTAAAAATTGAAGATATTATTTATACAAATATACTTATTACAAAGTAAAAATATATGTATTTTTGGAGCTCGTGAAAGTTTACGACATATTTATTTAAAGATAAATGTATGCATATTTAAAATACAAGAAATCATGTGAAAAGTTTATTATTTATAAGATTTCGATAGATGAAAAACATATAGGAAATAAATATAGCGGTAATCGAGGAAAATATAAAATCATATTTATTTCGTAAATACGAATAATTTGAAGACTTGAGTAGAGAATAAAAAATATTTCATATAAAAGAAGACTTTTATTTGCAAAAAAAAAAAGAGATATGCGTCAAATATGAAAGAAAATATTATGTACGTAAATGTAATTGCGATAAAATAATATGTAATTTAAGTAGGAAGAGGGGTAAGTAAAATATAAATATACCTTGTAGTAGATAGCATATGACATATATACCTTGCGTTTTGAGGCTTTAAAAATATGAAAATCTCAAAATATATATAGTAGAGTATAACAAAATATTTGTAAAATATCGGGGTTAGAATAAGAGAATAAATGAGTTATTAATAAATATAAAGAAGGCTTGCCTAAATTAGATAAAGAACTTTATAGTTTATGGCCTAAGAATGACTAATATTTGTTTGAAATATATTATTAAACCGCTAATTAGTATCTTGAAAATCTACCGCGGGTCATTTAAACAAATTTTCCCTTGAAGCAAAGTCTACATTCATTACTCTTTATTAAAAAATCTGCTCTATTTATTAGTATTATTATTTCTGAAAATATTTACTCACTATTTTAAAGTACTTTCAAAGAAAATCCAAAACATTTGCCTAGACAAAAGGGAGAAGGAAACCCACTTTCGAAATTTTAAACTAAATAAAATAATCAATAAAGCTATGAGCTGAAGAATAAACGTTAAACAAAATCACACAAAATACATATCCAAATAATACAAGGTTAGTTAAACAATTCAAGTAATAAGGAAAGCATAAAAAAATAAAGGGCTAGCTAAGCCAAGTTCCTTTGGAGGAACTAAACTTCTAAGGAATGACTCCGAGCACCGCGATAGTTCCTAATAGCTGTTCGACCCAAAATATGTTGGGCCGAAATTGAGTTTCAAATGAGAACTCCAGCTCTCCGGTTGTTTCATGTAACAAAGAAAAATGATAAGTAATTAGAAACCAAGTAAATAACAATGACAAAGTTGTATTAATAAAGGTACATTGTCCTGGGCATATTTTAAGCAAACACAGTAATAAAGTAACGCACAAAGCCTATTTTGAAGTTTCCTGACACCAATTTTGCATAACTTAATCATTTAATCAACCAAGTAAACTAACTATTCCTTATTTACAAAGTTTAAAGTGGATGCATATGAGGAAAAGAAAAAAATACTTGTAGTTTAAGATTTCAAGATTTAACTAATGATCCTAAAGTTTATTACTTGAGAGTTGAGGAGTAGTGAGCACAAAGAGAGGTAAACAGTTTATGGGGGATACACCAAACAATAAGAAAACATTTTAACGCAACAGAGAACTCATTCTTGAGCTCGATAAAGGAAGAAACTTAAGCAAACAATAAGGCTTCTTTCACTTTAAGACGCAAACCAACAGAGAAGTAAACAACATCTTAAAAAGAGATTACACTTAGCCTTGAATGGTCTACAACGGATTTCCACGAATACAGGTAAAAGCAAACACCAACCTTAAACTTATGGGTAGTTTAAACAATGATCATTGAGCTGGTCCGTAAGGCCTTTCCAATATATATTTTCATAAAAAAGATACTAGAAGTATTACGGCTATAGAGTTCCGCTCTATGATTGGTTTTAAATCAAGTTTTCAATGTATCCTTTGAGCGAGGTTCAGCGAGAAGTTTATTAAGAGACAATGAGCTTAACAAGACAGCCGCAAACAACATGCATCTCTCCACTTAAACACACAAATTCATGACCTGGTATATGCATTTATCAGTACTTGAAATGGATCAAAAAAAATGAAATCAGTTTTTAACACTAATCGAAATATAAATGAATCTGTTCAAAATACCAAAATGAATCCTTTGCAAATCTTTAAACAAAGAGCGGATAGAAGTCTAGTTTCAGTCAGACTTTTACCTTATATACTACTTTTAAGAAACTTCTTGATTGATCGAAGCTTAGACGACAATGAACACTATCCTTCCAACTGGATACTAACTTTCAATTGCCCAAAACAACAAACCAAACTTTTATATTTTTATGCTAAAGGTAGTCCCTGCTACAACATCAATCATCTTTATCAAGTTTTAGATGACAAAACAAGATTCTAATTTCCGAATTTGACACTCAAACCGTCTTAAATTAAACCCAAACCTTCCATGGTTATCTTAGTATGCTAAGGTGAAAATATTTCGAAATCGCAACAAGTCTTTTAAAAAAAAAAAAAGAAAAGGAACTAGCAAAAAAATAACTTCTTGAATACGTAAGAAACACCATGATATCGACGTAACTCTTCCTAGTTCAAACGAGATCAGCCAGCACCCAAATAAAATGATAACAAAACATGATACGAGGACTGAAGTTAAGTTACCGATTTAATCAATTAGTTTCACTATTAACTTTGCTCACCTAAAACAGCAAAACGAAACTCTATCTTCCCATATATATCTTATATTTTCCACGCATAAACAACCACATATAGCCAACAACAAAGCCAAACGAGATGCTCACATACTCTTCTTTACGAAAATATATCATACGAAAATAAAAGAAAAACAGAAACTAAACTATAAGAAGGATTTTTTTTTACCTTGTGCTGGGAAGAAAAACAGAGGCGTTGACGTCAAGTTCTCCGGTCAAAAACTCAAACTCAAAGCTTGAACTCAAAAACCAAAGAAAAGACGTTTTGAATGTAAACACTTGTGTGTTTTTCGAGTAACTCCGGACATACAAATTTCTGACCTTTTGTTGGATTCTTGAATCTTTTTTCGAATAATCTTTGAATGTTTTTTTTTTCTTTTTTCTCATGTTGGGGTGAAGGACCCACATTTATAGGAAAAATCTAGACTTGAAAGTCTAGGTTTGAACCCAAAAAATTAACCCAAGAAACGTGACAAATAGAGGGAGAGAGATTTGAATTTTGAATTTCGAATCCCATCTCTGAGAAACTTAAAGACGGATTTGAAATCAAAATTGATTTTGAACCAATTTGGGACTGGTTCTCTGGCCACCTTGAAATCACGAGTTGGGATGACTGAAATAGAGGGAATCTCGGCAGAGATGGCAGACGAGGGGCAGCGATTTGGTGGCGTTTTGCGGCCATTTGGGGTAAGAGAGAAGAGAGGGAGAAGAAAGAAGGAGAAGGGGCGATGGGTTTTGGGGTGGATTTTGGGGAAGATGAGCTGGTGGAGCATTGGTTTTGGGAGAGGGAAAGGGAAAGCATGCGTCTGGTTTTTTGGGAAAAAGGAGAGAGACGCCTTTTTGGGGAAAGGGGAAAGGAAAATGCGTTTTTGGGGGTTTGAGGAGAGAGAGAGAAACGTTGGGGGGTTTGAATCCTTGACCGATTTTGATCCATCCGATCAATTGATCGGACGGTTAAGATTAATTCGGAATAAAAATTCAACGAATAGGAAATAATATATATTAAGTGAGATAAAAGGCTTAAAAATTGTGACCGTTGGATTAGATTGGAGGGCCACGATTGAAAGCAAAGAAACACAAATCCATGTGATGTCTACGTGATACATATGGATTGGCTAATTAAAGGGGTCTAAGATTGCCACATTATTTTGCTCAAATTGGCTATTTTAAAAATTCTAATTGTAGCCAATTCTTAACAAAATAGCCACATTTCTTTAAATTAAAAATAATTAATTTGTAAAATTATATAAATTAGTTTAAAAATATAATAAAAAATAAAATAAGGTTAATTAGTAATTAGTAAAATAATTAAGCTTCCTAAATTATGAAAAAATATTTATTTGCAAGAGTAAAAAATTAAAATTAACCAAAAATTGGTTTATTTCTTTAAAATTACTTTATTCGAAGTAAAATAATTTTGAACGACTCAAAACATGAAATAAATATTTCTAGATTTTTAAAATATTTTAAATTTATAGAAAATAATACATATGAGATAGTTTTCTTAAAAATGGGTGGCAAATCACTAAGGTCATTTTAAAATATTTATTTTTATAAATATATTATTTATTAAAGTAATATGGAGGGCAAAAATTGGGTGTCAACATTGGTGATCCGACCTTGATTGTCCCTTTAGAGGATGTGGGTGTGAAGGATAACCTCACTTATGAGGAAGTTCCCGTGGAGATTCTTGATCGCCAGATTCGGAGGTTGAGAAACAAAGATATCACTTGGGTGAAAGTCCTTTAGAGGAATCAGTTAGTTGAGGAAGCTACTTGGGAAGCGGAGGCAGCCATGTACCCTCATCTCTTTCCTTCCGATCCAGTTTCAGTGTGAGGTAATAGTTTCCTCCTTAGTTAATCCATGTGATCCTAATCCATTAGCTTCTCTCATGATCCTAGCATGCATTCATGTTTTTCAAAGTTAGTTCAATCATGTTTTAAGTTAAAAACTTAGTTTTCATGTTTATCCTTGGGTTTTCATGTTTTGTTGCTTAGTTGGTCTATCTTCTCTCCAGTTTTCCTTGTTTAGTCTTCATTCTAGGATGAATGATTCCAAGGGGGAGATATTGTAACACCCACAGAGTTCGAATCAGCTTTCAAAACTTAGAAACTCTGCAAAATTTAGAACTTCCAGGGATCACGAGTCAAGTCCACGAGCTGTGGGTGGGACCACGCATCGTGGAAAAGGCTCGTGAAACCAGTCCTACAGATCATCCTCAAGTTTGATAACCACAAGTGAGTTTCACAGTTCGTGGATGGTTCCACGGGTCGTGGAACCAACTCGTGGAACTCAGACTGAGGGTAGTCAGTTTCCCAGTAAACCACAGATGGTTTCTATGACTCGTGGATGGTTCTACGAGTCATCCTATTAACTCATGAAACCTGATTCACAGATTGAAATTTGGGTTTAGGAACCACGACCACGATCCACGAACCGTGGTTTGGTCTACGGTCCGTGGAACCTGAAGCTGAGATTTTAAGTCTATTTTTCCCAGCTTTTATATGAGGGTATTTTTGTAATTATCTATCATTTTAACTCCTAAAGGAGGTCATTTTGGGAATATCTAGAAGGGTTTAACTTCACTTAGCCTAAGTTCTTTCCCTTAAGCTCTCATTCAATCCAAAAGAGGAAAAACGGTCTCCTTCTCTCAAGCTCCAAGCTCCACTCTAAGGATTCATCTTCAAGCCTTTATTCTCCTCATCTAAGGTTTAGAAAGCTTCAAATCAGGTATGTGGGTATTTAATAAGGGATTTCTTTCACTCCTATGCCCAAAACCCCCAAGTCTTTACTTGATTTATGAACTTATGAAATTAGGATTCTTACCCAAATTGGTTAAAACTTATGTATTCAGTTTTAAAGTATCAATTCATGGTTTCTCATTCATTACCCATGTTTTATTTCAGATTCTTTAAGCGTTTTCAAAAGTCCATGCATAAAGAATGATTTCTAGCATGATTCCTTTAAATTGCATGTTTCAAATGGAAAATTGGCATGTTTAGATAACATGACCTCAAGTATTATGAAATTGCATGCCTAATTCTTCAAGCTATGAATTTAGAAAGAAAAGTATGATTTGAATTATGGATATACTAAGTTTTATGACTTATGGTATGAGAATAGAATGACATCAGATATGTCCTTATGCTTTTCAAACAGTTTTGGCATCAGATATGTCACAAGTATTATATGCGCTATATGTATATTTTAGGAGTAGTATTTAGCACCGAGCGATGAGGGTTCAAATAATCTAAGTCCAAAACTATGTTGCCAGCGTAGGTTATGTATCGCCTGATGGGCTTATGAACGTGGTTCCACACTATGACATCATGGTGCCCTTGCTGTAGTGGGGCATAGGGCAGCTTTGCCAACTAGGGTTATCTAGTTAGACTATGGTACCCTATACCTTGGCAGAGTTTGGGGAAGCTTTGTTAACTAGGGTTATATAGTTAGATTCCATATAGCTCACATGGTCTATTGTCGATTATAAGAAACTCCTGTATGAATATTTTCAAGTTTACTAAGCCTTATGATATCTTCTCTTGAGGTGTGACTTTTATCTCATGCTTTATCTTTCAATAATGACATTTACCTATGATTTCTCTATTTACGCATGAACTCAGTTTTAAGTATGTTTTTATTGATTCTTCATATCTCACATACTCAATACATCCTATAGTACTGATGAATATTCTCGCGCTACATCCTTTGATGATGCAGATTGAGGTTCGGGTCCTCAGATTCATGGCTAGAGGTTAGCAGGTGTCCCAACTTCGGGTGGTGAGTCCTCATCCTTCGGGGACTAGTATCAGTTTAGATACTTCTACGATTTTCTTCTTAGTATTTGGAGTTAGCTGGGGTCTTGTCCCAGCAACTCATTATTCAGTTTAGAGGCTTTTCAGACATAGTTCGAGATTCTGTATTTGAGGCTTCAGATTCTATTATGTTTATACCTTGATCTATTGATGACTCAGTTTGTTTATCTCTTCAGTTTAATGCTTCGGCTAAGTTTTTCTATGTTTGCTTAAGTCATGCTATGGACAAGGGTTAACTTGGGTCACTTGTAATCTCGAGTCCCGTGTTAAGCCTAGGGAATAGTCTCGGGGCGTGACAGTGGCATCCCCAAACTCTCCGGATACTACCTTGCTCCTAAGCTTGTTCAACTGTACATCCTGAAACTGTTTGGCTTTAATTTTATCTATAAACGTGGGTTTGACCTCAATACTGGCCAACACCCCTCCCTGTTTTGAGATGCCCAACTGCATGAATTTAGATTCTAGAGCTCGAATCTCCCTAGCCAATGGTCATTTGGACACCCCCAAGAAAGCCAAACTGCCCATACTAACTGCCTTCCTGCTCAATGCGTCTGCCACCATATTAGCCTTACCTAGATGATACTAGATTGTCACATCATAATTTTTCAATAGTTCCATCCACCTCCTCTGTCTCAGATTCAAGTCCTTTTAGGTAAACACATGTTGCAGGCTGCGATTGTCTGTGAACACCTCACACTTGACCCCATAGAGGTAGTGTCTCCAGATCATTAGTTCAAAGACCACCGCTTCCAACTCTAAGTCGTGGGTTAGGTAATTCTTCTCATGGGGCTACAACTGCCTGGAAGCATAAGTTATAATATTCCTGTACTGCATCAACACAACACCCAAACCCAAATCTAAAGTATCACAAAACGCAATAAAATCCTTACCTTCAACCGGCAATGATAGGATGGGAGTTGTAGTCAGAAGTGTATTGAGCTTTTGGAAGCTATCCTCACACTTGTCAGACCAAACAAAAGGTACCTCCTTATGAATCAACCTTGTCAAGTGAGTGGCAATGGACGCAAAGTCCTTGGAAAATCTGTGATAGGCCTGCAAGCCCCACAAAGCTTTTAACCTCAGTCACAGAGCTAGGCCAGACCCAACTCTTAACTGCCTTAATCTTTTAGGGATCCACCATCACCCCCTTTTTTGAAACTACATGCCCTAAGAAGGCAACTGAAGACAACCAAAATTCACACTTCGAAAACTTGGCATACAATTTTTGGTGCCTCAATATCCCTAAAATAATGCGAAGATGTTCTGCATTCTCTTCCTTACTCCTAGAGTAAATCAGGATATCATCTATAAACACAATCACAAAGGAGTCCATATACGAATTGAAGGCACCATTTATCAAACTCATGAATGCCACTAGCATATTTGTCAACCCAAACGACATCACCAGGAACTCGTATTGCCCATATCGAGTCTGAAATGCCATCTTAGGTATATTCTCAGACCTAATCTTTAGCGGATGGTACCTTGATCTCAAGTCAATCTTCAAAAACACAGAAGCACCCTGTAACTTGTCAAAAATGTCATCGATGCGGGGTAGGGGATACTTATTTTGGATGGTAACCTTGTTCAGTTGCCTGTAGTCTATACACATCCTCATACTACTATCCTTTTTCTTCACAAACAATATCGGAGCACCCCAAGGTGAAGCACTGGGATGAATAAATCCCTTATCTAAGAGATCCTGAAGTTGAGTCTTAAGTTCTCTCAATTCTGTCGGATCCATACGGTAAGGAGGAATAGAGATTGGGCGAGTGCCCGGCTCCAAATCTATACAAAATGCAATGTCTCTATCCAGAGGCATGCTAGGAAAATCTGCTGTAAACACCTCCTAAAACTCATAAACCACCGAAACTGACTCAATTGAAGGGGACTCCACACTAATATCCCATAAATGTGCTAAGAAGGCCAAACAACCATTTCCCACTAACTTCCTAGCCCGAACAAAGGATATAATCTTTGCCGACTTAGGCCTGTACACACCTTCCCACTCTAGTCTATCCTTACCCAGAATCTCTAGAGTCACGGTCTTAGCATTACAATTCAATATAGCATGATATGGAGACAGCCAGGTCATACCCAAAATAACATCAAAATCCAGCATGTCCGGAATAACCAAATCTACCCAAGTCTGAAAACCCACAAAAACCACCAGACAAATACGATATATATGGGTTACTACCACGTACTCCTCAACCGGGGTAGAAACATAAATAGGGAAATCCAGGACATCACAAACCAAATCCTGACCCAAAGCAAATTTCATAGAAATATATGAATAAGTAGAACCTAGTCAAATAATACATAAGCCATCTTGTCACAGCCTAGAATTGTACATGTGATCACAGCATCTGATGCCTCAGCCTCAGGCTTCCCCGGGAATGCATAACAATGACCCCTGTCGTCAATCCAAGCAACCTCTCTGGCTGGATGCGCTACCTCCTGCCCGCACCACCATTTCCTTTGTTTCCCAGGCCTCCCTAAATGTTACCTCACCCGCCCTGTAGATGACCTTTGCTATTGCCATCTCCACCTGCTAGAACCACAGCCCTGGTCTGCTGCTGAGTCTAATTTCCTATGTGACCGTGAGGGCATTCCCTTTTGAAGTGACCCGGATCACCACAATGAAAACATTCGCGGTTAAGAGAAGTCCTACTAGTAGAAGTATAAGAAGCCCCCTGGCCTCTAGGAACCGAAAACTGCTGACTAGCTCCCAGACGACCACCTGCAGAAGCTGGCAGGGCTGACTGAATAGGAAGAGCAGAATACACTTGCTGGTTGTTACCCCTGGAATATGAACCACTGAAGTTACCTTCATTTCGGGACTTCTTGCCTAACACCTTAGCTTGCCCAACCTGCCTGACCCCCTCCAATTTTTTCACATAATCAGTCACCTCATTAAAACTTTTTCATACTGAGGTCATATGCACATACAACACCTGCAACTTAGTATTCAACCCCTTCACATACAGACGAAACCTCTCCTTCTCAGTACCCAAAAGCTAAGTAGCATAACATGATAGGGCATAAAATTTAGCCTCATAGGCTGAAACAGACATGCTACCCTACTCAAGAGCTAGAAACTCATCCTTCTTGCGATCCATCAAGGTGCGAGGCACATATTTCTCCAAGAACAAAGAATGGAACTGTGCCCAAGTCATCGGAGGCAAGGTTGATGGCCGACACTCTACATGAGCTCTCCACCACTGCTTGGCATCACCCTGAAGCTGAAAGGTAGCAAACTCTACCCCATGCTGCTACATAATGCCCAACTTGTAACCTCTCGTAGTAGTCTAGAATGAACTCAAAGGCATCCTCTTTCTCAATCCCATGATACGTTGGAGGTTTCAATTTCAGGAATTTGGTCAGTATCTCGTGCTCAGTCCCGGTCATGACAGGACCCAGCATTGGATGGAAGAAATCATCAGTATCCAATGCCATCTATCCTAGGGGCCACTGCAATAGCTAGTTGAGTTCCCAAAACCTAATCTGTTGTACCACTAGGGGTGGCTCCAGTACCTGCCAGCCAACTCAGAAAATTCCACACTTGCTGAAATACCTCGGGCGATATAGGGGGAAGGCCTACACCTCTAGCTCGTGCCGCTTCTTCCTATTTTGTTCCCTCCTCCTATTTCGTGCCCTCTTTAAGAACAACCTCAACTTTCTCCTCAATAGGATCCTGGGGTAGGGGAGGGATCATCTCCCTTGGCCCTGCTGCTGCCTGAGCTCCACCCCTGGCGGGTGTTGCTCTTCCTCTGCCTCTGCCCCTTCCCCTACCTCTTCCTCTCTCTCTGACTGCGAGTTCCGCTATTGGAACTGTCACCCTTTATCCATTGCCCCTGGTGTTAACCATCTATGGAAAAAGAGTGAAAGAAGTTAGATACCAATTTGTACTACCAGATACTAATTGGAATCAAGTTATAGCACGAAGGAAGAAAGAATAAATAGTTTCTTAAAGTCCTATAGCCTCTCAAAGAAAAGTATAGACGTCTCTGTACCATTCAGGAAGACTCTACTAGACTCATTTTGATACGACGAGATTAACGAACCTAGGGCTCTGATACCATCTTTATCACGACCTAACCCCCCATGAGTGGCATTCACCCGAAACCCCTGGATGAGCGAACCAATTGTCAACCCAACACTTACTGAATCCAACAACTCAAAACCAATTGCATTAAAATAAACTAACATTCGTAACCAAAATACTAATAAAATAAGCTCCTGCAGAAATACCCTAGAAACTGAAAGTCGTTGTACCAAAACATCTATCAAATGTCTAGAGAATGGGAATGCAACCCCAAAAACAAGAGTTTAAGTCCAAAACAATGGACTAGAACTAAACTGGAGGAAACCATGGTAGCCCGAAAAAAGTAGCTCACCTTTGGAATCTGGAAACGTCGGAACTATAACTGAGGTCACGTAGCAGCCACCGGAAGATGTCCTGTACTCACAAAAAGAAAGCAAGTGCAGAATCAGTACACAACCACAGTATACTGGTAGGATCATCGGCTAGCTCCAATAGACAATATATGAATAATAAATCAAAACTGAGTAAGCAGTACAAACATGTAGTAACAAGCCAGCAACATAACCCCAGACTCTTAGTCCTTCCTCTAACTTACGTACTACATGACGAAGGTTTAACAATAATCACAACAATAATAATGACAATAAGCATATACCCCTTGTTAGCAACCCGGACCAACCAAGGATCCTTATAACAACACTTAAGTGTTTAAGATGCAATTCTCGGTCTACACAAGAACCAACCCCACATTTAAATACAACTACCCGACCTCTCATGGACCAACATGTAACGATCACAGTTTCAAACAATCAACCTGATCCACTCATGGAACCATCGACTAATGCAATCAACAATATAAATAAACTCATACCAGGCGTGGTACCCAAGCCAACTAATATAGAACCTGTAGCAAGCATGGTACCCGAGCCAATCGATAAGTATCCCGTACCAGGTATGGTACCCGAGTCAACCGACTGTCATACAAGTCCAACAGTTAATAAATAAATGAACAATATCACACTTGTAAAACCAAGCAACAAAACTAAGTTCATTTCACATGATTGACACCCAGACACTTAGACATTCATAATTTCATTCTCTAAATATGCAAAGCACATACATTACTAAGCTAAAGTTATATGCACACACATTGCATTTGGAAAGATAATAACCATCACCTACCTCGAACAGCTTGAAAACTCTACTGGGCTGGAGCCATCCCATTTTCTGAAACTTTTGCTTGTTCTTGGTCTAACAATGATTACAAAACATACCAAAATCAATCCAATGGCCTAAGTTACCCAGACTATACTCAAATCCTAATCCCCAGGCCAAATCATGATCATTCCACCCATCCCCAGGCTTTTCCACCATTAATTCTCCTAAAAACTACTATTTTTACGGATACAATAAGCAAATAATGGTGTTTTAATCATGAATAAGGAATAATAATCATAACCCAAGAATTCTACAACCTAGAATCCCTTTTTTTCACCGGATTCTATCATCCTAGATCAATTTAAACCTTCCTCAAGCCCAAAATTACAATTTCTAAGGTGTGGGAATCAAAATACAAAAGTGGGAAGTGAAATTCTTACCTTTTCGATGGAGTTTGGTGGAAAATCAGTGAAAATTGCCTCCCTTCGCCTATGCCCTTACCCAAAACGTTCTTGAGAAATTCTGAATATTTTTGGAGAAATTTCTGCATTAACTGTGACTTATTATGCTATAGCAGTCCGTACATCACTATAGCAGCATCGCCGTAGCGGACTCGACCGCTATGGCGGTGTTGACCGACTTTGACTTCCGCTATAAAGGGAATTTTTCCGCTATAGCGATCATCGCTGTAGCGTGGTGTCAACAGCTATAGCGGTTGACACGGAACAAAAACTCAAAAAATCCTCCAAAAGTGCCCATTTTACAAGACACTTCAAATCCTGACGTTCCAAATCACCCTCTTCACGTCAACTTTGATACCTGGAGTTCTACTCACCCGAATTCACTTCTGAAAAGTCCCCCGGACTCCTTAATGTCTTAGCTAATGGAAAAAATAGCTCAACATAAGATATATTACCCAATTCTCACCCGAATTTCCCTATATCATACCTCGCTCAGAATCTGTCTAAGACTAGCCTATCCCAAATTTTCTAACTCCCAAGTCCGAAAGTTTTCTAACCACAAAACTTCACACGAATGGTTTACCCATAACAACGGAACAGGTGATTACAGATGTGTATAGAAACTATATCTTTGTTGTATAAAAATATACCTATCACGATTATATATGTATAAAAAATATATCATTATTGTATAAAATGTATATATGCTTCTTATATATTTCAACTGCGCTGGCACATTATCATTTGTATGTTTAAATAGGTATTGTCCTAAGTGTATGGATATGAAGTGTATATGGTGTATATGAAAAGTCTACTGATAAAAATGTGTGTGTATATATATATATCAAAATGAATGTATATAAAAATTTTATTGATAAAAATGTACATAATGGGTATTGTGTATATATATTATATCAAAAAGTTAGGTATAAAGTGTATAATAAATATATATAATATATAGTATATATCCCTGGTCGGTGCATTTCACATTTAAAAAGAAAAAAAAAAAAGACTTCACATGCTTGTTGAGATAATCACCTTTTCAAGTCTTTAATTTTGTTTAAAAATAAAATGAAACTTAAAAATACAAAATAGATAAGAAATCAAATGAAGAATAAACAAATTGTGGTATTTTTTTTCTTTTTTTGGAGAATGAATGTAAAATGAATTTTTGAGAAGGAGAAAAAGATCTGAAGAAGCAAAGTAATGGCTGATAGTTGAATTAATTATTAAATTTTAATAATGACATGAAATAATTTGGTAGAAGAATGTCAGCGTCTACTTTTTCCCTCTTTCAATGTCTTCAATATTTCTTTCGAAACCTAGTTTTAAATTGTTGTTTATATTCTTAAAAAAAAGTCTAATTTATGCTCCCTCTTTTCTTGCATATAATGTCCATTATTTAAGTGTGTGTGTGTGTGTATGCATGTGGTTATGTGCATGTGTGTGACGTTATGAGGACGTGCAAGAGAAATAGAGATGGAAAGTGAAAACATGAGGAGATTAAGATGGGTACTAATTGATTTCGATACTTTTAGCTACTAATTGTCAATTAAATTTTTATGGCTATTTGTGTGATAAATACTTAGGCCGAGAGATCATTTCTGTCCTCACTCCTTTGATAAATAAGGAACCCCAAGCTTGTATTTTTTTAATATTTTTTTGATATCATTCAACTACCTTCACCTTCTTTACCTTGAATATCAAGGGACCTTATTAGCTTTGGTTTCTTTTCTTTTTTTCCCTTCCCTTTTCTTTGTGGGTAGTAATAAGTCTCAGAGGAATAACTTCATTGTTATTGTTTCTAAAATCGTATCTAGAAAAAACGAACAAAATGTATAAAAGAAATTGTATTTGAATATTATAATCATTCATATAAATTTCAAAAGATTTATTATGGTATATATTTTTATTTTTCACGTTTTGTTTGACATTAATCTTTTGAAATTGTTATGCATGTATATTACCATATATAAAGATGGATATTTATGCAACTCTAATTAAATTGGTCACTTGTAATAATTTTACTCCGTTAAATACATTCATGTTGCCATATTCATGATGATCCTCATGTTAACCATATTGTTTTATTATTTAAGAATTGTGCACGTGACACTTTAGTACATCGACTTCTGTAGGGTATGATTTTGAGTTTGCTAAATAGGATCAACATTCATCATTTCAATGACTTAAATTCTTATTTATTTATCATAGTAAAATATTTTAAAATTTATACATTAATGATATTTGATTTTGAAGTACATAAAAGTCTATCAATATTACAAGGTTATTATATGTATATATGTATATATTACATCTAGAATAAACATTTACGAGAATTCAAGTGTTCCCAGAATACTTATGTTAATATATATGCTACCCAAAATAATAACTCACTAGTCTAGTCGCGATCTGTAATAATAACAAATGAATAAATAAATATCATCAAAACACATTCAGTACAAAACAATATGAGATGAATATTGACCATCATTGAAGTACAATAAGGCCCACCACCAAAACATCTATAGAAGGACGTAAATCTCTAAGGGGTAGCATCATCCTTGTCGTGACCCAAAAATACTGGGTTGTGATGACACTTACCCTAACTCAATCATGATAGGTAAGCCTAATTCTGTAAACATTAATACTCGAAGTAAAGGCAATAATGTGAATTCTATACGCATAAAATAATAATAATATCTCAAAATATCATCAAATGATACTGAACGACACAATTTGAAATTGCCAAGACTCTAATATAGTGTACCCAAATTAATACAAAGTTGTCTGAGAAGTAAGAAAGACAAAAGTAAATGATAAAGAAAACTGAGTCGATACTGGAAGGTAGGAGCTCACCACAGCTTCGAATGATATCCAGGAGCATGAACTCTATTCGCAGGATCCACTCATACTGAGATTTGCATCAGAAGGATGTAAAAAAGTAGGAGTGAGTATAGTCCACTTGTACTCAATAGGCATCATAGGCCGACTGAGTGTAACCAGATACTATATCGAATAAAGAATACTGAAATAACCCTGCACGCAGAAAAGTCCCAGCAATTCAATATAAAAAAATAGTACAATTTACCTCAATCAAAACAACAAATCCAAATGATAATGCAATGAAATAATATGGTATGATATGCAATGGTCAATGCCTACTGATATACACCCTCCCAGTCATGTCTTGCGGGATGGGATCCGTAAGGGATTCGCGAGATCCATATATCATGTTCAGACTTAAATCGGAACTTTCAAGTATCATGCTCGGACACGAACTAGGACTGAAATTAATATCAATTATGGACTCGAACCGAGATTTTGATAAGTCTTTCCCGAACTCGAATCAAGACTAAAATCAATATCAGTGACTCAGACTAAAACTCGAATCGAGACTAATAATCAGTATCAATGGCTCAGACTCAAACTGGGACCAAAACGTTATATTTTTTTAATCTATTTCTTTCAAATTATTTATCAATCAATTATTGTCATGTATCATGAGATGAATGAATATGCATGAAAATAAAAGTAAAAGTAAGCCAAATACAATAGATATGTCCAAAATCTCAGAATCGTTAAATCTATGAACATAGACTACGAGCCTCAATATCAAGTTAGAAATCTAAGTTCCTTGTTACCCAAATTAATATAAGACTCAATTTAGGCATCACAATTATAATACATCTCATTTAGTACTCCAATCCACGAATTCATCCTACCCATAGCATACTTTACACGATAAATCCCCACTCAAGCAAAGTCTGAAGAAAGTTAAGCCATAACCTACCTCGAAGCCAATCCATAAGTCTCTACTTGTTCACACATGACCCTTCCCTTTTTGAATGACCTTTGAACGCCCTCAACCTACCAATAACAAGTTATACACATAAACATGAGTCCAACGATACCCATATTGTTATGATTTTAATCCAATTCTAAAAAGTCAATCCAAAAGTCAATCCCGAGCAAATAAGGGGAAAATTGAAATTTTATTAGAAAATCAATTTACCCAAAGTTTAAGGAGTTTAAATATGAAATTTCATAAAAAAATGGAGTTAAAATCTATCTTAAAATAATTGAAAACCCATTATTTAACTTCACATGGATACCCCCAAAATTTCAAGTTGAAAACTCAAGATTTAAAGGTGAAATCATGAAATAATCATTGAAAAATATATAAAGTAGTATAAAAATTCTACCCATAGGTTAAGGAACTTGAATATGAAGTTTGGTTGAAAATGGAGTAAGATTTGATCCTCAATTTCAAACCCTTAATCTTGAATTACCCCAAAATCCAAGGAAAAATAACGGGAAAAACATAAATCTAGTGTTTGGGAACTTACCCTTTTCCAAGACTATTACGACCCAACCTACCATGCCGTGCGGGTGCTTACTTTAACCACCTAGATAGACGAACCCTCACTCTCTGTCCAACAGGTAACTTGCGGAAAATAGGAAGTAGTAAAAATAGTCTTTCCTTTTATTATGAAAACCTTGTTATTACAACATTTTGGAATAGCAAACAGTTTTGAATATAAATCGCCCTCCTTAGGACCTAGTCTAAACAGGTACAAGAGTTACTACAAGATGACACAAAGAGAGAAAAGATCCAACTTCTGCCATGGAAATCGAGGACAGAAGTTGTTGGAGACCTCCTCGCCGTGAACCTATGAAATATCACCAACCTGCAATCAGACTATACCAAAAGGTATAGCAAGAGTAGATACAGTACAAACACATGTACTGGTAGGCATCATCGGTCGACCTGAATTCACTCCTACCATCTTATAATAAAATAGGGAAAACATGAATGTAATTAACATAGCTTGATTTCCATCCTCCAACGTGCTTCCACTGCCAACTCCCTCATTCCCCAGACTTCTGAGTCACACTAACCCTAGACTTCCCAAGTCACAATATCCTAGGCAGTAACCCGGCTAACTGCCCAACTCAACCACTTATACCCGTGGCTTCACTTACCAGTATTCGGCCCCCTTCACGGATCCCCAGTAAACCTTCTAATGTGTTCGCAACAACTAGAAACTACAACCCCAGACTCTCAGTCTTCCTCCCAATCTAACCCTCACATGAAATATACCCAGCAACCATTACTACATTTATTGACAATGCTAGAGTTACATCTAAATCTCCTTATAACACGTGACCCAGACCCTCCAAAGATTCTCTAGCCACACCTAAGTGTTCAACAAACTAACCTGGTCTACACCAAGACCAACCCTTAGCTTAGTTACCACCGGTAGTTCCCAACCGCCAATGACACACTCAAGATGACAATATATATATATGAAATTAACCGCTCTCTTTACATATTCCAGACCCACCCCGGGATCCCCTCTAAACAACGCCTAAGTGTCAATGATCAACTCGTTCTAATCCAAGACCAACTTAATAAAATATAACAGAAATTCCCGACCACTTAAGGAACGCTCATCAACATTCACAATTCCACAACAGTCTGGTTCACTCAAGAAACCAATAATAATTATAACATTGCAATAAAATAACCCGGTCCACTCATGGAACCAATATCAGTCAATACAATATAATAATCACAATGTAGTATGCAATAAAGTAAACCCGTACCAAGCGTGGTACCCGAGCCAACTATTAGTATTCCTGTAACAGGCGTGGTACCCGAGCCAACCATTAGTATTCCTGTACCAGGCGTGGTACCCGAGCCAACCATTTGTTGTACCCGTACCAGATGTGGTACCTGAGCCAATCAAATGTCAATAATCCACAGTCAAATGCATGCATAAACAACTTGTAAACCAACAAGAAAATACCGTTCAAATCGCAGACTGTAAAGAAGGAACCTTAGACATTCTACACAACTTTCCTAAGAATTGTAATTCATACAAACACTTAGATATGAGTACAAAAATATACAGCATTCACGGAAATCGTAAGCCATCACCTACCCCTTTCTGGGTACAACAACGAACCATCAAATCCCGTCTGAAGACTATCCCCGGTTCACCCCTTTTATTCTAGAACATGTAACGAGCGATTTCTCTTTAAATTAATCATATACGCAGCTACCCGATTTCCTTTTCCTTACTTTAGCAATACTTCCACTACGTCTCAAGCCATAAACATTCCTGAAACCCCACCTAGGAGTTTTCTATTCCCATTTCCCGTGGCTCCCAAGCGCCTCCCCGATTCTCCGAACCTTTCCGACATACTAGTCCCTTAAGCTATCATTTTATCACACCAATATGAATAATGTAACCACATAACACAATCACAATACCAGCCATTTACTCCGTACATCCCAATTCAACATAACCAAATTCGAATCCGCCAGACTCCGTGCCCGGAAGTTTAAAACATGGATTCTCCATTCCCACTATACAATAAGTATAGAAAGTAAGCAGGTCTAACTACTCATGAAAACCTAGCCTACCTGGGTGCCAAGCAGCTGCAACGGTGCATTTCTGGCTCAGTGAATGCGTTCCCGACTGAACGATGGTCCTGGAATCTGTTGTTCCGTGTCCCTTCAGCCATGACCCCTCCTCTTCAAGATTCCCCAACCTTGAAGCAGCATGGGAGGGTTTTTGGAGGAACCCTCGTATGTTTTCCAACTGAGGAGAAGAGACTTTTTTAATAAAATTCCGTCAAGGGCTACTGCCTCCCGTAGCTCCGCTATAGCGGTGTTCTCCTCTGCTATAGTTGTTCCGCTATAGCAGAATAAAATACCGTTATAGTGGAGTGACGTCAGCCCAAATTATTTTCGAAAAAATTAGAAATTTTCTATGATGTCACCCTACTTACTTCGAATGAATTCTTAACCATTTTCCCCTAAATTTATGAAATTGGGAAAAATTAACATAATAATTTACCCCTCGTTTATCCCAGAATGATCTCGAATAAGACCAGAGGAGAGAAACTAAACCGGGACTCTCATCGCCCCAAGGAAAGATCTACCATTGCCTCATCTCGACGAAGAATTCACGAGTTTCACAAGGATAATTACACGTGCCCCCATCCCGAGCACCCAAGAAATTTGAGGCCTCAGGTCACGTTGGGATAGACGAATTTGAAAAGACCCGGGAGAACTTTTCTCATCCCAGTAACTGACTGGCCATCCACTGTAGTAGATAATTCACCGCTAAAGCAGTTGGCAACAAAATGAAATTGGGGAGAAATGGATTTCCCCCCTCATTCTTCCCACATTCATTTCAAACACTCCACTTTCCCTCCCGGTCATCCCACTTCTAACATTGGAAATTCCAGGTAATAATCGTAATCTCTCCTTCCCTTACTCTCTTGCAAGATTTTGTACTTGAATGTGGTAGAAAACTAGGAACTTGTAGCCTATTTGAAGTGGGTTTTTGAACTTGAACTTTTGGTTGGATTTTGTTGAATTCCTGAAGCATGGATACTTCCCTTACGTTTACAATGCCTCCCACCAGTTCTGGGCATAAGGAATACACTGTTATTGGCCAAAAATGGGCCAAAACGGGGGTGGAATGTGAAGGGTTATTTTTGAACAAAAATGGTGATTTGGACAATTTATAGGGGTTATAATGCCTAAATCTTTGTAGGAAAAAATAATGGGGTACCTTGGGTAGGTAGATCTGAACTTGGAACATCAAAAATGGAGTTTTGGACCAAGGGGCACCATTGATGCACCCCTTAAAGGTATGGGACGATGAAGACTGCTATAGCTGTTGGGCTCCACTATGGCGGTCCCGCTATAGCGGTACCCCTATGCGGTAAAAGTTTTGCTATGGAGGATGCATCATCCTCTATAGCAGAAGGCCGCAAAACAGTGGCCTTCCCAAGCCAACACTTAGAAAAAAATTCCTCCCTTTTGTGTTCTATTACTCTTCTAATCCTGTCTTCTTCTTACCCTCGCAGGATAAAACAAATGGCCGATCAACAAGTGCATGAATATGACTATGAGCGATTCCCCGATGAAGCTAGTCGGGAGAGGTTCAAGGATTACCAGAAATTCAGCTTCTGCTATGATAGAGACTGCCAAATGACTGGGGTAGATGGAAAAGTGGTTGATTTCCACCGTCGGGTCCGAGAGTTCGGGTGGGACACTTTGCTAGTGGATCCTCCTCCCGCGCTAACCAGTTGGTTGCTGGAGTTCTATGCCATCCTCCCTACGGTCTGCTAGAATGAGCCAAATCCTACCATCCGGCTACGAGGGGTGGACGTTGCCGTGGATGCCCGGACCATTAATGATGTGTTAGGGGTGCCCAACGTCTCCAATAAGGCATACATGGCTAAGGCTCGGCTATGGGACATGACTTGGCTAAGGAATACTCAGGTGGACCCCGCATTCAGGGACAAAGTGTACTGGGTCAGCCCCGAGGGCGTTACTAGTGTCTACTTCTCCTCCGAGGCTAGGAGCTGGCTGAACTTGGTGTCTCAGAGGATCCATCCGTCAGGAAACCAGACCGACGTGACCTATGCCCGGGCTTTGGTGATCGCTTGTGCCATGCAGAGGATCATCATGAATGTGGGGGAGCAAATTATCTCGGAATGGAAGGACTTTTATGTTGGCCACAGAGAGGGTCCTTATTTACCTGGGATGATCTCGGAGCTGTGCAGGCGAGCTGGTGTGCCTCGGGACCATACTGACTCATAGGTGACTATGGACGAGCCCTTTGACCCTGTACAGGTGAAGGATATCTCCAAGAAAAAAAGGAAGATGGATGAGGCAGGGAGAAGTCAGTCGGTGGAGGGGGCCGACGATGATGATGATGAGGATGATGAAACTCCTGCCCCTTCCCAGTCCCAGCCCCAACCCCCGATCTCTAGAGCCCAGCTGGAGGAAAATCTGGCAGCTGTCCGGAGGTTCATAGAGGATCCCAACGCCGGAGGCGCATCCCCTCACCCATCCTCTCAGGAACTTGCAGCACTCCGAAGGAAGTTAGAAGAAGAGAATAGGAAGAGACGCTCCTTGGACCGCATGTTTGCCCGGCTGTGGAAGATCATCAAGGTCATGTTCTCTTGTGCTGCCCCAGGTCAGGAGCTTACCACCCTCGAGCCCGAGGACGTGCAGGAGTTCCCATTCCTGAGCGAGGATGAGGCCTAGGACTCCCCCCCCCCCCTTATTACTGATTTACTATTGTTTGGGTTGCCCCCGTTTGGGGCTTGTTTAAGACAATATTTCCCCTTTCCCCTCTTTACCTTGGCACGTGGATGCCCGTTCTAGACACTATTTCCTTTTTCCTGTATATATATACATAGTATTGCTTTTCCTGGGTTTTACACAGTGGTTTTGTTGTTAATACTTATTTTTATGTTGTCCCCGTAAAGGAACAATAACAGGGGAAAACAAGGCAGGCTTACTGCCTCACTGACCTCCGTTATAACGGTTGGTCATTCCGTGATAGCGGTCCCGCTATAACAGAAATTTCACCGCTATAGCGATCCCGACGATAACCATACAGAAAATTCAAATTCCAGCTAAAAGCACTCAACCCCCTTTTCGATTACCACTATCCCAACTTGTAAGTCCCGCCACCACCCTCAAGAACATTCCTGGCACTAAATGCATTAGGATCAGGCATAACACATCATGAAACACATCAAAATTAACAAGGAATTCACAATGATTAATTATTTTTTGGCAACATTTTCCCGCCATTATACACTAATGACTCCCTTGTTCCCATGGTTCCCAACCAAATTTTCGACTGTCCTGAAACCGAAGCTTCCTTACAGTCAAAGTTCCCAATCCTTTATCATCTTAACCAATGATAAGTCCCTTTTAACACGTAGTACCACCCTTTAGATCTAGACATTTAACAGACTACCACAGTCCAAAGCACACAAAATTTCCAGTCTATGACTCTCTATATACTCTACATGCACATCATTTTAAATATCTACACCCATCCCAATTAAGTCATACAAGGTTGTACACACAACAATTCAATTTCAAGTAACAATAAAATCAAATCACCACCAATCAATTCACAAGTTTTACCCTTCATTCGTACCACGAATGACCATTAGCCGGTTATCCATACTTGCCACAGCCTCTCAGGCCAGATACCAATTGGAACATTTCCGGTTCTAATTCCTCTTGCTTGTCCTGTCGTAAATGAAGTACAGAGACCTCTTTTTCCTTGCTGAGATACCAATTGGACTCAACCTATACAAGCAAGTACAAACCGCACGTAAGAATGAAAGAAGGGTGACAATTCCTAGAGTGCCTTATAGTTCCCCAAAGATTAGATGTGGACGTCAACACACTAATCCGTAGGACCCTATTTAGCACTTTGCTCTTGTACTGGGAGACCGGTAACCTAGGCTTTAATACCATCTGTCATGACCCAACCTACCGGACCATGTGGGTGCCTACTCTAACCACCTAGATAGATGAACCCTCACTCCCTGTCCAACAGGTAACTTGCGGAAAATAAGAAGTAGTAAGAATAACCTTTCCTTTTATTATGAAAACCTTATTATTACAACATTTGGGAATAGCAAACAGTTTTGAATATAAATCTCCCTCCCTAGGACCTAGTCTAAACAGGTACAAGAGCTACTACAAGATGACACAAAGAGAGAAAAGACCCAACTTCCGCCATGGAAATCGAGGACAGAAGTTGCTGGAGACCTCCTCGTCGTGAACCTATGAAACATCACCAACCTGCAACCAGACTATACAAAAAGGTATAGCAAGAGTAGAGTCAGTACAAACACATGTACTGGTAGGCATCATCGGTCAACCCAAATCCACTCCTACTATCATATAAGAAAACAGGGAAAAACATGAATGTAATTAACATAACTTGATTTCCATCCTCCAACGTGCTTCCACTGCTAACTCCCTCATTCCCCAGATTTTTGAGTCACACTAACCCTAGACTTCCCAAGTCACAATATCCTAGACTTCCCAAGTCAATTTATCCTTCACAAATGTCCATGTTCGTGCCTGGACTGCCCTTCCCTTTCCTAGGTCAGCTGTTCTAGCTAACATCCGGACATTAACCCAGCTAACTACCCAACTCAACGACTTATACCCGTGGAATCACTTACCAGTATTCGGCCCCTTCAAGGATCCTCAGTAAACTTTCTAATGTGTTCGCAACAGCTAGAAACTACAACCCCAGACTCTCAGTCTTCCTCCCAACCTAACCCCCACAAGAAATCCACCCAGCAACCATTGCTACATTTATTGACAAAACTAGAGTTACATCTAAATCTCCTTACAGCACGTGACCCGGACCCTCCAAGGATCCTCTAGCCACACCTAAGTGTTCAACAGACTAACCCGATCTACACCAAGACCAACCCTTAGCTTATTTACCACCAGTAGTTCCCGATCGCCAATGACACACTCAAGATGATAATATATATATATATATATATGTAATTAACCTCCCTTTTTACATAGTCCAGACCCACCCCGGGATCTCCTCTAAACAACGCCTAAGTGTCAATGATAAACCCGGTCTAATCCAAACCAACTCAACAAAATATAACAAAAATTCCCGACCACTCAAGGACCGCCCATCAACATTCACAATTCCACAACAGCCCGGTTCACTCAAGGAACCAATAATAATTATAATATTCTAATAAAACAACCCGGCCCACTCATGAAACCAATATCAGTCAATACAATATAATAATCACAATGCAGTATGCAATAAAGTAAACCTGTACCAGGCGTGGTACCCGAGCCAACCATTAGTATTCATGTACCAGGCGTGGTACTCGAGCCAACCATTAGTATTCCTGTACCAGGCGCGATACCCGAGCCAACCATTTGTTATACCTGTACCAGGCGTGGTACCCGAGCCAACCGAATGTCAACAATCCACAGTCAAATGCATGAATAAACAACTTGTAAACCAACAAGCAAATACCGTTCAAATCACAGAATGTAAAGCAGGAACCTTAGACATTCTACACAACTTTCCTAAGCAATGTAATTCATACAAACACTTAGATATGAGTAAAAGAATATACAGCATTTATGGAAATCGTAAGCCATCACCTACCCCTTTCCGGGTACAACAACAAACTATCGAATCCCGTCCAAAGACTATCCCCGATTCACCCCTTTTATTCTAGAACATGTAACGAGCGATTTCTCTTTAAATGAATCATCTATGCAGCTACCCGATTTCCTTTTCCTTACTTTAGAAAGACCGCCACTACGTCTCAAGCCATAAACATTCCTGAAACCCCACCTAGGAGTTTCTTATTCCCGTTTCCCGTGGCTCCTAAGCGCCTCCCTGGTTCTCCGAACCTTTTCGACATACTAGTCCCTTAACCTATTATTTTATCAAACCAATATGAATAATGTAACCACATAACACAATCACAAGATTATCCATTTACTCCGTACATCCCAATTCAACATAACCAAACCCAAATCCTCCAGACTCCGTGCCTAGAGGCCTAAAACATGGATTCTCTGTTCCCACTATAAAAAAAGTACGGAAAGTAAATAGGTCTAACTACTCATGGAAACCTAGCCTATCTGGGTGCCAAGCAGCTGCAATGGTGAGCTTCTGGCTCCGTGAATGCGTTTCCGACTAAACGATGGTCCTGGAATCTGTTGTTCCGTGTCCCTTCAGCCATGACCCCTCCTCCTCAAGATTCCCCAGCCTTGGAGCAGCATGGGAGGGTTTTTGGAGGAACCCTCGTATGTTTTCCAACTGAGGAGAAGAGACCTTTTTAATAAAATCTCGTCATATGCTACTGCCTATCGTAGCTCCGCTATAGCGGTCTACTCCTCCGGTACAGCGGTTCCGCTATAGCGGAATAAAATACCGCTATAGTGGAGTGACGTCAGCCTGGATTATTTTCTAAAAAAATCAGAAATTTTCTATGATATCACCCTACTTACCCCGAATGAATTCTTAACCATTTTCCCCCAATTTTATGAAATCGGGAAAAATTAACATAACGACAGACCCGGTCGTTACAAAGACGAAGACAATGCATTAAATATCACCCAAAATGGAGCTCTAAAGGTCCAACAATGGAGGAAAGAAGTGACAAATCGAGGAAGGAAAAAAATCTAATATAACTATTGTAACCCGCTTAGCGCTATCATGCTCCAAGAGGCTAACCCCTTCAGAGAAATTGCGATGTTGTAGCTCTATCATGCTAAAAGGTGTCCGAGGCCTTTAGCGCTATCGTGCTAAGCAAATTTTTCTTTCAGCACAATCACGCTCGAAGCAGACACCAGAAAGTTCAACTATTTCCAAAACTTATTTTTAAAACTCAAAACTCATTCGAAACCCTATAGACCTAAACCAATAGTGCAAATCAATGATAAAATGCATTTTAGGCCTGATGGAATCATCAGATTCATCAACGAAGGTCATTTTTAACAAAATTTAACCAAAGTGAACACTAGGCCATAATTTTTAACTTTCCAATCAACTACTCAAAACGCATTTGAATATCTCAGGACCCAAATCAACGGTGCTACTAACCCAACAATGATATTCCAGAGCTAACAGAACTGACCAAATTTTCATAAGATGTCTAAATCACTAAATATTGATCAAAGTCAATTATATCAACTTCAAAATCTTTCAAAATGAAAAACTCACATATAACCCAACCAAACACCTCGGGAATTATGTCACCCACTATTGTACACCACAAATACCATAATACAATAATGGAAAAAGGTAAAATGGTGAAAAAGCATCAAAAGTCAAAAATCACTATGAGGATTATTACATCATCTACCACTAAAATACACATTCATACTCGAACATAGGAGTAAGGAGGTACCTAAACTGTCAAAAGGTTGGGGGTATCTACTCTGCATGTCCAACTATGTCTCCCAAATAGCCTCATCAATGGAATGATGCTTTCATTGAACCTTCACTGATGTTATCTCCTTAGATCTAAACTTCGTAGTCTGTCTATCCAAAATAGCTATAGGCTCTTTCTCAAAAGTTATATTCTGACCCAAATCCATCGAATTCCATCGAATCACAAAAGAATCATCATAATGGTATTTCTTCAACATCGAGACATGAAAAATTAGATGTACAGCTGAAAAACTTGGAGGCAAATCCAACTCATAGGACACCTCCCCAATACACCAAAGAATCTCAAAAGGTCCAATAAACCTCAGGCTAAGCTGGCCCTTCTTCCCAAACCCCATCACACCCTTCATGGGTGATACCTTTAACAAGACCCGCTCACCAACCATGAACTTTAGGTCACGAACCCTTTTATCAACATAACTCTTCTATCTACTCTGAGTTGTCAAGAGCTTGTTATGTATCAACTTTACCCTATCCATTGAATCCCGTAACAGATATGTACACGATGGCCTAACCTCAAAGGAATCAAACTAACTAAATCGAGATCTATACTTTCTCCCATATAAAGCCTCAAATGGTGCCATCTGAATGCTGGAATAATAACTGTTGTTGTAGGCAAACTCTACCAAAGGCAAGAATTGGTCCCAATGACCACCAAAATCAATCACACAAGCTCAAATCATATCCTCCAAAACCTTAATAGTCCACTCCAACTGACCATCTATCTGTGGGTGAAAAGTTATACTCATCTCCAACTGAGTATCCAACTCACGCTGCATAGAACTCCAAAAGTGTGATGTAAATTGAGTACCTCTATCTGAAATGATAGAAGTAGGCACATCATGCAACCAAACTATCTCACAAATGTAGATCTTTGCTAACTTTTACGCATTGTAGTTCACCTTCACTGTAAGGAAATGGGATGATTTGGTCAATCTATCCATAATTCCTCAAATGAAATCAAACTTCCCAAAGTTTGAGGCAACCCAACCATGAAGTCTATAGTGATGCGCTCCCACTTTCATTCAGGTAAAGTCATCCTCTAAGTCATACCAACCTGTCTCTGGTGCTTATACTTTACTTGCTGACAATTCAAACTCTTAGCATCAAACTCCACGATGTCCATCTTCATCTTTCACCACCAGTAATGCTGCTTCAGGTCATGGTAAATCTTTACTGCACCTGGATGAATAAAATACCTCAAATTGTGAGTCACCTCCATGATCAATATAGTTAAGTCACCAACTCTAAGAAAACAAATCTGACCCTTGATCCTGAAAACACCATCCGGATCAAGAATCACTTCCTTAGCTTCACCACTCAACACTTTATTCCGAATGATATACAACTTCCTATCTTTAATTTGTTTCCACAACAAAGATCATTCCTCAACACAAGTAAGAACTCTACCAGGCTCAAAAATATCAAGTCTCACAAAGATATTAGTCAAACACTAGACATCCATAGCCAAAGGTCGCTCCTCAATTACCACCAAAGCAAGATACCCATGCTCATTGACTTCCTACTCAAAGTATCCGCCACTACATTAGCCTTACATGGATGATAGAGAATAGTCATTTCATAGTCCTTCAACAACTCCAACCACCTACGTTGTTGCAAATTCAGATCCTTCTGGTTGAAGATATATTGTAGGCTATGATGATTAATGTACACCTCATAATGAACCCCATACAAGTAATGCCGCCACAGCTTTAACACAAACACTATCACCGCTAACTTTAAATCGTGAGTGGGGTAGTTCCTCTCTTGGGTCTTCAACTGCCTCAAAAGTGTGAGCTATCACCTTTCCCTTCTACATCAAGACCTTGCCAAGGCCAACTCTTGAATTATCACAATACATGGTAAAACCTTCACCTTTCACAGGTAAGGTCAAGATAGGTGTTGAAGTCAACAAAGCCTTGACCTTTTGAAAGCTCTCCTCACACTGGTCGTACCACTAAAAAACAACATTCTTCTGAGTCAATTTTGTCAAAGAAGTTGCAATAAAAAATAAGCCATGCACGAACTATCTATAATAGCCAGCCAAACTAATAAAACTCCTAATCTCAGTAAGTGAAGTAGGCCTAGACTAATCTCGAACCACCTCAACCTTGATCGGATCGATCATAATACCATCCTTGGATACAACATGTCTCAAAAATGCCACAGAACTAATTCAAAACTCACACTTTGAGAACTTAGTATACAACTTCTCATCCTTCAACCTCTGGAGCACAATCATCTAATGCTTCACATGATCCAACTCACTTTTGAAATACACTAAGATATCATTGATGAACATAATCACAAAGGAATCAAAATATGGCCAAAACACCCATTCATCAACTTTATAAACACTGTCAGGGCGTTAGCCAACCCAAATGGCATCCCTAAGAACATATAATGACTATACCAAGTCCTGAAATTCATCTTAGGGATATCTAAAGCCCTAATCCTCAAATAATGGTACCCCGATCTTAAGTCAATTTTTGAAAATACCAAATCACTTTGAAGTTGATCAAACAAATCATCGAGCATGGAAAAGGATACTTCACCTTGTTCAACTACCAATAATCAATACACATGCGCATAGACCCATCCTTCTTCTTCATGAACAACATTGGAGAAGCCCAAGGTGAAACACTAGGCCTAATGAAGCCTTTACTCTAAAAAATCCTAAAGTTGGTCCTTCAAATTCTTCAACTCCACTGAAGCCATTCTATAAGGAGGAATATATATAGGCTTAGTGCTCGACTCCAAGTCAATAGAAAATTTGATGTCTCAATCAGGAGGAACACTTGGAAGATCCATAAGAAACATATTCATAAACTCTCTCACTATCACGACCCAACTATCGGTCCGTGCGGGCACCTACTCTAAACACCTAGATAGGAAAACCCTTACCCCTGTCTAACAGGTAATGCAGAAATTATATAAACCATGAGAAAACAGTTAAAATAGTAAACATCCTTTTACAAACTTAAAATCAACCCTTCCTAGGAATCTAGTCTAAACAGGTACAAGAGCTCTAAGGGAAAAGTACATAAAAATATAAAAGAGACACAACTTCCATCATAGAATCGAAGGACAGAAGCTGTTGGAGATCACCATCTTCCGGTACCTAAGAAACATCACTAACCCTACAACCAAACTATACCAAAGGTATAGCAAGAGTAGTATTAGTACAAACAACACGTATTAGTAGGCACCATCGGTCAACCCGAATCCACCGCATACCATCATACAAGAAATCAAGAGAAAATATGCAGTATAAATTACAGAAATCCAGTCCCTCTTCATCCACCTTTAATACCACCCTGTGACCCCTATGGACCTACTAGTTCTGTCCCAAGCCTTCCTGTCTTTCTTCCGCTGCCAACTCCACCAGTCGGTGGCCGTTCAACCATTATATCTTGGTCATATCCAACTAGTACTAGGACTTCGCGAATCACACTTAGCTCTAGGACTTCCCAAATCACCCTTAATACTAGACTTCCCAAGTCACCATTAATGCTAGACTTCCCAAGTCATCCATCTTACCAACCACTATAAGCACCTCAGTGGTTCCAGTCTCAACAATCAGGTCTACTATCCACCCCTGCTAGCCAGTTGAGATACAACCTACAAAACCTTGACTTGCCACCCTGACTCAAATTAAGATCCTAAGTCAACCACTTTACCCTTATCCCTTAGCCACACAATGAACTACCTGTGAGTTTTGTGAACTCAACCCTCAAGGTTCCTTACCCTTGACATCCCTTCGGTTCAGGCACTCATTAATTACTAGCCTTGTCTCACTAACCCCGTCGAACCTGACTCTCTATGAACCTTAGGCCCTCCAAGTTCACTCATCTTTCACCCCTCAGGCAATACGCCCCAACAACACAAATCAACCAAGTCCATATGACTATCAATAAGACCCCAGTCAACAACAAAACTCAATCACCTTATAAGTCATGACCAACTATGCAAGTAAATAGACCACATATAATTATATCATAACTTGCAAACCACCCGAACCTCTCAAGGATCCCTAGGACATCATCTATGCCATATAACATGCGACCCCGGTTCACAGAAGAACCACCTTATCACTTAAGCACGCCAAACTGGCCCTTCAAGGACCAATTATATGCCAAATAATAACAAATCTTGGCCCTCTCAAGAACCCAACATGTGAAGAACATCAATAACAAATAACCCAGTTCACTCAAGGAACCAAAATGTAAAGAAAATCAATAACAAATAACCTGGTTCACTCAAGGAACCAACATGTAAAGAACATCAATAACAGATAACCTAATTTACTCAAGGAACCAACATGTAAGAAACAACAAGTAACAAATAAACTCGGTTCACTCAAGGAACCAACACACATGTAACACCCAATCTCGTACCAGGTGTGGTACCCGAGCCAACCATAATAGAACTTGTACCAGGCGTGGTACCCGATCCAACCGATAAGTATCCCATACCAGGCGTGGTACCTGATGCAACCATTATAGAATCTGTACCAGGCATGGTACCCAAGCCAACTGATAAATATCCCATACCAGGCGTGGTACCCGAGCTAACCAATATGTAACCTATACCGGGCATGGTACTTGAGCAAACCAATAAATATCCTGTACCAGGCATTGTATCTGAGCTAACTGAATGTCACACAAAATCCAACAGTAAACAAACAATGAACAAAATCACACTTGTAAACCAACAAGCAACAAAACCAATTTCATTTCACATGACTGATAACCGGACAATTAGACATTCATAATCCCATTCCCAAAGCATGCATCTCATACAATACTAAACGATAGTACATGAGCACATATTGAATATTATGAAAACCATAACCATCACCTAAGTGTTCAATATGTCATCCCGGTCCACACTAATACCAACCCCAAACTTTAGTTCAACTACTCGGCCTCTCATCGACCGATATGCAATAATCACAATTTCAATAATTAAACCCGGTCCACTCATGAGACCATCAACAAATACAAACAATAATGTGTAATTAAACCCGCCCGAAGACTAATCCCTGTCTTACCCTTTTGACACATATTCCTTAGATACACCCATTCAGGAACCCTCCTTCAAGACAAACACGGTACAAGAAACATTCCCCTAACATTAAGACTCAGACCTTTTCCATTCGCAACTCTTCCTTTAATAGAAACATTCCCGAAGGTCCACTATAACCTGCCACATTTACCCATAACACTTCTAGTTTCCCGATCCTACTCAATAGTCTAATTTCCTGGAATCTAGCATCACACCCATTTAACAATTATAAATGAACCTGGAAAGAACCACATCATCCCACCATTATCATTCCCTAACCAACTAACTAGCCAAACCATACCATATTCCTCCAGACTCCGTGCCCGTAAGTCTAAACATGAATTCTCTTTTTCGTCTATAACAATAATATGAAATGGAAACATGTCTAAGTCTACTCAATGAAAAGAAACCTAGCCTAACTAGACGCTAAAAAGCTGCACCACGCATATTCTGGCTTCGTGAAGGAATTTCTTGATGGATGACAAGCCCAAAATCCATAATTTTGCATCCTTTTAGCCGGAATCTCCCCTCCCCATGGCTTCCAAACCTTAGAGTTGCCTCGGAGGGTTTTTGGAGTAACCCTTGTCTATTTTTGGGGCTGAAAAGGAGAGAATGAAATTATAAAACCTATTTTTGGATTTTCTGGTTGCCTCCTTCTGCTATAGCAGCCTAAATACCGCTATAGAAACACCGCCATAGCGGAAGCCGCCCGCTATAGCAGGTTTACCACCTTTGACTTCCGCTATAGCAAAAAATTCTTCGCTATAGCGATCATCACTGTAGCACAGTGTCAATTGATATAGAAGTTGATACGGGATAGAACCTCAAGAAATCCCCTAAAATTGCCCATTTTACAACACTCTTTAAAATCCTGACATTCTGAACCAACCCTTTCACGTTAACTTCGATATCAGGAGTTCTACACACCCAAATTCAATTTTCAAAATTCCCAAAGACTCTCTAATGCCTTAGCTAACAAAAATATTAGCTCAACTTTAGTCATTTTACCCAATCCTTTCCCAGATTTCCCTAGACCTTACCTCCCTCAGAAATCATCTGAGACTAGCCTAGCCCAAAATTTCCAACTTCCCAACCCGAAAGTTTTTCTAACCCGCTCTTCGCACAAATAGCTCACCCATAACGAGGTGACTTTTAATAATGACTGAATAGGTCATTACACTCACCACTCTCACTAAATCCAAAGAAAGTGTGTCAACACTAGTATCACGCATATATTCCAAATAAGAAAGATACCACATCTCCATTATCCGTTGAGCCCAAAAAAAGGAAATAATGTTCTTAGGATGTGAACCCTGAGTATCCTTCTACTGTAACCTCAATACACCTGGCATATTTAAAGTAACTATCTTGGCACAATAATTTATAATAACATGGTGCGAAGAGGGCCAATTCATACCAAAAAAACATCAAAGTCTATCATATCTAGGATAATAAAATTTGCGCAAGTATCATACCCCAAATGAATCACAACACAGGATCGATACACCTGATCCACCACTAAAGAATCACCTATCGGGGTAGCAACACAAATGGGTAGAACAAGGGACTCACACACCATATCAATACCTAAAGAAAAATACGCAAAGACATATGAATAAGTAGAAGATGGGTAAAATAATATTGAAGTAAGCCAATGGAAAACTGGGACGATACCTGTAATAACAATATCAGAAACCTCTACCTCGGGTCTACCTAAGAATGTATAATAATTACCATGTTTGCCCCCTGACTGAGTAACTCCATGACCACCATCATAAGCCGCCTGGGCTCCACCCCTATCATCTTGAGATCCACCTCTACTACTCTACGTACCTCCTCTAACCTGTGGTACTGGTGCTCGATAATTTTGTAACTAAGAATTCTATTATGGATAACCCTGCCCAAGCCTGGGCACTATCAATCAAAATAACCAAACTCCCCATAATTAAAGTATCCACTAATTATAGTAGGCTGATAGAATGGCCCAGATGAACTAAATCGCCTACCGCGACTTGAAAATACAGAATGAGAACCCCTAGATGTTTAACCCGAACTCTGACCACTGGGATCACTTAACCCAAAATAACCACCATCAGAAATCTACAATGCTACCTGAACCGGTCTACTATGTTGATAATGCCAACCCCTACCTAAGAAGTCTCTACCCTGAGATAATGAACTACTGAAGCAACCATGACTATGAGCTCTCTTACCACCATCTCCATAGGCATTGCGATGAATGTACTCAATATTCCTAGCATAATCCACTATTTGTTAGAAGGTACCCCCTGTAGTCACTAATTACACTGTAGCCAAATGAAGTAGAGTAGTCAATCCCTTCACAAACTTCCTAATCAGCTCCCCCTCTGACGAAATACTCATCAATCCATGCCTAGACAGGGCGTGAAACCTCATCTCGTACTTAATAACTGTTATGGTACCCTACTCTAAGCCATCAAACATATCTCTCAAACACTCTCTCAAGATGCGAGACACATACTTTCCAAGGAAAGCCTCAGAGAATTATGTCTATGTCATATGAGGCAAACTCGGTGGTCTATAACCAAGATATGATTTCCACCACTGCTTCGCTGCTCATACCATCTAAAAGATAGTGTAATCCACACCATGCGACTCAACTAACCCAAGATTATACAGCCTCTTCTGGCAACTGACCGAAAACCCATACGCATCCTCCCCAAGTGCACCAGTGAACGTGGGATGACTGAATCTAACATATCACTATACATTTTCTACTTCTCAATTATCATCACCAGCCTAGCCACAACTGGTGGAGCAATAAGTCTAACTGGAAAAGCATAAACGTATGGAGCCACAGTAGCAATAAGTTATGCCAAAGAGTTTAAAAAGCCTCAACCAATACTAGCTCTAGAAGCTGAACCATATCTCTAGTCTGTGATCCATTAGGAGTGATAGGTAGAGCTCATTTCCAAGCCATACCCTCCAAAAAGCTTAAGATTTGAATCATAGTATCTTGTAACACTGTGTGGCTACAAAACCCAAGGGAACATGAGCTGGCCCCCACCTCTGGCTGATAAGCCTCATCCTCAAACACATGCTTTGGAACAAGTCGCACGATCAGGAGTCAAAGAATAAAAATTTCCTAAGAATGTACCATAACCTCTCAAAGATAGATACAGATATCATCACATCGATCTGCGAGACTCTACTTAACACTTGTTTTTGTAATCATGAGACTAGTGTACCTGGCTCTGATACCAACTTGTCACGATTCAAAAATACTTAAGTTGTGATGGTACCTACCCCAATCCAAACATTGTAGGTAAGCCTAACTCAATAATATTAATAGTCAAATTAAAGATAATAAGAAGAAACCCATAGGCATAAATAATAATAATATCTCAAAATATCATCAAATGATATTGAAATAAGGCAATCCAAAATTCTCAACACTCGAAAGTCATAAGTACAAGAGAGACTCTAATGTAATGTACCAAAATCAATACAAAGTTGTTTGAGAAGTAAGAAAAGCAGAAGTAATTATGATAGAGGAAACTGGGTCGATCCCAGAAGGTAGAAGCTCACCACAGCTTCGAATGATATTTAGGAGCATGAACTCTATTCATGGGGTCCACTCATATCAAGATCTGCATCAGAAAGATACGGAAAAGTAGGAGTGAGTACAATCTACTTACACTAAGTAGACATCATAGGCCAACTAAGCTTAAGAAGATACTATATCAAATAAAGAAAACTAAAATAATCTTGCACGCAAAAAATTCCAAGCAGTTCAATATTAATAAATAGTATAGTTTACCTCAATTGAAACAACAATTGAAATGATAATGCAATGATATGATATGATATGCAATAGTCAATCTCTACCAATATACACTTTCCCCAGTCATGTTCTGTGGGATGAGAACTATGGGGGATTCATGAAATTCATATATCATGCCCAAATTCGAATTGAGACTTCTAAGTATCATGCTTGGACTCGAACCGGGACTAAAAACAATATCAATTACCCGAATTCATACCAAAATTTCAATAAGTCTTGCTCAAACTCAAACTGGGACTAAAAGCAATATCAATAACTCAGACTTAAATTGAGACTAATAATAGGTATTAATGACCCGTACTCGAATTGGAGCCAAATAATAATGTTTTTCTTTCATTCCATTTCTTTCAAATCTGTAACACTCCAAAAATTCTAAGTTAAAACCCAAACCATTTCCATGAGTGTGATGATTGTTTACCTAGTGTGGTGAGTGCTTTGAATGTGAATCATGTTCATAATAAACTCCTATCAACAAGTTAAGTTGAAAGCACCCCAACCAAAGAAGTTTTCATGTAAGACTAAACTAGAGTCAACTTCTAATCATCATAACTCTTAGAATAGGAAGAGTTAGGTATCCTAGTACCCACCAAATTCAAGGTTTTTGAGTCTTCTTTCCAAATCCATTAACCGCGGATTAATTTGAGTCTGGAGTAAAACGTTATTGGTATTTTACTGTAGCACTATCAGTTTCTATGAATGGGATAACGACCCGTAGAACAGAACCACGGTCCGTACTGTGACTCGTGAAATCAGACCTGAAACTTAGAATTTTTACCTTCAAAATGATGGGTTGGTCCATGACCCATAGACCAAAACCACGGTTCATAGTATGACCTGTGGTTTATCAATTTTTAGCCTTTTTTCCTGGTTTCTGCGGGTGACTTCACGGGTCATCATTTTGAATGACAGTCTGTCATGTAACTCGTGGAATCACCTTTAGAGAACCCTTATAACTCAAGAACAGAATCATGGATCAGTCCACGGTCTATCATTCAGAACCACGGTCCATCGACCAATCTGTGGTTCGATATTTTAAGAATTTCAACAGTTTTTAATTTAGTTTCCCAGGGATATTTCAGACCATTCCTTCTTCTTTTAGCTCTGACTATAAATAGTTTTATGCTTATTTTATTAAGAAAAATACCTCCAAACTATCAGTTTTTCTCATTCTTTCTCTCAGGTCCGTTTCAAAGAAGAAAAGAGTATTCTTCTCCAAAGTTTAGACCTAGGGCTTCTCCTCCAAGCTTCAATTTTAGATTTCTCTTCCGGGGTTATCATCCACCAGGTATGTGGGATTTCAATGAGGGTTTCCTTTCACCCTCATGCCCAAAGTTTCAGATTTTAGTATGATTTTTACAAGCTATGATTCTAGAATTCTTATCCAAACAAGTCTTTTACTATGAATTTGATCTCTTGATGATTCTACATGACTACTATCCTTGTTAGGATGATTTTTATATGAATTCCTGCAATTAGATTTCAAACCCTAGATTTTAGAGGAAGCAAATTCTAGCCTTATTTTACCCAACTTTGCATGTTATTACAGAATTGAATTCCTTATATACTATAGTTTCCCGTATATGTTTAAGTAATATTACATGAAGTTTTATAGATATTTTCTTAAAATCTCTGGAATTTAGATGAGACAAACTTAGCTTGGATTTACAGTATCTTTTACATGAATAAGCTTTTTTTTCAAGAACTTAGCATGAAATTATTGTATTTTCACATGAATTAACTTTTCTTCAGCATTTAGCCTAATCTACTAGCACTCAGTTTTAAAGCATGAAATTACTCAGTTATCAGCCTACAGCTTTCCAGAAAAATAGAATGCTTTCAGTCTCAGTATTATTTTACATTCTCAGAAAGTTAGTATTTTGAGTTATCCAGTATGTCAATTTATTTATTTATTTATTTACTCAGTTGGGAGTAGTACTTAGCACCGAGCAGAAAAGGGGAGGAAGGCTTAACCATTAGTTTAGGCTGAGACCTTTAGTAGCAATCTCTAAGTCCCAGAACTATGGCGCTATCGTAGGTTATAAAGGGGTCACCCATCATTTTAGGCTCAACACCCTAGTCCCTTGTTGGACATCAGACTAGTGGATCTACGCCAGAAAATGTTTATACCCTTGGCAAGGTATGAACACCCTCTCAACTAGGGTTACAGGTTGGCCCCATATTTAGCTCAACTTGGGGTATGTCGGTTAATAGCAGCTCCCACAGTTCATACTCAGTTAGTGCATGACCTCGTAGTCAGTTATTCAGTTCAGTATTATTCAGTTTCATGTTATCTACTTGGTCATTGCATCAGTTCATCTATTTTAGTATTTTCAGCATGCTCAGTAGAAGGAATTACCCTAAAGATTTACATTAAACATGACTTTTGGCTTGACTCATGATTTTCATCTCAGTTGCACTATTTCATGATTTACAGACATAATTCATCTTTCCAGTCCATGGATCCCCAAGTAACAGTTTTACTTATCTTAAAATATCATGATCTCACAGTTACAGTTCGGAAACATGACTTACACCCTCTTCAGTAAAAGGGACTTACATTTTACAGTTTTAACTTATGCACTTCAGATGTTATACTTAGTCCATTTTTCATCCATGCTTCCAGTATATACACATTTTCTCATGTTTTCAAAGTTAGTGCATAGCTCATATGCTTAGTACATTCAAAGTACTGATCGCATACTTTCCTATGCTGCATCCTTTTGATGATGCAGGTTTTAGTGCTAGCTTCCAGGATCATGGTCAGACAGATCGCAGCTTCCAGTCAGCAAGAAATGAGTTCTCCTTTTTTTGGGAACTCCAATCAGTTAGTAGTTATAACTGTTATTTCAGTTATTATACATTGATTAAAGATAGTTGGGGGTCATGTCCCGGCTAATCATAGTCAGTGTTAGTAGAGGCTTCATAGACAGTCAGTCAGTTAGTTGTATCAGTTTTCAAATGACCATGTATTTTAGTTCATAAAAGTTTATTTTATTACAATACTTTTCAAGAGATCAGTACACACTTCATTTTCCTCATAATACTTTTTTTTAGTTTATATGTTTTATCTAGTTTCTCATGAGATATGCTAGTATGAAGGGTTAGCTTAGGGACACTTGTGGTTCCAGGTCCCGTGCTACATCTAGGGTGTAGGCTCGAGGTGTGACAAAATCATTTCTCAATTAATTATTTTCATGTACCACGAGATCAATGAATAACCTACCTCGAAGCTGATTCACAATTCTCTACATGATCACAAATGAGTCTTCCCTTTTTAAATGGCTTTCGAATGTATCCAATACCAATATCAAGTTCTACACATAAGCATGTGTCCAATGATACTCATATTGTTATGATTCTAATATGATTTCAAAAAGGCAAACCCAAGCCCATAAGGTCAAATGTAACGACTGGGTTCATCTTTATGGGTAAGCATTTTGTGCCAATTTTTAGAGTTAGAAAACTTCGGGTTTGGGAGTTTGAAATTCTTGGCTAAACTAGCTTCAGCTGAATTTGAAGCGAGGTATGGTCTAGGGTAATCCGGGTAAGGATTGGGTTTGAGGTCTTGATTCGAGGTAGTTTTTCTTGTAGCTAACACATAAAGGAGTCCGGGGGACTTTTCAGAAATGAATTCGGGTAAGTAAAACTCCCAAAATTGAGGTTGACGTGAAGGGGTTATTCTGAAACATCTAGAAAAGTAAGTGTGTTGTAGAATGGACAAATTTTGGAGAATTTTGACATTCTGTCCATGATGAGCGCTACCGCTCCGCCACGACGACCTCCACTATAGCAAAAAAATTATAGTTATAGCGGAAGTCAAGTCGGTCAACCTCCGCCATAGCGATTGACTCCTCTACCGCGATACCACTATAGTGAAGTGGATCGCTATAGTGGAGCATGGTGGGATTTAATGTAGAAACATTTTCAAAAATATTCAGTTTTCACAAATTCATTTGGGAGAAGGGTTAGGGCGATTTCAGGCGAAATTCCTCCGTTCTTCATCGTTTTTCCTCCCAAAGGAAAGGTTTCTACTCCCCGAACTCCATACTACTTTTCCTATGCAGTAGAATTACTAGGAGTGGACTTGGGGAAAGGTTTGGTTGACCTAAGAATGGTAGAATCTGGGGAAAAACGGGGATTCTAAGGTGCTAGAGTTCTTGGGTCTTGATTCTTGATAATGGGTGATGATCATTTAGCCATAATTCCCTCAGAGAATCCCTAAAAATGATGAATTTAGGTGAATTAATGGTTGAAAAGCCTGGGAATGGGTGGAATGATCATGGTTGGCCTGGAGTTTGAGATTTTTCATAATTCGAGTAATTTGTAGGCCATAAAGATTAATTCTTGGTTACTGTGTATTTGTTTCTAGACCAAGAACAAGTAAGGGATCCTGAAAGGGGAAAACTCTGGCACTGTAGAGCTTTCTTATTCGAGGTAGGTAATGGTTGCTTCATGTATGCTTTGTGTGTTTAAACACTTTTATCTAAGTATTTGTATGAGATGCATCGCTTAGGGAATGATTAGAAATATCTATTAGACCTGTTTAGCAGTCTGGTAAATCGAACGTTATGTTGTGCTTGTTGGTTTACAAGTTGATTGTTCAATTTTTGTGACTGTGGATTGTTTGCCATTTGGTTGGCTCAGGTACCATACCTGGTATGGGATAATACTAATGGTTGTCTCGGGTACCACGCCTGGTACGATTTTACTTTATTGTGTTAATTGCATCTTTATTTAATGGTTCCTTGAGTGGACCAGGTTATGAACTTGAATTGTGATTATGTAGTTTGGTCCTTGAGAGGCCGGGATTAATTGAATTTCCTTATGAGTTTTGGTCTTGGTGTAGACCGGGTGGTATGTCTGACACTTATGTGTTGTCTAGAAGGGATCCAGGGTGGGTTCGGGATATGTAGCATGATATGTCTAATATTATTGGGATTTTTTTATCATAATTGTGAAGTGGCTTACATGTGGGACAAGTTAGGTAGAGACTTGTAGTCTAGGAGTACCTGTTGACTTGCCTATGTATTTCTTGTACTCTCACTTGATTTTTGTACTACTCATTCATTGTTTATTTGGAACTGGTTGATGATCCTACCATTACACGGTGTTTGTGTACTGATACTGCACTTGCTTGTCTTTTGGTGAGTACAGGAAATCTTCTGGCGGCTGACGCACGACCTCGCTTGTAGGCCTGACACTTTAAGATATCAAGGGTGAGTTGTTCAATCGAGCTTCCTTAGTTTCTTTCTTATTGGTTGTAGCCCACTTGTTTCGGACTTAGACTATTTCTTACTTTGGGGTTGTATCCCCGTACTCTAGTTTTTGGTAGATATTTTTGGTATGATGACTTTCAGATTTTAGGGAGGGATTTTTGCAATTTATTTTATTTATAGAGTTGGTTTTATTTATGATTGAATGCTAGATTACATTTCTGCACTGGCTTTAAGCTGTTAGACTAGGCTAAGAGTTAGACTCTAATGGTTCGCTCATCTGGGGGTTGGGTGGGTGCCACTCATATCGGTCTAGATCATGACAAAAATGGTATCAGAGCCCTAGGTTCATTGATCTCGTCGTACCAAAACAGGTCTAGTAGAGTCTCGCAGAATGGTGCAGAGACATTTGTACTTTTCTTTGAGAGGCTATAAGACTTTAGGAAACTATCTCTTCTTTATTCCATTGTGCTATAACTCGATTCCAATTGGTATCTGGTGATACAAATTGGTATCTGACTCTTTTATTCTTTTGTCCACAGATGGTTAACACAAGGAACAATGGAGCTAGACCAGCTGTCCCAGCAGCGGGCCGACTATCCATGGTAGAGGTAGGGGAAGGGGCAGAGGACGAGGTAGAGCCACGCCCGCCAGGGGTGGAGATCAAGTTGTTGTAGGAGCGTGAGAGGAAACCCATCCCCTGCCTCAGGAACAGGTTGTCAAGGAAGTGGAAGATGAAAGGGCGGAGGCAGAGGTGGCACCGGCTAGAGGTTCAGGCCTTCCTCCTATGACATCAGAAGCATTTCAGCAGGCATGGAATATCTTGAGTGGGTTGGTTGGTGCTGGATCCATACTCGCGTCCCTTGCAAATCAGGCACTGGGCACTCAGCCAGTGGTTACCGCGACACCTAGGATGGATGCAGTTTTAGGCACACCTGACTTCTTTAGGCCAATGTTGGGCCCAGTGATGATAGGGAATGAACATGAGATGCTGACCAAGTTTCTCAAGCTGAAACCTCCTACATTTCAGGGTACTGACAGGGAAGATGCTTATGAGTTCATACTGGATTGTTACAAAAAGTTGTAGAAGTTGGGCATTGTGTAACAGTATGGGGTTGAGTTTGTCATATTTCAGCTACAGGGTGATGCCAAGCAGTAGTGGAGATCTCATGTGGAGTGTCGGTCGTGTGTTTTACCTCCATTCACTTGGGAGCAGTTCCACTCTCTTTTCTTAGAGAAGTATGTACCCCGTACTTTGAGGGACTAGAAAAAGGATGAATTCTTGAATTTGGAGCAGCGTAGAATGTCAGTCTCTGCTTATGAGGCAAAGTTTCATGTCTTATCTTATTTTGCTATGCAGTTGATGGGTTCCGAGGAGGAGAAGGTTCAGTTTTTTATCAAAGGTTTAAATACTGAGCTTCAGGTACTATCTGTGCACATGACTTTTTTAGGGAAAGGCTTCAATAAAGTGGTGGATTATGCAAAAAAAACTTGAGGGAGTCAGGCAGGCGGGGAAGGCTAAGGTGTTAGCCAAGATGCCTCGGAATAAGGGAAATTATGGTGGTTCGTACTCCAGGGGTCAGAATCAGCAGGTATACTCAGCCCGTCCTATTCAGTCAGCTCTGCTAGCTGCTACAGGTGGTCGCAGTTTTTGGCTCCTAAGGGCCAGGGAGTTTCTTATTCATCTGCTAGCAGGCCTGCGCTTGATCGTGGTTATTTTCATTGTGGTGATCTGGTCAACTTTAAGAGGGAGTGACCTCACAGATAGACCGGCAATCAGGTTCAGCAACAGTCTAAGGATGTGGTCTCGGCAAGTAGAGGTGGTCATGCTAGAGGTCATCCACAGGGTGCGCAAGGCAACTTTCAGAGAGGTCGGGGAGATAGAGAAAATGGCAGCGTGGGTAGGGGTACGGCGCAGCCGGCTGGGGAGGTTTTCTGAATTGATGATCGAGCTCACTGCTATGCATTTCCAGGGAGGACCGAAACCGAGACATCAGACGCGGTGATCACAGGTACCATTCTTGTCTGTGATAATATAGCTTCGGTATTATTTGACCCAGGTTCTACGTATTTTTATGTGTCTGTGAGTTTTGCATTGGGTCTGGACTTGGTATGTGATATCCTTGATTCCCCTATCTATGTTTCTACCCCGGTTGGAGAGTCTGTGGTTGTGACTCATGTCTATCATGATTGCTCTGTAGTGTTTGTGGGGTTGCATACTTGGGTAGACTTGGTAATCCTGGATATGGTTGACTTTGATGTGATTTTGGGCATGACTTGGTTATCCCCTTATCATGTTGTGTTGAATTGTAACACCAATATTGTGGCTCTAGAGATTCTGGGTAAGGATAGGCTAGAGTGGGAAGGTGTGTACAGGCCTAAGCCAGTTAAGATCATATCATTTGTTGGGGCTAGAAAGCTAGTTAGGAGGGGGTGTCTAGCTTTAATGGCTCATCTTTGGGATGATAGTGTGGAGTCTCCCTCTATTGAGTTAGTTCCGATTATTTTAGAGTTTCGAAAGGTGTTTCCAGCGGATTTGCCAGGTATGCCTTCGGACAGGGATATTGACTTTTGTGTAGACTTGGAGCCGGTCACTCATCCCATTTCCCTTCCTCTGTACCATATAGCTCCGACAGAGTTAAGGAAATTTAAGACTCAGCTTCAAGAACTCCTAGATAAGGGATTTATCTATCCCAGTGCTTCACCTTGGGGTGCTCCAATCTTGTTTGTAAAGAAAAAGAATGGTAGTATGCAGACGTGCATAGACTATAGACAGTTGAACAAGGTTACCATCCGAAAAAAGTACCCACTACCCCATATTGATGATCTATTTGACCAGTTACAGGGAGCATCGGTGTTTTCAAAAATTGACATGAGGTCATGGTATCATCAGTCAAAAATTAGGCCTAAGGACATTACTAAGACTGCTTTTCAGACTTGCTATGGGCATTACGAGTTCTTGGTGATGTCGTTTGGTTTGACCAATGCACCAGCAGCATTCATGAGTTTGATGAATGGGGTATTTAATTATTATTTGGATTCATTCGTCATAGGTTTTATTGATGATATTTTGATCTAGTCCAAGAGTAGGGAGGAGCATGCTAAACATCTCCGTATAGTATTGGACATTTTGAGGCGCCAAAAGCTTTATGCGAAGTTCTCCAAGTGTGAATTTTGATTTACTTCAGTCGCGTTCTTGGGGTATGTAGTGTCAGAACAGGGAGTGATGGTAAATTCCCAGAAGATTGAGGCAGTCAAGAGTTGGGTCTGACCTAGCTCGGTGACCGAGGTGAGAAGTTTTATGGGGCTTGCAAGCTACAATAGTAGGTTTGTCAAGGATTTTGCATCCATTACTACTCACCTGACAAGGTTGACACAGAAAGATGTACCATTTGTGTGGTCCGACAAATGCGAGGAGAGTTTCCAAAAGCTCAAGACACTTCTGACCACGACTCTCATTTTGTCCTTACCGGTTGAAGGTAAAGACTTTATTGTTTACTGTGATGCTTCACATTCTGGTTTGGGTGTTGTGTTGATGCAAGATAGGAATGTGATAGCCTATTCTTCTAGGCAGTTGAAGGTGCATGAGATAAACTATCCAACTCACAATTTAGAGTTGGCAGCGATGGTCTTTGCACTCAAGATTTAGAAACACTATCTTTATGGTGTCAAGTGTGAGGTGTTCACTGATCATCAGAGTCTGCAGCATGTTTTCACTCAGAAGTACTTAAATCTGAGGGAGATAAGGTGGATGGAATTGTTGAAGGATTACGATGTAACTATTTAGTACCATCGGGGTAAGGCTTATGTGGTAGCAGACGCATTGAGCTGGAAGACACTTAACATGGGCAGTTTTTTTGTTTAGGGGTGTCCAAACGGCCACTTGCAAGGGAAATCCAGACATTGGAGTTAAAGTTCATGCACTTGGTTGTTTCATAACAGGGTGGATTATTGGCCAGTATTGAGGTCAGCGCCACTTTCATAGAGGAGATAAAGGCCAAGCAATTTCAGGATCCAAAATTGAGTAAGCTTCGAGGTAAGGTAATATCCTAGGAGTCTAGGGACGTCGCATTAGACTCTGGTGGAGTACTAAATTTCAGAGGAAGGATTTATGTTCCTCGGGTTAATGATATGATTCTAAACATCCTAGTAGAGGCTCATGGTTCACGATACTCAATTCATCCGGGTGTGACTAAAATGTATAGAAATTTGAGGCAGTGTTACTGGTGGCCCGGGATGAAAAGGGATATAGTTGATTTTGTGTCCAAGTATCAGAACTGCCAGCTGGTAAAGTATGAGCATCAGAGACCTGCAGGACTACTTCAGAGAATTCCCATTCCAGAGTGGAAGTGGGAAAGGATAGCCATGGATTTCATGGAGGGTCTTCCCAAGACGTTAGGTCAGTATGACTCAATTTGGGTCATCGTTCACAGGTTGACCAAGTACACTCATTTTATTTCGGTCAGGGTAGATTATAATTTGCATCAATTGGCTAAGATCTACGTAAAGAAAATTGTGAGATTGCATGGAGTACCACTATCCATTATCTCAGGCAGGGGTACGCAGTTTACGTCCAAGTTTTGGGGCAAGTTGCATGAGGAGTTGGGAACTCAACTCACCTTTAGCATAGCTTTCCATCCTCAGACTGATGGTCAGTCGGAGAGGACGATCCAGGTGTTGCAGGACATGCTGAGAGCATGTGTCATAGACTTCAGAGTTCATTGGGACCAGTTTCTACCATTATGTGAGTTTTCATACAACAATATCTACCACTCCAGTATCGACATGTCACCGTTTGAGGCTCTGTATAGGAGGAGTTGTAGATCACCAATTGGGTGGTTTGAGGAAGGCGATGTAAAGCCTTTGGGCGTAGACTTATTAAGGGAAGCGCAAGAGAATTTGAGGGGCATTCAGACCAAGTTGCTAGTTGCCCAAAGCAGGCAGAAGGAATATGCGGATCGCAAGGTCCAGGACATGGAATTTTAATTTGGGGAGCAGGTACTGATGAAGGTATCATCAATGAAGGGAATCATGCATTTTGGTATGAAGGGAAAGCTCAGCCCTTGGTTCATCGGTCCATTTGAGGTTCTTGAAATTGTGGGGCCAGTGGCTTATAAGTTAGCACTGCCGCCTAATTTGTCAGGTGTCCATCCGGTATTCCATGTATCAATGCTTAAGATATACCATGGGGATGGGGACTATATCATCAAGTGAGATGAGGTGCTTTTCGATAAGGACCTTCGCTATGAAGAGGAACCAGTTTTGATCCTTGCTCGGGATGTCTGGAAACTGAGTACAAGGGTGATTAGTATGGTAAAGGTTCAATGGAAGCATTTTCCGGTTAAGGAAGCCACTTGGGAAACCGAGAAGGACATGCGGGACAAGTACCCTCACTTGTTTGAGGATTTAGGTACTACACGTTCCTTCTTTAATTTCTGTAATTTCGGGTTTGATAATTCGAGAATGAATGATGGGTAAATTTGTATCTGTTGTAATGACCGGGTTTGTCATTATGGATAAGCATTTCGTGCCAATATTTAGAGTTAGAAAACTCCAGATTTGGGAGTTTGAAATTCTGGGCTAGGCTAGCCTCATCCGAATTAGAGCGAGGTATGGTCTAGGGTAATCTGGGTAAGGATTGGGTTTGAGGTATTGATTTGAGCTAGTTTTCCTTCTAGCTAACATATAAAGGAGTCCGGGGGACTTCTCAGAATTGAATTCGGGTAAGTAGAACTCCTAGAATCGAGGTTAGCGTGAAGGGATTATTCTAGAACGTCAGGAAAAGTAAGTGTGTTGTAGAATGGACCAATTTTGGAGAATTCTCGACATTCTATCCGTGAAAAATGCTACCGCTCCGCTACGGCGACTTCCGCTATAGTGGAAAAATTACCTCTATAGCGGAAGTCAAGTCGGTCATTCTCTGCCATAGCGGTTGACTCTGCTACGGCGGTACCGCTACAGCAGAGCGGACTGCTATAGCAGAGCGTGACGGAATTTAATGCAAAAATATTCCCAAAATTATTCAGTTTTCACAAATTCATTTGGGAGAAGGGCTAGGGATAATTTAGGCAAAATTCCTCCGTTCTTCATCGCTTTTTCTCCCAAAGGTAAGGTTTCTACTCTCCGAACTCCGTACTACTTTTCCTATGCGGTAGAATTTTTAGGAGTGGACTTGGGAAAGGGTTTGGAATTACCTAGGAATGGTAGAATCCGAGAAAAAAAGGAGATTCTAGGGTGCTAGAGTTCTTGGGACTTGATTCTTGATAATGGGTGATGATCATTTAGCCATAATTCCCTAAGAAAATCCATAAAAATGATGAATTTAGGTGAATTAATGGTGAAAAAGCCTGGGAATGTGTGGAATGATCATGGTTGGCCTGGAGTTTGGGATTTTTCAAAATTCGAGTAATTTGTAGGCCATAAATATTAATTCTTGGTTACTGTGTATTTGTTTCTAGACCAAGAACAAGCAAGGGATCTTGAAAGGAGAAAAGCTCCGGCACTGTAGAGCTTGCCCATTCGAGGTAGGTGATTATTTCTTCATGTATGCTTTGTGTGTTTAAGTACTTTTATCTAAGTATTTGTATGAGATGCATCGCTTAGGAAATGATTAGAAATGTTTAATAGTCATGTTTAGCAGTCTGGTAAATCGAATATTGTGTTGTGCTTGTTGGTTTACAAGTTGATTGTTCAATTTTTGTGACTGTGGATTGCTTGACATTTGGTTGGCTCGGGTACCACGCCTGGTACGGAATAATACTAATAGTTGACTCGGGTACCACGCCTGGTAAAAAATATACTAATGGTTGGTTCGGGTACCACGCCTGGTACGGCATAATACTAACGGTTGGCTCAGGTACCATGTCTGGTATGAAATATATTAACGGTTGGCTCAGGTACTACGCCTGGTACGAGATAATACGAATGGTTGGCTCGAGTACCACGTATGGTACGGGTTTACTTTATTATGTTGATTGTATCTTTATTTAATGGTTCCCTGAGTGGACCGGCTTGTGAACTTGAATTGTGATTGTGTAGTTTGGTCCTTGAGAGGCCGAGATTAATTGAATTACCTTATGAGTTTTGATCTTGATGTAGACCGGGTGGTATGTCTGACACTTAGGTGTTGCCTAGAAGGGATCCAGGGTGGGTCCGGGATATGTAGCATGATATGTCTAATATTATTGGGGATATTTTATCATAACTGTGAAGTGGCTTACATGTGGGACAAGTTAGGTAGAGACTTGTAGTCTAGGAGTACCGGTTAACTTGCCTATATATTTTCTGTACTCTTACTTGATTTTTGTACTACTCATTCATTGTTTATTTGGAACTGGTTGATGATCCTACTAGTACACGATAGTTGTGTACTGATACTGCACTTGCTTGTCTTTTTGTGAGTACAGAAAATCTTCTGGCAGTTGACGCACGACCTCACATGTAGTCCTGACACTTCAAGATATCAAGGGCGAGCTGTTCGATCGAGCTGCCTTGGTTTCTTTCTTATTGGTTGTAGCCCACTTGTTTGGGGCTTAGACTATTTTTTACTTTGGGGTTGCATCCCCGTACTCTAATTTTTGGTAGATGTTTTTGGTACGATGACTTTCAGATTCTAGGGAGGGATTTCCGCAGTTGGTTTTATTTATGATTGAATGCTAGATTACATTTATGCACTGGTTTTAAGCTGTTAGACTAGGCTAAGAGTTGGACTCTAATGGTTCGCTCATCTGGGGGTTGGGTGGGTGTCACTCATGACGGTCTAGGTCGTGACAGCAAAATTGAAATTTTATTAGAAAAATAATTTACCCAAAGTTTAAGGAGTTCAAATATGAAATTTCATTAAAATGGAGTTAAAATCGACTTTGAAATTATCAAAAATCCATTCTATAACTTCACTAGAGAAACCCCAAAATTTCAAGTTAAAAACTCAAGATTTGAAGGTGAAATCATGAAATAATCATTGAAAAATATATAAAAGTAGTATAAAAATCTTACCCATAGGTTATGGAACTTGAATATGAAGTTTTCTTGAAAATGGAGTAAGATTTTACCCTCAATTTCAAACCCTTTAGCCCAAAATCCAAGGAAATATAGCAAAAAAACATAAATCATAAGGTTTGGTAACTTTCACCTTTCTGAGACGGAGACAATGCACCAAAATTACCCTCAATGGATCTCGAGAGGTTGAACAATGGAGGAAATAAGTGACAAATTGAGAAAGAAAAAAATTTGATATAATTGTTGTAACCTGCTTAGCGCTATCGCACTATATGAGCGTTATCACGCTAAAAGGTGCCTGAGATAGGGTTGAACAAATTTTTCCTTCAACGCAATCGCGTGATCGTGCTTGCACCATACACCATAATGTTCAGGTATTTACAAAACTTGTTTGTAAAATCCAAAACTCATTCGGAACCCTATAGACCTAAAATAACCGTGCAAATCAATCATAAAACACATTTTTGACCTGATGGAATCATCGAATTTACTAATAGAGGTTATTTTTAATGAATATTGATCAAAGTCAACACTAGGCCATCATTTTCAACTTTTTAACTGACTACTCAAAATGCATCTGAGCACCTCGAGATCCAAACCAATAGTGTTATTAGTCTATAAATGGTATCTAGAGTTAACAGAATTCTCATACGATGTCTAAATCACCAAATGTGGACCAAAGTCAACTATATCAACTACAAAATCTTTCAAAATGAAAAACTCACATAGAACCCAATCAAATACCTCGAGAACCATGCCACTCACTCTCGTAGATCACAAATATCACAATACAACTACGAAGAGGGATAAAATGATCAAAAATATTTAAAATAAAAAATTACTATGAAGGTTGTTACAGTCCAGAGAAACACATGTCTTTGAAACAAAAAACAAAGTGTTGTAGAGGCCAAAATACATCACACTCGATAAGTATTATTGACGATCCATAATATAAATCTCGTAAAACATGATATGCAATAGATAAATTATATTAAATTGAAGCATTCTTAAGCTAATACAAGACAAGATAAAATTATTCACATAAACATGTTACAATGTATGTATATCCATAAAATAATTAAATTAAGTAAATACTTTCTCATTCATCTTCACAAATTTTATTGGGCATTATGCAATAAAATAGTAAATATAAGTTGACATTTCTTTAGTTATCACAAGGTTTCTGAGCATTTAAGTACTATCCATATTGACTCGACCTTTCTCTTGGACCATCATAATTCTTTAGGCGGCAAGATCACGTTGGTCTTTTCTTCTTCTTAGGTCACAACAACGCTTTTGAATTTCACGCGTTATGATCTAAAATAATCACGTATGCACGTATACATGTCAAAATAGTCATCACCATCATTAAGAAAATCAAACAACATAAAAAAATATCATAAATCTCTAAAAGTCACAAAAGGTATAAATAAAGTTATACAACATCAAACATTTGAAAGTTCCCAAATAAGCATTTTATATATTTCAAAATGTGCAATTTATGACATTTAAGTAAAATAAAATACATAAGAGTATTAAAGATAATATTTAGCATTATAAATATCAAGTCACGTGGTCAACATTCAGGTCATTCGGTAAACATAGTGAATCAATTATCGACTCGTTCTTATTAAGCATTAGATCACAAAATATTCATTAAGACATTTTATCAAAAATGCTAAAAGTATGTTTTTTAGGTAAAATCACCCAAAAAGCAAAGTCTTAGGTTATCTTAATCTTATGAATAAATTTCTCTCTTCCAAATAACTCAATGACGTTCAAGGCGTCAAAGATAATTTAATCTGCACACATATATAAATTTTATCATTTCTTATATAAACAAATTCTATATAACTCATTTTGAATTAACAGATTGGCTACAAGCTATCTAAATCATATCCCATTCATTAATCTCATATTCAAATTAATGGAGTCATAATCTTGTTGGAAAAAGTACTAGAATATTGATACAAATAAGAATTAAAAAAAATAGTAAGAGAATTATCATGAACACTGTATTGTGGTAAGTCATTGTCTTGAAAGTGATTTTGATGCAAATTATTAAGGTCGCTTACTTTCCAAGGTTCCACAGCTCTTCGAAACACGTGAACTTATGGCTAAAAGTTTAGAGTTGTACAAATACAATTGCCCAAAAATTCACAATAGAAAGAATGACTATTTGAAATAATAAGAGAATTGATGAAAGAGAGAGTTAGTGAACGAAAATATTTTTTTTCTCTGTAAGTTTAGTTCACAAATAGTGCTCCTTAGGTAGGCACATCATTTACGTTTTTAATCCATTAGAAGAACGCAAATAGCCAAATAAAGTGAATGTATGCATTAAAACATTACTCTTGTTTACATGCAAAATTATCATAAAGACAAGCAACTTCAACTCTTCTGAAAAGTAATATTTTTTCATTAATGAAGCTACAAATTAATAAATTATTATTTGAATGAATGTGAATCATTTATGAAGAAGTAATTAAATTTTTCAGTCCACGCGTTCTTACGATTTAAAAATATCACACAGATTAATTGTGGAGAGTTACAAGATGTTATTTAGTCTTTGCATTAAAGAAATAATACAAACAAACCCTCACTAATGCACATATAAAGAATAGGAATAATTTCTGGGTAAAAGGAAGGAACATGGACATAAGTATCAATATATTTTAATTTAAATTGACACATAGTAAAATGAGGCAACAACAAATATTCACAAAGTGAAGTACTTTTAAATTAAATGGATATAAGTTGATGCCCCCACAATACGTATCATATTCTTAACTTTATGCAAATTCCGTGATACCAAAAAAGTACTTTTATTGTCATGCACATACCTTGGGTCTCATGAGTGCTCTAGAAAAATGGTTCAAGTCTTTCATAAAAGATAATTATACATTTACACTCACGTAGGTAATTTCATCAAGTCTATCTCAAATAGACCACCTTAAAGTTATGAGATCATTAAGAGCAAAATAAGTTCAATCTTATAAAATACTATTTTACATCATAGAAATAGGAAATATAGTGTATATTGAGATCTTATATGGCTTCATTTGATCACAAATGGGTATTCACCGTACTACTTCAATTCATGCATGGGCTTTAGCTTCATCCCCCCTAGATGTTTCAATGATTATTTTCTTTGCCAAACCCTTGGTCAAGGATTCACCAAATTTTTTTAGACCATACATATTTTAAGGAAAGAACATCATATTTCAACAATAGTTTAACTGCACCATATTTGATACAAATATCTTTTTTATTGTACACACTATTTTCTTATAATTTCAATTGCCGCCTGTGATTCACAATGTAAAGAGAATGGTGAAGATTGTCTTTCCCATAATGACACGTCTGCCAAAAGATTTCTTATCCACTCAGCTTCTTGTCCTGCCAATTCGAGAGCAATGAATTTAAATTTCATGGTTAAACGTGTTATACAAGTCTGTTTGAAAGACTTTCATGAAATAGCTCCTGCACCCAAAAGTAAACACATAATCAGTGGATCAACCTCATCATTGTTAGTTGCCCAATTTGCATCACAGAAACATTTTAAAGTAGCAGAAAATTTGTTAAAATCTAAACTCCAATCCATAGTACCTCTTAAATACCTTAGCAAACGATCAAGAGCATTCCATTGTTCACTATTGTGATTATGGGTATATCTACTCAATTTGTTAACAACATAAGCTATATTAGGCCGAGTATAGTTCATGAAAAATATTACACTTTTAATTATTTTAGCATATTAAATTTGTAAAACACCAGATTCTTTATTCTTTCTCAAGTCTATACTAGTATCGTAAGGAGTTCTCACTGGAACTACATCAAAACAATCAAATTTTTTCAATATCTTTTCAATGTAATGAGACTGTCAAAAAGATAAATCATTAACTGTTCTTTTGATTTTTCCTAAAATCACATATGCTTCTCCAAGGTGTTTCATTTCAAATTTAGAAGATAATTTTTTTATCTCATTAACAACATTCACATTAGTGCCAATGATTAACATGCCATCCACATACAAACATATAATCACACAATCTGATTTTATTATTTTAAAATAAACACAGGTATCAGATGAATTAACAATAAAATTATTTTTTATTAATGTGACATTAAACTTTTTATGCTACTGCTTAGGTGTCTGCTTTAGGTGTATTCTTTAGTCCATACAATGACTTCTTTAATTTGCATACTTTTATCTTCTTGTCCTGGAACCACAAAATTCTCAAGTTGAGTCATATAAATCTCTTTTTCTAAGTTACAATTTAAAAATATTATCTTGACATCCGTTTGGTATATCGCTAACCTATGAATAGTGGCTAAAGCAATAAAAAATTTAATGGTCGCTATTTTAGTCAGAGGAGAATAAGTATCAAAATAATCAATATCTTTATTTTAGTTAAATCTATATTCACAAATCTAGCCATATATTTATCAATTGTGCCATCATCTCTCAATTTCTTTTTAAATATCCACTTGCTACTTATGGGTTACAACCTTGAAGCAAATCATACAAGTTTCAAGTGTGATTAGAACCTATAGAGTCTAATGCACTTTTAATGACTTCTTTTCAAAATATCACATCTATTGACCTCATTGCTTCACCATAAGTTTTAAGGTATTCTTCTATTAAGTAGATAAATACTAATTCATCATTTAAAGTATCAATATCAAAATTTTCAATCAAAAAAATAGTGATAAGATCAAGACCAAAGCTAGTCTCAATTTTACGTCTTCTACTACTTCTAAGTTTATGTTAATGCTCATTAGCAATAACATCATAAGAAGGTTGTAACTCCCTGAGCCTACACCCTAGACGTAACACGATGCTTAGAGCCACAAGTGACCTCAAGCTAACTCATGGCATGGCATAAACTAAAACAATCACATGATATAAGAAATGTGCGGAAGCTAAAGTGATAAAAATGTAAGTTTAGAATTTATCTGAGAATCTCTGAAATAATATAAATCTGAAAAGTAAGACTCAATTTTGAAAACAAGCTGAATATCTAACTCAATGTCAAAAAAGCCTCTGCCTACTGACGAGTTGTTGGGACAAGTCCCCAACTAACTCTAAATACTGAAACTAAAATAACTAGGAAAGCATCATAAACCTCCATCCTCGAATGATGAGGACTCACCACTAGTAGTAGCTGAGATGGCACTGAATCAAGATAATAGCGATGCTGAGATTGAAAACCTGAACCTGCATCATGATAGAATACAACATAAAGAGTATGCAATTAGTACATTGAATATACTGAGCATGCGGGATATACAAGCTAAAATAATAATAAATATGTTAAAACACTGATAAGCTCTTTTAAAAACTGTAAAGTTGAATTTGTAGTACATAGGTCAAAACGTAATCATGCATAAAATCTGAAATGCAGGAATATTCTGAAAGCCATAATGAAATAGTAAAGCTAAATTGAAGGCATAGTACATATCTGCTAAGTCTAATTTTATGGGAGAGCCTATTAATCGATATAAACCACGTGAGTTAAATATGTCATCCAATGTATACGCTCCATCTAGAGGACCCAATATACCTTACAAGGGTATAAAGACATAGCTGGTGTGATCACTAGTTTTGAGGCCCAACTGAGGGACTAAATAAACCTATGATGGCACATAATTCACAAACTTTAGGTAAACTGGGCCCTAGTCCAACTTGCTGCTAAGTACTACTCTCAAAAATTGAATACTGATAGCTCATTAAAATTTGAAGTTCTGGAATGCTGCATCAGAACTTAATTAGTTTGAAATCATTATTTTCTAAAAAGTTGTAGACTGAAAACTGACTGATTTCATGCTTAAAACTGAGTGCTAGTAATCTGGGTTAAATTATGAAGAAAACCAATTCTCATGAAAATACTACAATTTTGGGCTAAGTTCTTGATTTCTAAAAGTTCTTACAAAAAGCTCATACAAATCATTGAAAACATGGTACCAATCTTTTAACACAGAACATAAATCATGTAGAAATCATAAGGAATAAATTCTGTAAAAATTTAGCATTATTAGGTAAGAACTCTAGTTTCTAAAATCATAAAAATTGAAATAGAAGACTGAAGTTTTGGGCATAAGGTCAAACTAAACTCTTACTGAATAACCACACATCTGAACTTGAAGCTTTCTTGAACTAAGGATGGAGTCTGAAGCTTTGGAGAAGAAAGCCCTAGCCTGGAGTCTGAGAGAGTTTCTTTTCTTTTTCTAAAGCTTAATCAATGGAATGAGGGTGAAATATCCTAAGTCTGACTAAACCCCTCAAAAACAAGCTTAAAATGACTTAGTTTAGGATTTAAAAGAGTAAAAAAAGATTGAAATACCCCTTAATTAAAAATAAAAGTTGTAGAAAATATTCTCGTTGGATGGGCTGTACGGCAGCCTGTCGGACCTGCCACGACCCGTGGCATTGGACATCGAAAGGGCACAGTCTTGGCTTGTCCTCTGGAATGCTCCCACAACTGAGGCCCATGGCTCATGGGACCTCCTATGGTGCGTGGCCTTGACCATTTGGCTGGGGGAGCTACCTGAGTCACTGGCTGGTTCCCACGGCTAGCTCCCACAACTTGTGAGACTCCCCACAGCATGTGGGCCAACCCATTTGAGCTGAGTTCACTGGGATGGATCCTATGGCCGGGCTAATGACACATCGGGCCTCCCATGGCTCGTGGCCCATGCCTGTGGGACCTAAACTTTTACAGAATAGTCTGATTTCTAAGTTTAAATACTGGTTCAAATTCTGAGGTGTTACAATCATCCCTCTTGGGATCATTCATCCTTGAATGAAGGATAGGGAAAGAGATGCAATCCTTACCAACTAAATTCTAAAAGCTGAAGTACTGACACAATAATTGAGTTCTAACTGAAATATGACTTAACGGAATTCGTTAATCATGAATGCATACTGGGAGCATGAGAATAAGTGGAGGAGTATAAATGAAGGAATATACTAAGGAGGAAACTATTACCTCATGCTAAAACTGAATCGAAAGGAAAGAGGTGAGGGTACTTGGCCATCATAGCTACTTTTGCTTCTCAAATAGCTCTCTCAACTGACTGCTCCAAAGGATCTTCACCAAAGCAACTTCCTTATTTCTTAACCTATGAACTTAAAGGTCAAGAATCTCAATCGAGACCTCTTCATAAGAGAGGCTATCTTTCACACCCACACTCTCTAATGGCACAACTAAGACTGGATCACCAATGCACTTCCTTAACAAGGATATATGAAAGACTGGGTGCACCGATGCTAACTGTACGGGCAACTCTAACTCATAAGCCACTTTGCCAACTCTCCTCAGAATCCTATAAGGACCTACATACTGGGGACTAAGCTTTCCCTTCTTGCCAAATCTCAACACTCCCTTCATAGGTGAAACCTTCAGAAACACTCAATCATCAACTTCAAATTCTAAGTCTTTTCTCCTCACATCTGCATAGGACTTCCGATGACTCTGAGCTACCTTTAATCTCTTCCTAATGATCTGAACTTTTTCCATAGTCTCATGAATTGAATTTGGCCCTATCAATGTTGCTTCACCTACCTCAAACCATCCAATAGGTGATCTACACCTCTACCTATAAAGTGCCTCATATGAAGCCATGTGGATGCTAGATTAGAAACTGTTATTGTAGGAAAACTCTATAAGAAGTAAGTGATCATCCCAATTACCCTTAAAGTCGATCACACAGGCCCTCAATATGTACTCTAAGGTTTGGATAGTACGCTCTGCTTTGTTGTTTGTCTGCGGGTGAAATATTGTACTAAGATTTACTTAAGTACCAAGACCTTTCTGAAATGACTTCCAGAACTGAGATGTAAACTGAGTTCCTTTATAGAGATGATGGATAAGGGAACTCCATTCAATCTGACTACCTCACAGATGTAGAGTCTGACATAATCCTCTGCTGAATCAGTAGTCCTGATAGCCAAGAAGTGGGCTGACTTAGTCACCCTGTCTACTATCACCCAAATAGAATCATGTTGTTCGCGAGTATGTGATAATCCTGCAATGAAGTCCATATTGATCACTTCCACTTCCAAGTAAGAATGTCAATATCCTGAGTCATACCTCCCGATCTTTGATGTCTTACCTTTACCTGCTAGAAGTTTGGATACTTAGCCACAAAATTTGCAATGTCCCTCTTTATGTCATTCCACCAATAGACTTCCCGTAGGTCATGGTACATCTTACTGGAACCGGGATGGATAGAGTATCTAGAGCTGTGAGCCTCTGTCAAAATCTGTTGCGTTAAATCATCCATATTAGGAAAATATAACTGATCCTGGTAACAAAGCACACCATCTCCCTCTTGGGAGAAAACCTCTACTTTTTGTTGATGGACTGCACCCTTCAACTAATGTAAGATAGGATCACTGTCTTGCTTCTCCTTCACCTCAACTACCAAAGAAGATTCTGACCCATTCTAAACTGTAACACCACCTTCTGCTGAGTTTGTAAAGTGAACCCCCAAACAAGCAATCCTACGAATATCCTTAGCCAATTCCTTCTCTTCTTTTTCAACCTGTGACACACTACCTATAGAAAATCTACTAAATACGACAGCCACTACATTAACCTTACTTGGATGGTAAAGCATATTCAAGTCGTAGTCCTTGAGAAACTCAAGCCACCTTATATGATAAAGATTTAACTCCTTTATGAGTTAACACATATTGGAGGCTCTTATGTTAAATAAACACGTCCACGTGGACACCATACATGTAGTGTCTCCAAATCTTTAAGGGAAAAACAACTGTTTCAAGCTTAAGATCATGATTCAGGTAGTTCTTCTCATGAGTCTTAAGCTGTCTAACAGCATAGGCGATGATTTTACCATTGTCACGACCCAGACCACTGTGAGTGGTACCCACCCAATACCCTCGGGTGAGCGGACCAATACCGACCCAATACTTAACCCTTCTAGCAGCTTAAAACTAATGCATAAAATAAACTAGCAATAAAATCTCAACACTATATTGTAAACTACGGAAATATCCTCCCTAGAACCTGAAGGTCATCGTACCAAAACATTCTACCAAATTATCTAGAAAATACAGGGATGAAACCCCAAAATAAGCATTGTCTAAGTCCAAAACAAGTGCGCTACAACTAATAGGAAGAAACCAAGGTAGCTCGACCGAAGCAGCTCACCCTTGATGTCTGAAAGTGCTGGGACTACAAATGAGGTCGCGTGTCAGCCGCTGGAAGATTTCCTGTACTCACAAAAGAAAAGCAAGTGCAGAGTCAGTACACAAACACCGTGTACTGGTAGTATCATCGGTCAACTCTAATAAACATAATATAAACAGTAAACCATAACATAGTAAGGTACAAGAAACACGTAACAAGTCAACAAGTAACCAGATATTAAGTCCCTCCCTTAGCTCATTGAACACAGGAACCAAAAAGCAACCATTGACACCACCCAAAAATAATGACATATACCCTTTTCCACAAAACCCGGACCCACCAAGGATCCCCCTAACATCACCTAAGTGTTAGACATGCAATCCTGGCCTACACTAAGACCAAACTCACATTTAAATAAAATCACCCAGCCTCTCATGGACCATATGCAGAATTCACAATTCAAGAATACAACCCAGTCCACTTATAGATACATCGAAAGAAAATAATAATGCAATTAAAACAACCCGTACCAGGCATGGTACTCAAGCCAACCATTAGAAATTCTTGTACCAGGCGTGGTACCTGCAAACCATTAGTAATTCCCATATCAGGCGTGGTACCCAGGCCAACTGTTAGTATACCCATACCAGGTGTGGTATTCGAGCCAACCGAATATCATAACAAGTCCAATCAATCACAACTAATGAACAAAAATACTTGTAAAACCAACAAGCAAACAAAAGAAGTTCATTTCACAAGACTGATTATCGGACAACTAGACATTCACAATTCATTTCATAAACGTGCAACTCATACACTACTACAAAATAGTACGTGAACATATAATGCATATTAGAAATCAATAACCATTACCTACCTCGAAATATTCCAAGCTCTACTCAATCAGAACTTTCTCATTTCCCAAAGTTCTTGCCGGTTCTTAGTCTAAAATAACACACAATAACTAAAAATCAATCCTTATGGCCTACTAGTTACCCGAATTATGCAAATTCCCAAAACCCAGGCCAACCATGATCATCCCACCCTTTTCTTGGGCTTTCCTACCATTTTTCATGGATACATTTGGAGAATTAGGGTCACATGATCATAATCCAATGGAATCAACAACACCCAAGAACTTCTACACCCTAGAATCTCCTTTTTCCCTGGATTCTACCATCCTAGGTCATTACAAAACCTTCCCCAAGTCCACCCCTAGCATTTCTATAGTATAGGAAAGATAGTACGGAGTTTGGGGAGTAGAATTCTTACTTCTAGGATGAAAATTGATGGAAAACTGATGAAAATAGCCTAAAGTCGCCTTGCCCTTCTCCCAAAATGTCTTGATGAAAAACTAACTGTTTTGGGGAAGTTTCTGCATTAAATCCCATCTCACTTGCTATAACAGTCCACGCTCTACTATAGAGGTTCCGCCGTAGCAGAACCATCCACTATAGTAGTGCTGACCTACATTGATTTCTGCTATAGCGGTAATTTCTCTGCTATAGCGGAGGTCGCTAAAGTGATATGGCGGTTGACACGGAACAGAAAGTTGTAAAGTTCACCAAATTGGTCCATTTTACAACACACACATTTTTCTGACGTTCTAAAATAACCCATTCACGTCAACCTCGATATTGAGAGTTCTAATTACTCGAATTCTATTCTGAAAAGTCCTCCTAACTCCTTTATGTCTTAGCTAAACAAAAAACTAGATCAAAATAGGACACATTACCCAATTCTTACCTAGATTACCCTAGACTATACCTCACTCCAAAACCAGCTGAGACTAGCCTAGCACAGAATTTTTAACTCCCAAATCTGGAAGTTTTGTGACTTGAAACTTGGGACGAATAGTTTACCTATAATGATGAACCCGGTCATCACAATAGATACCAATTTACCTATCGTTTGTCCTCGAATGATCAAACCCAAAATTATGAAAATACAGAAAGGAAAGTGTAGTAGTTGAATCCTCAAACAAGTGAGGGTATTTATCCTGCATGTCCTTCTAGGTTTCCCAAGTGGCTTCCTCAACTAGATAATGCTTCCATTGAACCTTTACCATACTAATCACCTTTTTCCTCAATTTTCGTACATCCCAATCAAGAATCACAACCGGTTCCTCTTCATAGCGCAAATCCTTATCAAATAACACCTCATCCTACTTGATGATGTAGTCCCCATCCCCATGATATCTCTTTAGCATGGATACATGGAATACCGGATAGACGCCCGATAAACTGGGCAGTAGTGCTAACCTTTAATCCACTGGCCCTACAATCTCAAGAACTTCAAATGGTTCGATGAACCGAGGGCTGATCTTGCCCTTCTTACCAAAATGTATAACTCTCTTCATTAGTGACACTTTCAATAGCACTTGTTCACCAATTTGAAAATCCATGTCCCTTACCTTGTGATCCATATGTTCTTTCTGCCTGCTTTGGCCGCTAGCAACTTAATCTGAATGCCTCTTACCTTTTCTTGTGATTCCCTTACCAAGTCTACACCCAAAGGCTTTACATCGCCTTTCTCAAACCACCCTATAGGTGACTTGCAATCCCTTCCATACAGAGATTCAAATGGTGTCATGTTGATGCTGGAGTGGTAGCTATTTTTGTATGAGAACTCACACAATGGTAGAAACTGGTCCCAATGACCCCCCGAAGTCAATCACACATTCTCTCAGCATGTCCTCCAATACTTGGATCGTCCTTTCTGATTAACCATCAGTATGAGGATAGAACGTTGTACTGAAGGTGAGTTGAGTGCCCAACTCTTCATGTAACTTACCCCAAAACTTAGAGGTAGACTGTGTACCCCTATCTGAAATGATGGACAGTGGTACCCCGTGCAATCTCACGATCTATTTCATATAGATCTTAGCTAATTGCTGCGAATTGTAGTCCACCCTAACCAGAATAAAATGAGCTGACTTGGTCAGCCTGTCCACAATGACTCAAATAGAGTCATACTTCCCAAAGTCTTGGGAAGACCTACCACAAAGTCCATGGCTATCCTTTCCCACTTTCAATCTGGAATGGGCATCCTATGAAGTAGTCCTGCAGGTCTTTGGTGCTCATACTTTACCTGCTGGAAATTTTGACATTTGGACACAAAATCAGCTATGTCCCTTTTCATCCCAGGCCACCAGTAAAGCTGTCTCAAATCCCTGTACATCTTGGTTACACACGGATGAATTGAATACCGCAAGCCATGAGCCTCTACCAACATTTTATGAATAATATCATCAACCCGACAAATCCTCTCTCTGAAATTCAACACCCCGCTAGTGTCCAAAGTGGAATCCCTGGACTCTCCGGATATTGACTTGCTTCGAAGCCTACTCAACTGCGAATCATGTAGCTGCTTGGGATTTATCTTCTCTATGAAGGTGGATTTGACCTCAATACTATCCAACACTCCACCCCATTCTGAGATACCCAGGTGCATGAATTTAGATTCCAAAGCCTTAATCTCCCTTGCCAACGGTCGTTTGGATAACCCTAAACAAGCCAAACTGCCCATGCTGACTGTCTTTCGTCTCAATGCGCCTGCCACCATATTAGCCTTACCCGGATGGTACTGAATGGTCACATCATAGTCCTTCAACAAATCCATCTACCTTCTCTACCTCAGATTCAAGTCCTTCTTAATAAAAACATGTTGCAGACTACGATGATCAGTGAACACCTCACACTTGACACCATAGAGATAGTGCCTCTAAATCATAAGTGCAAATACCACCGCTGCCAACTCTAAGCCGTGGGTTGGGTAATTCCTCTCATATACCTTCAACTACCTAGATGCATAATCTATCACATTTCTATCTTGCATCAACACAGCACCCGAACCCAAATGTGAAACATCATAATAAATGATAAAACTCTTACCTTCCACCGGCAATGAAAGGATGGGAGCCGTGGTAAGGAGTGTCTTGAGCTTTTGGAAGCTCTCCTCACACTTGTCTGACCACAAAAATGGTACCTCCTTCTGAGTTAACCTTGTCAAGTGAGTAGCGATAGATGCAAAGTTCTTGACAAATCTACGGTAGTAACCTGCAAGTCCCACAAATATCCTCACCTCAGTCACAGAGTTAGGCTGGGCCCAATTCTTGACTGCCTCAAACTTTTGGGGATCCACTATCACCCCCTTTTCTGACACTACGTGCCCCAAGAACGCGATTAAAGTTAACCAATATTCACACTTGGAGAACTTCGCATAATGCTTTTGGTGCCTCAATATTTCCAACATAATACGGAGATGTTCAGCATGCTCCTCCCTACTCTTGGAGTAGATCAAATATCATCAATAAAAATGATGACGAACGAATCCAAATAAGATTTAAACACCTCATTCATCAAACTCATGAATGCCATCGGGTGCACTAGTCAACCCAAACAACATCACTAAGAACTCGTAATGCCCATATCGAGTCCCAAAAGTAGTCTTAGGAATGCTCTCGAGCCTAATCTTCAACTGATGATACCCTGACCTTAAGTCAATTTTTGAGAACGCAGATGCACCCTATAACTGGTCAAACAGATCATCTATACGGGGTAAAGAGTACTTATTCTGAATGGTTACCTTATTCAACTGCCTGTAATCTATGCATATCTGCATACTACCATCTTTTTTCTTCACAAAAATGACCAGAGCACCCCAAGGCAAACCACTAGGGCGGACGAATCCCTTATCTAGGAGTTCCTGAAACTGAGTCTTAAGTTCCCTTAACTTTGTCGGAGCCATACGATATGGAGGAATAGAAATTGGGTGAGTGCCTGGCTCCAAGTCAATAAAGAAATCAATATCCCTGTCCGGAGGCATACCAAGCAAATCTGCCAGAAACACCTCCTGAAACGCTAAAACAATCGAAACTGACTCAATAGATGGGGACTCCACACTATCATCTCGAAGATGAGCCAAAAAGGCTAAACACCCTCTCCCCACTAGCTTTCTAGCTCGAACGAACGATATTATCTTTGCCAACTTAGGCCTGTACACACCTTCCAACTCTAGCCTATCCTTACCCAGAATCTCTAGAGCCACAGTCTTGGTGTTACAATTCAATACATCATGATAAGGGGATAAACATGTCATGCCCAGAATGACATCGAAGTCTACCATATCCAGAATTACCAAGTCTACCCAAGTATGCAACCCCACAAAAATTATAATACAAGCACAATAAACATGAGTCACAATCACGGACTCTCCAACTGGGGTGGAAACATGGATAGGGGAATCAAGGATATCACAAATCAAGTCCAGACCCATAGAAAAATTCATAGACACATAAGAGTAGGTAGAAACTGGGTCAAAACGTATCGAAGCCATCCTATCACAGAAAAGAATTATACCTGTGATCACTGTGTCTGATGCTTCAGCCTCAAAACTCCCTGGAAAAGCATAACACTGAGATCGGTCATCAATCTGAGCTACTTCCTTGGTTGGCTGCGCCACACCCCTGCCTGTGACATTGTTCACCCTGTCTCCTCGACCTCCCTGAAAGTTACCTTGCCCACCCTGTAGATGACCTCTAACATGGTCACCTCTACCTGCCGGGAACACAGCCTTAGACTACTACTGAGCCTGATTACCAGTCTATTTATGAGGGCATTCCCTTTTAAATGGCCTGGATCACCATAATGGAAACAACCACGATCAAGCGAAGGTCTGCTGGTAGATGTGTAAGAAGCTCCCTAGCCCCGAAGAGCTGAAAACTACTGATTAGTTCCCAAACAACCATATGTAGCAGCTGCCAAAGCTGACTGAATAGGATGGGCAGAGTACACCTACTGATTGTGGCCCCTGGAGTGCGAGCCATTGAAGTTTCCATCATTCCGGGGCCTCTTGTCTAACACTTTTGTCTGCCCAACCTGTTTGACCCCTTCTAACTTCTTAACATAATTTGTTACCTCATTGAAGATATTCCCTGTTGAAGTCATGTGCACCTATAACACCTGTAAATCCATAGTTAAGCCCTTCACAAATAACTGAATACGCTCCTCCTCAGAGCCCAACAACTGTGTAGAAAAACGAGATAAGGCATGAAACTTAGCCTCATAAGTAGAGACCGACATGTTACCCTGCTCCAGAGCCAGGAACTCATCCTTTTTGCGATCTCTCAAAGTACAAGGAACATACTTCTCTAAAGAGAGAGCGTGAAACTGCTCTCAAGTTAGTGGGGGCAAAACAGATGACCGACATTCCACATGAGACCTCCACCAGTGCTTAGCATCACCTTGTAGCTGAAAAGTGACAAACTCAACCCCATATTATTGCACAATGCCCAGCTTTTGCAGCCTCTCATAACAGTCCAATATGAACTCATAAGCATTTTCCTTTTCAGTACCCTAAAACGTAGAAGGTTTCAGCTTAAGGAACTTGGTCGGCACCTCGTGCTCATTCCATGTCATGATCGGACGTAGCATTGGTCTAAAAAAGTTGTATGTGCCTGACGCTGCATCCATTCTAGGAGCTGTAGTAGTCGTTGGCTGAGTACCGGGAACCTGATCCATTATCCCTGTAGGTTGGCTCCAGCACTAACTAGCCCACTTAGGAAGGACCACACTTGCTGAAATGCTTTAGGTATGATAGGGGAAAGGCCTGCACCTCCAGTCGGTGCTGCCTCCGCCTGCTCTACACCCTCATCAATAGCAACCTCGACCTTTTCTTTAGCCTAATCCTGGGTGGGGGAGAGGTTGCATCATAGGCTCCTGCAGCCTCTTGAGCTACATCCCTAGCGGGTGTCGCTTTACCTTGGCCACTTCCCCTACCCCTTCCTCTTTCTCTGATAGTTGGGCCCACTGTTGGGACCGCTGCTAGGACCGCTGCTCTTGCTCCGTTGTTCCTTATGTTAACCATATGTGGACTGAAGAGTGAACAAGGTCAGATACCAATATATATCACCAGGTACCAATTGGAATCAAGTTATAGCATGAAGTAAGAAAGAAGAAATAGTTTCCTAAAGTCCTATAGCCTCTCGAAGAAAAGTACAGACGTCTCCGCGCCGTTTCGCAAGACTCTAGTAGACCTATTTTGGAATGACGAGATCAATAAACCTAGGGCTCTGATACCATCTTTGTCACGACCCAGACCACCGTGAGTGGCACCCACCCAATACCCCCGGGTGAGAGGACCAATACTAACCCAACACTTAGCCCTTCTAGCAGCTTAAAACCAATGCATAAAATAAACTAGCAATAAAATTTCAACACTATATGGTAAACTGCCGAAATATCCTCCCTAGAACCTGAACATTATCGTACCAAAACATTCTACCAAATTATCTAGAAAATACGGGCATGCAATCCCAAAAATAAGCAAGGTCTAAGCCTGAAACAAGTGGGCTACAACTAACAGTAAGAAACCAAGGTAGCTCGACCAAAGCAGCTCAGCCTTGATTTCTGAAAGTGCTGGGACTACAGGTGAGGTCGCGTGTCAGCCGCCGGAAGATTGCTTGTACTCACAAAAGAAAAGCAAGTGCAAAGTCAGTTCACAAATAGCGTGTACTGGTAGAATCATCGGCCAGCTCCAATAAACGTAATATGAACAGTAAACCATAACATAGTAAGGTACAGGAAACATGTAACAAGTCAACAAGTAACCATATATTAAGTCCCTCCCTTAGCTCATTGAACACAGGAACCAAAAGTCAACCATTGACCCCACCTAAAAACAATGACATATACCATTTTCCATAAAACTCGGACCCACCAAGGATCCCCCTAACATCACCTAAGTGCTAGACATGCAATCCCGATCTATACTAAGACCAAACTCACATATAAATAAAATCACTCGGCCTCTCATAGACCATATTTAAGAATACAATCTGGTCCACTCATGGAACCATCAAAATAAAATAGTAATGCAATTAAAATAGCCCATACCATGTGTGGTACCCGAGCCAACCATTAGAAATTCCTGTACCAAGCGTGGTACCCAAGCCAACTATTAGTAATTCCCATACCAGGCGTGGTACTCGAGCAAGTCGTTAGTATACCCATACTGGACGTAGTACCCGAGCCAACCGAATGTCATAACAAGTCCAATCAGTCACAACCAATGAACAAACATACTTGAAAAAACAACAAGCAAACAAAAGAAGTTCATTTCACAAGACTGATTACCGAACAATTAGACATTCACAATTCACTTCATAAACATGCAACTCATACACTACTATAAAATAGTACGTGAATACATAATGCATATTAGAAATCAATAACCATCACTTATCTCAAAATATTCCAAGCACTACTTAATCGGAGCTTTCTTGTTTCCCTAAGTTCTTGTCGGTTCTTGGTCTAAAACAACACACAATAACCAAAAATCAATCCTTAATGCCTACTAGTTACCCGAATTATGCAAAATCCCAAACCCCAGGCCAACCATGATCATCCCACCCTTTTCCCGAGCTTTCCCACCATTAATTCACCTATTCCTACTATTTTTCACGGATACATTTAGAGAATTAGGGTCACATGATCATAATCTAATGGAATTAACAACACCCAAGAACTTCTACACCCTAGAATTCCCTTTTTCTCAGGATTCTATCATCCTAGGTTATTCCAAACCTTTCCCCAAGTCCACCACTAGCAGTTCTATAGCATAGGAAAGATAGTGTGTAGTTTGGTGAGTAGAATTCTTACCTTTAGGATGAAAATTGGTTGAAAACTGATGAAAATCACCCAAAGTTGATGGTATTATTGGGTCATATTGTGACTAAAGATGGTATTCAAGTTGATTCCCAAAAGATCAAAGCAGTGATGACGCGGCCTAGACCCACTTCCCCATCTGATATTAGGAGCTTTTTGGGTTTGGCTGGTTACTATAGGAGGTTTGTGGAATGATTTTCTTCCATTGCTGCCCCTTTGACCCGATTGACTCAGAAGAAGGTAAAATTTCAGTGGTCTTACTTGTGTGAGAAGAACTTTCAGGAAGTGAAGACTAGATTGACCACAGCTCCAGTGTTAGCTCTACCCGAGGGCCTAGATGATTTTGTTGTGTATTGTGATACTTCTAGGATTGGTTTGGATTGTGTTTTGATGCAGCGTGGTAAGGTGATTGCTTATGCTTTGAGACAGCTTAAGACTCATGATCTCGAGTTGGCAGCCGTGGTCTTTGCTTTGAAGATTTGGAGACATTACTTGTATGGTGTGCATGTGGATGTATTCACCAATCATAAGAGTCTTCAGTATGTGTTCACTCAAAAGGAATTAAATTTGCGACAAAGGATATGACTTGAGCTTCTTATGGATTATGATATGAGTGTGTTTTACCATACGGGTAAGGCCAATGTCATGGCAGATGCTTTGAGTAGACTGTCCATGGGAAGTGTATCTTCCATTGATGATGGGAAAAAAATTTGGTTAAGGAGGTTCATAGGCTAGCTCGGTTAGGAGTTCATCTTATGGACTCGACGAAAGGTGGTGTGATTGTACAAAATGGTGCTGAACCATCTTTGGTAGCTGAGGTGAAGGCAAAACAATACAAGGATCCCATTCTACTTCAACTTAAGGGTGCAGTTCATCAGCGGTGGGTAGAAGTTTTCTCCCAAGGGGGAGATGGTGTTCATCATTATCAGGGTCGCTTATGTGTGCCAGATGTAGATGGGTTGAGACAACAGATTCTAACCGAGGCTCATAGTTCTAGATATTCCATCCATCTGGGTGCCACTAAGATGTACCGTGATTTATGAGAAGTTTTCTGGTGGAATAGTATGAAGAAGGACCTAGCTGGGTTTGTGGCTGAGTGTCCCAACTGTCAACAGGTAAAGGTGGAACATCAAAGTCCAGGTGGTATGCTTCAAGATATTGACCTTCCCACTTGGAAATTGAAAGCAATCAATATGGACTTTATTACGAGTTTGCCTCGTACTCGAAGGCAACATGACTCCATTTGGGTGATTGTCGATCGGATGACCAAGTCATCCCACTTTTTGGCCGTTAAGACAAAGGATTCAGCAGATGATTATGCCAGACTCTACATTCGGGAGATAGTTCAATTGTATGGTGTTCCTTTGTCTATCATTTCTGATAGAGGTCCTCAGTTTACATCTCAGTTTTGGAAGTCAATTCAGAGAGGCCTTGGTACTAAGGTGAAGCTTATCACAACGTTTCACCCTCAGACGGATGGCCAGGCTAAGCGTACTATTCAGTCCCTGGAGGATATGTTGAGGGCTTGTGTGATTGATTTCAAAGGAAGTTGGGATGATCACTTACCTCTTATCAAATTTGCCTACAATAACAACTTTCACTCTAGCATCCAGATGGCTCCTTATGAGGCTCTTTATGGCCGGAAATGTAGGTCTCCTATTAGTTGGTTTGAGGTAGGTGAGGCAACCTTGATCGGTCCAGATTCGGTTCATGAGACTATGGAGAAGGTTTAGATTATTATGGAGAGGTTGAAGACCGCTCAGAGTCGACATAAATCTTACGCGGATGTGATGAGAAGGGAGTTGGAATTTGAGGTTGAGGATTGGGTTATCCTTAAGGTGTCACCCATGAATGATGTGATGAGGTTTGGAAAGAAAGGGAAGCTTAGTCCCCATTTTGTAGGTCCTTATCAAATTTTGAGGAGAGTTGGTAAGGTTGCTTATGAGTTGGAATTGCCATCAGAGTTGGAAGCGGTTCATCCTATTTTTCATGTTTCCTTGTTGAAGAAGTGTGTTGGTGATCCGAGTTTGATTGTCCCTTTGGAGGACATGGGTGTGAAGGATAGTCTCACTTACGAGGAGGTTCCCATAGAGATCCTTGATTGTCATATTCAGAGGTTGAGAAATAAAGAAGTTACTTCGGTAAAGGTTTTTTGGAGAAATCAGCTTGTTGAAGGAGCTACTTGGGAAGCGGAAGAGGCCATAAAGGCCAAATATCCTCATCTCTTTCCTTCTGGTTCAGTTCCAGCTTGAGGTACTAGTTTCCTCCTTAGTGTGTCCCTCCGATTCTATTCCACCAGTTCCCCTCATGATTCTAGCATGCATCCATGTTTCACGAAGTTAGTTTATCATGTTTTCAAGTTGAAAGGTTCAGTTTCTATGTTTACTCTTTGATCTCCATGTTTTGTTGCTGGTTGGGTTGCTTTCTCTTCAGTTTCCCCTATTTAGTCTTCATTCGAGGGCGAATGTTCCCAAGGGGGAGATATTGTAACACTCTGGAATTCGATCCAGTTAAAAAGCTCAGAATCCAGGACTTTAGACACTTGTGTGGCCACTATGGGCGTCGTTGTCACAACAGGCCATGGGGAACGTTGTGGAAACCAGCCAGCGGCCATCGAGAAAATCCTCTCTGCCCAATGGGCGGTCACGACGGGCGTCATCAGAGTGATGGCCTATAAGAACCCGCCATCGAAACCCTCCAGCAGCCTTGTCCCGAATTCCTGGTGCCTCGACGAGCTATGCCACGGGAGTTGTGGCTACGACGGCCCATGGGTCCATGTCATCATAACCCTCCAGGAAACCCCCCAATCCTAACAAGCTATCCGATGCCTTGGCCGATGGGCCATCGTGGGCTCGACGCCCATCGGGTGGTCCGTGAGGTGGCCCAGTTTCTTGAAATTTCTTATTTAAGTCCCAGGGGTATTTTAGCCATTACCCATACTATTTACTCCTAAATGATGTCGTTTTTACTATTTCAAATAGGGTTTTCACCCTTATTAGCCTAAGTCCCATTTCATTACCTTATTCATCTTCTAAAAAAGGAAAGAACTCTCTCAAGCTCAAGGTCTCAAGCTTCAAGTTCAAGTCTCCTAAGTCTTGTCAATTCAAGTGGGTTAGCTCTAACCAAGGTATGTGAGTATTCAACAATGGGTTCCTTTCACCCTTGTGCCCAAAATCTCCAATTCTTATGTTGAACTATGAACTTATGAAATTAGGGTTTTGATCTAAAATTGGAGAAAATTTATGAAAACAGTTTTTATGTTTAAATTCATGGTTTCTTAAGACAATGATGAACATATCCAAATACTGTTTGAATACCCTATTCATCAAGTCCATAAAAGTTTCAAGAGCGTTCATTAGTCTAAAAGACAACCATAAATTCATAGTGACTCTGAAGGTTGTCTTTAGAATGTCATATTCTCTAAACTTGAGCTGATAATAACCGGATTTGAGGTCAATCTTAGAGAAATAACAGGCACCCTAAAGCTAGTCGAACAAGTCATCAATCCTAGGGATGGGATACTTATTCTTGATTGTGACCTTGTTTAACTGACGGTAGCCGATGCACATTCAGAGAGAACCATCTTTCTTATGCATGAAAAGAACTAGAGCACCCCATGGAGAGATGATGGGTCTGATGAAGCCTTTTTCTAGGAGGTCTGATCTTTCAACTCCTTAAGCTCAGTTGGACTCATTTTATAAGGAGGGGTTGATATAGGATGTGTATCAATAAGAAGGTCTATCCCAAAGTCAATCTCCTGCTCAGAAGGGACTCTGGGCAGATCCTCAGGAAATACTTCTCAGAACTCACTGACTACGAGAACTGATTGGATAGATGGGGTCTCAGACTCAAAATCCTTAACCCAAACTATATGGTAGATACAACCTTTGAAGATCATTAATCTGGCCTTAAGGTAAGATATCAAATGACCCTTTGACATTGGAGGACTATCCCGCCATTCTAATATAGGCTTATCTAGAAACTAAAATCTTACAACTCTGGTTCTGCAGTCGACTGAGGCATAACAAGCATGTAGCTAATCCATGCCAAGGATGATGTTAAAATTGCTCATATCTAGTTCTACTAAGTCTTCTGTGGTGACCACACCCAAGACACCTCTCTCTTCTAGCAAGACACTAACGTGGATGATTCTTACCACACTTAGAACATACTGGAAAAATGTGGTTACCTGAAATATTGCCTTGTGACTTCAAGCCTGATAACCTATTTCTCTAGTCTTGTTGAGGTCTGGGAGATGGAACACTAGTCGATAAAGGTGTCGGAGCTAAATACCTCTACTAAAACTGAGAGTGATTTCCACCGCTCAACCTCTGCTGAGAGTAGTCAAAATTGTCTGTTCTAGCCCTCTTATTTTTCCCTCTCTCTCTCTCCTTTAGTTTCTCCTCTTCCATCTGTTGAGCATAAGTCATGAGTCTGTAGATGTCCATATCTCTGACAATTATAGTTGTATTACATTTATTTTTGACCAAATATGAAATACCAAAAATGTACTTGTTCATCCGGGCCCTTAGCTCGGCTACCATTGCTGGAGCATACTTGGAGAGCTGAGTAAACTTCAATCCATATTCCTGAACAAACATGGATCCCATCCTTAGATTCACGAATTCCTCACACTTAGCCTTCCTTAACTCTCTCAGAAAGAACCTATCTAGAAAATCCCTACCAAAACAGTCCCAAGTCATAGGAGTTGCATTCCTACCCCTAATATCCTTCTATTACGTGAACCAGATGTGAGCCACATACTTAAGCTGATAGGATGCTAGCTCAACACTCTCAACTCTTGTAACCTGCATCACCTCAAGAATCTTCTTTACCTCATCAATGAAGTTTTGTGGGTCTTTCCTAACCTTAGACCCCAAAAACTCAGACGGGTTCATACGGATGAAATATCTCTCTAATGGCAGCTGACCCGTCATTTGGCTTCGAAGGAACAGGTGTCTGCTGTTAGCTTGAGCAGTAACAGCTTGTGCCAATATCTGAATGACATTCCTAAATTCTGTGTTAGTGACCTCATGGTCTAGAATCGAAGGATTGGCATTATCAATGTTGTTTTTGCAAGAAGGCATGATCTGAAATGCATGACGAATGGATTAGAAGGGAGAAATAGAGTTAAACTCTATCGCCCGATAAAGAACATGAAAGAAGTAAAGTTTCCTAAAAATGTTTCATAGCCTCTCTCTCATAAGTGTGGCATGATTCACACCCATGAAAAAGACTATACTTAACACGGCTTTCAGACACCCTAGGACACCTTAAACCTGATGCTTTGATACCAAGTTTTTGATTCCCTAACCCTGCACCCTAGACGTAACATGGTTCTTAGAGCCACAAGTGACCCAAATGTAACTTATGGCATCGGATAAACTAAAACAATCACATGATTTAAAAATTGAGCAAAAGTTAAACTGATAAAAACATAAGTTTAGAATTTATCTGAGAATCTCTCAAATAATATAAATCTGAAAAGTAAGACCCAATTCTGAAAACAAGCTGAATATCTACCTCTATGTCTGAAAAGCCTCTGCTAACTAATGAATTATTGGGACAAGTCTGCAACAAACTCTAAATACTAGAATTGAAATAACTAGGAAAGCATCATAAATATTTCTCCTCAGATGATGAGGACTCACCACTAGTAGCCACTGAGATGGCACTGAATCGAGATAATCGCGATGTTGAGACTGAGAACCTGAACCTGGATCACGATAGGATATTATCACGCCCCGAGGTTACCCCCTAGACGTAACACGGGACTCGGGACCATAAAGATCCAAGCTAACCCTTGGTCATAGCATTCTCAAGTAAACATAAAGGAAAACATAGCAGAAGCATCATAAGGAAATCCAAAATAGGAGGCATAATCATAAATAGAGAGTCGAATAGGGAATACAACTCAAAGATCATCCAATAGCATCTATGTCTGAAAAGCCTCTAAGACAGCATAGAGAGTTGATGGGACAATACCCCAACTAACTCGACAATCTGAAGGAAAGGGAAACATAATAGCTAGATTAAAACCTAGTCCTCGAACTATGAGGACTCACCAAAGCTGCCTAGAAATCTGGCTTTGTCTAGCCACGAGCCTGGAAGGGAACACATGAATTTGCATCATTAAGGATGCAGCGCAAAATACGTCATTACTATGGAATGTACCGAATATGTGAGCAATGCATAAGTAAGGTAGATCATGTTTTAAAACATACTTATAAAGAGTTCATGCGTCATAAGATAACATAAATGCATGTTGCCATAGAAGGGCAAAGCATAAGTTATAAGCCGAACTTCAAAATAAGATTTCATAAGAGACTTCGTAAAACTTAGAAAACTTGAAAACATTCATAGGAAAATCATCCATAAGGGAGCTTCTTATAACCGATATGAGACCATGTGAGCTTTATAGAATCTAACTATATAACCCTAGTTAGCAAAGCTGACTTGAACCATGACAAGGAACGAGTCATCATACCCAACTATATAACCCTAGTTGGCAAAGCTATCTGAATGCCCGCTAAAGCACAGGACACCATTCATAAAGATGAGGATCCACTCTCATAAGCCTTTAAGGCACATATCATATCATAACCTACGCTATCAACGTAGTTTCTGGATTTGGGTAATCGAACCCTCATAGCTCGGTGCTAAATACTACTCCCAAAACATGCACATATAGCTCATCATTTCATAATGGCATACTCTCATGCCAAATCTTGTTCATAAAGCATGAAAACACATCGGGTATCATGCAACTTTCATATCATAGTTCATAAAGCTTAGCATATCCATAATTCAAAACATGCTTTTCTTTCTAAATTCATACTTGAAGAATTAGTCATGCAATTTCATAAATACATAAAGGTCATGGTATCTAATTATGCCAACTTTCTCTTGAAAATATGCAATTTCATGGGTTCATGCTAGAAATCAACTTTCATACTTGGACTTTTAAAACCAATGAAGGAATCATAATCAAATCATTAATAACCAATAAGAAACCATGAATTTAAACATAAAAACTGTTTTCATAAATTTTCTCCAATTTTAGATCAAAACCCTAATTTCATAAGTTCATAGTTCAACATAAGAATTAGAGATTTTGGGCACAAGGGTGAAAGGAACCCATTGTTGAATACTCACATACCTTGGTTAGAGCTAACCCACTTGAATTGACAAGACTTAGGAGATTTGAACTTGAAGCTTGAGACCTTGAGCTTGAGAGAGTTCTTTCCTTTTTTAGAAGATGAATAAGGTAATGAAATGGGACTTAGGCTAATAAGGGTGAAAACCCTATTTGAAATAGTAAAAACGACATCATTTAGGAGTAAATAGTATGCGTATTGACTAAAATACCCCTGGGACTTAAATAAGAAATTTCAAGAAACTGGGCCACCTCACGGACCACCCGATGGGCGTCGAGCCCACGATGGCCCATCGGCCAAGGCATCGGATAGCTTGTTAGGATTGGGGGGTTTCCTGGAGGGTTATGATGACATGGACCCATGGGCCGTCGTAGCCACAACTCCCGTGGCATAGCTCGTCGAGGCACCAGGGATTCGGGACAAGGCTACTGGAGGGTTTCGATGGCGGGTTCTTATAGGCCATCACTCTTATGACGCCTGTCGTGACCGCCTATTGGGCAGAGAGGATTTTCTCAACGGCCGCTGGCTGGTTTCCACAACGTGCCCCATGGCCTGTTGTGACAACGACGCCCATGGTGGCCACACAGCTGCCTAAAGTCCTGGATTCTGAGCTTTTTAACTGGATCGAATTCCGGAGTGTTACAATATCTCCCCCTTGGGAACATTCTCCCTCGAATGAAGACTAAATAGGGGAAACTGAAGAGAAAACAGCCCAACCAGCAACAAAACATGGAGATCAAAGAGTAAACATAGAAACTGAACCTTTCAACTTGAAAATATGATAAACTAACTTCGTGAAACATGGATGCATGCTAGAATCATGAGGGGAACTGGTGGAATAGAATCGAAGGGACACACTAAGGATGAAACTAGTACCTCAAGCTGGAACTGAACCAGAAGGAAAGAGATGAGGATATTTGGCCTTTATGGCCTCTTCCGCTTCCCAAGTAGCTCCTTCAACAAGCTGATTTCTCCAAAAAACCTTTACCGAAGTAACTTCTTTGTTTCTCAACCTCTGAATCTGACGATCAAGGATCTCTATGGGAACCTCCTCGTAAGTAAGACTATCCTTCACACCCATGTCCTCCAAAGGGACAATCAAACTCGGATCACCAACACACTTCTTCAACATGGAAACATGAAAAACAGGATGAACCGCTTCCAACTCTGATGGCAATTCCAACTCATAAGCAACCTTACCAACTCTCCTCAAAATTTGATAAGGACCTACAAAATGGGGACTAAGCATCCCTTTCTTTCCAAACCTCATCACACCATTCATGGGTGACACCTTAAGGAAAACCCAATCCTCAACCTCAAATTCCAACTCCCTTCTCCTCACATCCGCATAAGATTTTTGTCGACTCTGAGCGGTCTTCAACCTCACCCTAATAATCTAAACCTTCTCCATAGTCTCATGAACCGAATCTGGACCGATCAAGGTTGCCTCACCTACCTCAAACCAACCAATAGGAGACCTACATCTCCGTCCATAAAGAGCCTCATAAGGAGCCATCTGGATGCTAGAGTGAAAGTTGTTATTGTAGGCAAATTCGATAAGAGGTAAGTGATCATCCCAACTTCTTTTGAAATCAATCACACAAGCCCTCAACATATCCTCCAGGGTCTGAATAGTACGCTTGGCCTGGCCATCCGTCTGAGGGTGAAACGCTGTGATAAGCTTCACCATAGTACCAAGGCCTCTCTGAAATGACTTCTAAAACTGAGATGTAAACTGAGGACCTCTATCAGAAATGATAGACAAAGGAACACCATACAATTGAACTATCTCCCGAATGTAGAGTCTAGCATAATCATCTGTTGAATCCTTAGTCTTAACGGTTAAAAAGTGGGATGACTTGGTCATCCGGTCGACAATCACCCAAATGGAGTCATGTTGCCTTTGAGTACGAGGCAAACCCGTAAAAAAATCCATATTGATTGCTTTCAATTTCCAAGTGGGAAGGTCAATATCTTGAAGCATACCACCTAGACTTTGATGTTCCACCTTTACCTGTTGACAGTTGGGACACTTAGCCACAAACCCAGCTAGGTCCTTCTTCATACCATTCCACCAGAAAACTTCTCGTAAATCACGGTACATCTTAGTGGCACCCAGATGGATGGAATATCTAGAACTGTGAGCCTCGGTTAGAATCTGTTATCTCAACCCATCTACATCTGGTAGACATAAGTGACCCTGATAATGAAGCACACCATCTCCCCCTTGGGAGAAAACTTCTACCCACCGCTGATGAACTGCACCCTTAAGTTGAAGTAGAATGGGATCCTTGTCTTGCTTTGCCTTCACCTCAGCTACCAAAGATGATTCAGCACCATTTTGTACAATCACACCACCTTTCGTCGAGTCCATAAGATGAACTCCTAACCGAGCTAGCCTATGAACCTAATTAACCAAAAAAAATTTCCCATCATCAATGGAAGACACACTTCCCATGGACAGTCTACTCAAAGCATCTGCCACGACATTGGCCTTACCCGTATGGTAAAGCACACTCATATCATAATCCTTAAGAAGCTCAAGTTATCTCCTTTGTCGCAAATTTAATTCCTTTTGAGTGAACACATACTGAAGACTCTTATGATCGGTGAATACATTCACATGCACACCATACAAGTAATGTCTCCAAATCTTCAAAGCAAAGACCACGGCTGCCAACTCGAGATCATGAGTAGGATAGTTCTTATCATGAGTCTTAAGTTGTCTCAAAGCATAAGCAATCACCTTACCACGCTGCATCAAAACACAACCCAAACCAATCCTAGAAGTATCACAATACACAACAAAATCATCTAGGCCCTCGGGTAGAGCTAACACTGGAGCTGTGGTCAATCTAGTTTTCACTTCCTGAAAGTTCTTCTCACACAAGTAAGACCACTGAAATTTTACCTTCTTCTGAGTCAATTGGGTCAAAGGGGAAGCAATGGAAGAAAATCATTCCACAAACCTCCTATAGTAACCAGCCAAACCCAAAAAGCTCCTAATATCAGATGGGGAAGTGGGTCTAGGCCAGTTCTTCACTGCTTCGATCTTTTGGGAATCAACTTGAATACTATCTTTAGTCACAATATGACCCAGAAAAACAATAGACTGCATCCATAACTCACACTTTCTAAACTTAGCAAATAACTGCCGGTCCTTGAGAGTTTGCAACACAACCCTCAAATGGTGCGCATGCTCCTCCTCACTCCGAGAGTAGATGAGGATATCATTAATGAAAACAATCACAAACATATCCAGGTACTGTTTGAACACATGGTTCATTAAATCCATAAAGGTTGCAGGAGCATTAGTTAGACCAAAGGACATAATAACAAACTCATAATAACCATACCGAGTCCTGAAGGTTGTCTTTGGAATATCACACTCTCTAACACGAAGCTGATGATAACCGTATCTAAGGTTGATTTTGGAGAAGAAACTTTCACCCTGAAGCTGATCGAACAAGTCATCAATCCTTGGAATGGGATATTTATTCTTGATTCTGACCTTGTTCAACTGACGGTAGTCAATACACATTCTAAGAGAACCATCTTTCTTTCGAACAAACAAAACTGGGGAACCCCATGGAGAAATGCTAGGCCTGATGAAACCCTTATCAAAAATATCATTCAACTGATCTTTCAACTCTTTGAGTTCCACAAGAGCCATTCTATAGGGAGGAATAGAGACAGGATTCATATCCGAAAGAACATCTATCCCAAAGTCTATCTCCCTCACGGGAGGGACTCCGGGCAAATCATCGGGAAATACATCTGGAAATTCATTCACAACAAGAACAGACTGAAGGGATGGGGTTTCGAACTCCGTGTCCATAACCCGCACTATGTGATAACATACCCCTTTGAAATCATCTTCCTAGCCTTAAGATAAGATATGAAATGACCTTTCGAGGAAGGGGGACTACCTTGCCATTCTAAAATGGGATCATTAGGAAACTTGAAACTGACAACCCGAGTACGACAATCAATGGATGCATAACATGCATATAACCAATACATACCAAGGATAACATCAAAATCGGTCATCTCCAACTCTACTAAATCCGCTGAAGTGACTCTATGAAGAACTGAGATAGGGAAATTTTGGTAGATTCTTTCGGCTAGGACTGACTCACCAACAAGAGTAGATACATAAAAGGGTTCTAAAAGCTAATTCGGACAAACCTCAAACTTGCAAGCAATATAAGGGGTCACAAAAGATAAGGAGGCAATGGGGTCCAACAAAGGATACACATCAAGAGAGAAGACTTTCAACATACCAGTAGCCACATCGGGGGAACTATCCTGATTCTAACGAGAGGACATAGCATAAAGACGGTTCTGGCGTTGACCACCAGAACTAGAAGCTACGCCCTGCGGGGCTGGTCGTCCTCCTGGACCTACTGGAGCAGACTGAGCCTTACTACCACCCTGGCCCTTCTTGGCTGAAGGGCAATCTCTAATATGATGTCCATCCTGACCACATCCATAGAAACTACCTGAGCTGGTCAAACACTCACCAACATAACTCTTCCCATACTTAGCATAAGCGAGGTAGGAAGATCTCATAGTAACACTACCTTGATACTGAGAATAGGAACTAGGTCCTCTACCACCCTGATCATGACGAGGACTCTGGGACTGGGTAGGAGCACTAGAAGAAGAGTGAACGAGGCCTGATGATTTCTTCTAGAATGAGGAGCGATGTCCACCTCCGGACCTGTGATGAACAAAACCTGATCCCTCATTTTTATCCCTCTTGTTCTCCCTTGCCATCTCCCAAGCTTGTCACCCTCAATCTAATGGGCATGAGTCATGAGTCGAGAAATGTTCATATCATGCATCAACAAGGCAGACCTACACTCTTTCTTGACCATATCATAAACACCATAGATGAACTTGCCCATCTAATCATACGGGTCCACTACCAAGGAGGGAGCATACCTAGACAACTGAGTGAACTTCAAACTGTATTCTTGAACCGACATCAAGCCTTGTCTCAAGTTCACAAACTCCTCAAACTTTGATTTCCTCAACTCTCGGGGAAAGAACCTATCAAGGAAGGCCTTCTCAAAACACTCCCAAGTCGTGGGGACCACGTCCCTCACCCTAGTCTATTTCTATTGAGTGAACCAAATGTGGGCTACATTCTTGAGTTGATAGGATGCAAGCTCAACACAATCAACACCAACCACTTGCATGACTTCAAAGATCTTCTTCAATTCATCAATAAAGTTGAGCGGGTCTTCACTCACTTTCGAACCCCAGAATTCAAGTGGGTTCATTCGAACGAAGTCACGAACTCGGGCCGTTACCCCACCTTGAGGATGGATGGGGGCAGGAGCCTGCTGATTAGCCTGAGTGGACAAGGTCTAGGCTAGAAAATGGATGGCATTTCTAAACTCCTTGTTCGTGACATCGAGGACCAAAACTTGAGGACCAGCATTCCTAGTGGCTCGGGGAGGTATAGCACGTCGAGTAGGCATAGTCTGAAACGTAACAGATATTGATTAGAGGGACATTAAAGTTAAGTTATATCGCACGAAGTGATCATGAAAGAAGTGAAGTTTTTCCTAAGACACCTCATAGCTTCCCTCTCATATGTGTGGCGCGCTTCACACACATGAAAGAGACTTTACTCGATGCGGCTTTCAGACATCCTAGGACTCTTGAACCTGAGGCTTTGATACCAAGTTTGTCACGCCCTGAGGTTACCCCCTAGACGTAATACGGGACTCGGGACCACAAAGATCCAAGCTAAGCCTTGGTCATAGCATTCTCAAGTAAACATAAAGGAAAACATAGCAGAAGCATCATAAGGAAATCCAAAATAGGAGGCATAATCATAAATAGAGAGTCGAATAGGGAATACAACTCAAAGATCATCCAATAGCATCTATGTCTGAAAAGCCTCTAAGACTAGCATAGAGAGTTGATGGGACAATACCCCAACTAACTCGACAATCTGAAGGAAAGGGAAACATAATAGCTAGATTAAAACCTAGTCCTCGAACTATGAGGACTCACCAAAGCTGCCTAGAAATCTGGCTTCGTCTAGCCACGAGCCTGGAAGGGAACACATGAATCTGCATCATTAAGGATGCAGCGCAAAATGAGTCAGTACTATGGAATGTACCGAATATGTGAGAAATGCATAAGTAAGGTAGATCATGTTTTAAAACATACTTATAAAGAGTTCATGCGTCATAAGATATCATAAGTGCATGTTGCCATAGAAGGGCAAAGCATAAGTTATAAGCCGAACTTCAAAATAAGATTTCATAAGAGACTTCGTAAAACTTAGAAAACTTGAAAACATTCATAGGAAAATCATCCATAGGGGAGCTTCTTATAACCGACATGAGACCATGTGAGCTTTATGTAATCTAACTATATAACCCTAGTTAGCAAAGCTGACTTGAACCGTTCCATGGAACGAGTCATCATACCCAACTATATAACCCTAGATGGCAAAGCTATCCGAATTCCCGCTAAAGCACAGGACACCATTCATAAAGATGAGGATCCACTCTCATAAGCCTTTAAGGCACATATCATATCATAACCTACGCTATCAACGTAGTTTCTGGATTTGGGTAATCGAACCCTCATAGCTCGGTGCTAAATACTACTCCCAAAACATACACATATAGCTCATCATTTCATAATGGCATACTCTCATGCCAAATCTTGTTCATAAAGCATGAAAACACATCGGGTATCATGCAACTTTCATATCATAGTTCATAAAGCTTAGCATAGCCATAATTCAAAACATGCTTTTCTTTCTAAATTCATACTTGAAGAATTAGGCATGCAATTTCATAAATACATAAAGGTCATAATATCTAATCATGCCAACTTTCTCTTGAAAACATGCAATTTCATGGGTTCATGCTAGAAATCAACTTTCATACTTGGGCTTTTAAAACCAATGAAGGAATCATAATAAAATCATGAATAACCAATAAGAAACCATGAATTTAAACATAAAAACTGTTTTCATAAATTTTCTCCAATTTTAGATCAAAACCCTAATTTCATAAGTTCATAGTTCAACATAAGAATTGGGGATTTTGGGCACAAGGGTGAAAGGAACCCATTGTTGAATACTCACATACCTTGGTTAGAGCTAACCCACTTGAATTGACAAGACTTAGGAGACTTGAACTTGAAGCTTGAGACCTTGAGCTTGAGAGAGTTCTTTCCCTTTTTGGAAGATGAATAAGGTAATGAAATGGGACTTAGGCTAATAAGGGTAAAACCTCTATTTGAAATAGTAAAAATGACATCATTTAGGAGTAAAAAGTGTGGGTAATGACTAAAATACCCCTGGGACTTAAATAAGAAATTTTAGAAAATTGGGCCACCTCACGGACCACCCGATGGGCGTCGAGCCCATGATGGCCCATCGGCCAAGGCATCGGATAGCTTGTTAGGATTGGGGGGTTTCCTGGAGGGTTCTGATGACATAGACCCATGGGCCGTCGTAGCCACAACTCTCGTGGCATAGCTCGTCGAGGCACCAGGGAGTAGGGACAAGGCTGCTGGAGGGTTTCGATGGCGGGTTCCTATGGTCCATTACTCTGATGATGCATCGTGACCGTCCATTGGGCAGAGAGGATTTTCTCGACGGCCGCTGGCTAGTTTCCACAACGTGCCCCATGGCCCGTTGTGATAACAACGCCCTTGGCGGCTTCCCGTGGTGGCCACACAGCTGCCTAAAGTCCTGGATTCTGAGCTTTTTAACTGGATCGAATTTCGGAGTGTTACAATATCTCCCCCTTTGGAACATTCGCCCTCGAATGAAGACTAAATAGGGGAAACTGAAGAGAAAACAGCCCAACCAGCAACAAAACATGGAGATCAAAGAGTAAACATAGAAACTGAACCTTTCAACTTGAAAATATGATAAACTAACTTCGTGAAACATGGATGCATGCTAGAATCATGAGGGGAACTAGTGGAATAGAATCGGAGGGACACACTAAGGAGGAAACTAGTACCTCAAGCTGGAACTGAACCAGAGGGAAAGAGATGAGGATAATTGGCCTTTATGGCCTCTTCCGCTTCCCAAGTAGCTCCTTCAACAAGATGATTTCTCCAAAAAACCTTTACTGAAGTAACTTCTTTGTTTCTCAACCTTCGAATGTGATGATCAAGGATCTCTATGGGAACCTCCTCGTAAGTGAGACTATCCTTCACACCCATGTCCTCCAAAGGGACAATCAAACTCGGATCACCAACACACTTCTTCAACAAGAAAACATGAAAAACAGGATAAACCGCTTCCAACTCTGATGGCAATTCCAACTCATAAGCAACCTTACAAACTCTCCTCAAATTTTGATAAGGACCTACAAAATAGGGACTAAGCTTCCCTTTCTTGCCAAACCTCATCACACCATTCATGGGTGACACCTTAAGGAAAACCCAATCCTCAACCTCAAATTCCAACTCCCTTCTCCTCACATCCGCATAAGATTTTTGTCGACTCTGAGCGGTCTTCAACCTCTCCCTAATAATCTAAACCTTCTCCATAGTCTCATGAACCGAATCTGGACCGATTAAGGTTGCCTCACCTACCTCAAACCAACCAATAGGAGACCTACATCTCCGGCCTTAAAGAGCCTCATAAGGAGCCATCTGGATGCTAGAGTGAAAGTTGTTATTGTAGGCAAATTTGATAAGAGGTAAGTGATCATCCCAACTGCCTTTCAAATCAATCACACAAGCCCTCAACATATCCTCCAGGGTCTGAATAGTATGCTTGGCCTGGCCATCCATCTGAGGGTGAAAAGCTGTGATAAGCTTCACCTTAGTACCAAGGCCTCTCTGAAATGACTTCCAAAACTGAGATGTAAACTAGGGACCTCTATCAGAAATGATAAACAAAGGAACACCATGCAATCGAACTATCTCCCGAATGTAGAGTCTGGCATAATCATCTGCTGAATCCTTAGTCTTAATGGCCAAAAAGTGGGATGACTTGGTCATCCGGTTGACAATCACCCAAATGGAGTCATGTTGCCTTCGAGTACGAGGAAAACCCGTAATAAATTCCATATTGATTGCTTTCCATTTCCAAGTGGGAAGGTCAATATCTTGAAGCATACCACCTGGACTTTGATGTTCCACCATTACCTGTTGACAGTTGGGACACTTAGCCACAAACCCAGCTATGTCCTTCTTCATACCATTCCACCAGAAAACTTCTCATAAATCATGGTACATCTTAGTGGCACCCAGATGGATGGAATATCTAGAACTGTGAGCCTCGATCAGAATCTGTTATCTCAACCCATCTACATCTGGCACACATAAGCGACCCTGATAATGAAGCACACCATCTCCCCCTTGGGAGAAAACTTCTACCCACCACTGATGAACTGCACCCTTAAGTTAAAGTAGAATGGGATCCTTGTCTTTCTTTGCCTTCACCTCAGCTACCAAAGATGATTCAGTATCATTTTGTACAATCACACCACCTTTTGTCGAGTCCATAAGATGAACTCCTAACCGAGATAGCCTATGACCCTCCTTAACCAATTTTTTTTCCAATCATCAATGGAAGACACACTTCCCATGGACAGTCTACTCAAAGCATCTTCCACGACATTGGCCTTACCCGGATGGTAAAGCACAGTCATATCATAATCCTTAAGAAGCTCAAGTCATCTCCTTTGTCGCAAATTTAATTCCTTTTGAGTGAACACATACTGAAGACTCTTATGATTGGTGAATACATCCACATGCACACCATACAAGTAATGTCTCCAAATCTTCAAAGCAAAGACCACGGCTGCCAACTCGAGATCATGAGTAGGATAGTTCTTATCATGAGTCTTAAGCTGTCTCAAAGCATAAGCAATCACCTTACCACGCTGCATCAAAACACAACCCAAACCAATCCTAGAAGTATCACAATACACAACAAAATCATCTAGGCCCTCGGGTAGAGCTAACACTGGAGCTGTGGTCAATCTAGTCTTCACTTCCTGAAAGTTTTTCTCACACAAGTCAGACCACTGAAATTTTACCTTCTTCTAAGTCAATCCGGTCAAAGGGGCAATAATGGAAGAAAATCATTCCACAAACCTCCTATAGTAACCAGTCAAACCCAAAAAGCTCCTAATATCAGATGGGGAAGTGGGTCTAGGCCAGTTCTTCACTACTTCGATCTTTTGGGAATCAACTTGAATACCATCTTTAGTCACAATATGACCCAGAAAAACAACAGACTGCATCCAAAACTCACACTTGCTAAACTTAGCAAATAACTGCCGGTCCTTGAGAGTTTGCAACACAACCCTCAAATGGTGCGCATGCTCCTCCTCACTTCGAGAGTAGATGAGGATATCATCAATGAAAACAATCATAAACATATCCAGGTACTGTTTGAATACATGGTTCATTAAATCCATAAAGGCTGCAGGAGCATTAGTTAGACCAAACGACATAACAACAAACTCATAATGACCATACCAAGTCCTGAAGGTTGTCTTTGGAATATCACACTCTCTAACACGAAGCTAATGATAACCGGATCTAAGGTTGATTTTGGAGAAGAAACTAGCACCCTGAAGCTGATCGAACAAGTCATCAATCCTAGGAATGGGATATTTATTCTTGATTCTGACCTTGTTCAACTGACGGTAGTCAATACACATTCTAAGAGAACCATCTTTCTTTCGAACAAACAAAACTGGGGAACCCCGTGGAGAAATGCTAGGCCTGATGAAACCCTTATCAAAAAGATCCTTCAACTGATCTTTCAACTCTTTGAGTTCCACGAGAGCCATTCTATAGGGAGGAATAGAGATAGGATTGACATCCAAAAGAACATCTATCCCAAAGTCTATCTCCCTCTCGGGAGGGACTCCGGGCAAATCATCGGGAAATACATCTGGAAATTCATTCACAACAAGAACAGACTGAAGGGATGGGGTTTCGGACTTTGTGTCCATAACCCGCACTATGTGATAAACATACCCCTTTGAAATCATCTTTCTAGCCTTAAAATAAGATATGAAATGACCTTTCGAGGAAGGGGGACTACCTTGCCATTCTAAAATGGGATCATTAGGAAACTTGAAACTGATAACCCGAGTACAACAATCAACGGATGCATAACATGCATATAACCAATACATACCAAGGATAACATCAAAATCGGTCATCTCCAACTCTACTAAATCCGCTGAAGTGACTCTATGAAGGACTGAGATAGGGAAATTTTGGTAGATTCTTTCGGCTAGGACTGACTCTCCAACAAGAGTAGATACATAAAAGGGTTCTAAAAGCTAATTCGGACAAATCTCAAACTTGCTAGCAATATAAGGGGTCACAAAAGATAAGGATGCACTGGGGTCCAACAAAGCATACACATCAAGAGAGAAGACGATGTCCATCGCTTATGTAAAAAAATAATTCTAAATTAAAAAAAAATTAAAAAGCGACAAACAGCGTCGCTTTTCATTAGCGACACTGTCCGTCGCTTTTCATTAGTGACGTTGTTCGTCGCTTTTCTATCCATCCCTTTTTGAGTTGTTTTTAGTAGTTATAAGAATTAGGAATTTTGGGCATAAGTGTGAAAAGAACCCGTTATTGAATACCCACATACCTTGGTTGGATCTAACACACTTGAATTGACAAGACTTAGGAGACTTGAACTTGAAGCTTGAGACCTTGAGCTTGAGAGAGTTCTTTCCCTTTTTGGAAGATGAATGGACTTAGGCTAATAAGCGTGAAAACCCTACTTGAAATAGTCAAAACGACATCATTTAGGAGTAAAAAGGGTGAGTAATGACTAAAATACCCTTGGGACTTAAATAAGAAATTTCAAGAAATTAGGCAACCTCACGGGCCACCCGATGGGCGTTGAGCCCACGACGGCCCGTCGGCCAAGGCGTCGGATAGATTGTTAGGGTTGGGGGGTTTCCTGGAGGGTTCTGACGACATGACCCCATGGGCCGTCGCAGCCACGACGTCCGTGGCATAGCCCATCGAGGCACTGGGGAGTAGGGACAAGGCTGCTGAAGGGTTTCAATGGCGAGTTCCCATGGGTCATCTCTCTGATGATGCCCGTCATGATTGCCCATCGGGTAGAGAGGATTTTCTCGGCGGCCACTGGCTGGTTTCCATGAAGTGACCCTCGGCCCGTCGTGACAACGACACCTGTGGCGGCTGCCCGTAGTGGCCACCCTGCTGCCTAAAGTCCTGGATTCTGAACTTTTTAACTGGATTGAATTCTGGAGTGTTACAAAGCACAAAGACTATCTGATCAGTACTTTGAATGTACTGAGTATGCGTGATATGCAAGCTAAAATAATACTCCCTCCGTCCCATTTTATGTGGCACACTTTCCTTTTTAGTCTGTCCCAAAAAGAATGTCACCTTTCTATAATTAGAAAAAATTTAACTTTGAAATTCTTCTTTTACCTTTAATGAAATGATTTACAACCACACAAATATTCAAGGATTATTTTGGACCACAAGTTTCAAAAGTCTTCCTTTTTTTCTTAAATACCATTCCAAGTCAAAGATTGTCACATAAAATGGGACGGAGGGAGTACTGAATATGCTAAAACTCTGATAAGTTGTTTTAAAAATTGTGAAGCTAAATTTGTAGTACATAGGCCCAAATATAATCATGCTTAAAATCTAAAATGCAGCAATATTATGAAAGTCATAATGAAATAGTAAAGCTAAACTGAAAGCCTAGTACATATCTGCTGAGTGTAATTTTGTGGGAGAGCCTATTAACCGATATAAATCACATGAGCTAAACATGGATTCTGATGTATACGCCCCATCAAGAGGACCTAATATACCTTGCCAGGATATAAAGGCATAGTTGGCATGATCACTAGTTCTGAGGCCCAACTGAGGGGCTAAATAAACCTACAGTGACATGTGGTTCTCAAACTTTGGGTAAAGTGGGCCCTAGTCTAACTTGGTGCTAAGTACTACTTCCAAAAACTGAATACTATTAGCTCATTAAAATCTGAGGTTAGAAAATGTTGCGTCAGAACTTAATTAGTATGAAATCATTATTTTCTGAAAAGTTGTAGACTGAAAACTGACAAATTTTATGCTTAAAACTGAGTGCTAGTAATCTGGGTTAGATTCTAAGGAAAACCATTTCTCATGAAAATACTACAATTTCGGTCTAAGTTCTTGATTTCTAAAAGTTCTTATAAAAGCTCATACAAATCATTGAAAACATGGTACTCATCTTTTAACATAGAATATAAATCATGTAGAAATCATAAGAACTAAATTCTGCAAAAATTTAGCAAGAATGGGTAAGAAACCTAGTTTCTAAAATCATGAAAATTGAAATAGAAGACTGAGGTTTTGAGCATAAAGGCAAACTAAACCCGTACTGGACACCCACATACCTAAACTTGAAGCTTTTTTGTACTAAGTATGGAGTCTGAATCTTTGGAGAAGAAAGCCCTAGCCTGGAGTCTGATAGAGTGTCTTTTCTTTTTTTTGAAGCTTAATCGATGGAATGGGGTGAAATATCCTAAGTCTGACTAAAATCCCTCAAAATCAAGCTTAAAATGACTTAGTTTAGGATTTAAAAAAGTGAAAAGATCGAAATACCCCTAAATTAAAAATAAAAGTAGCTGAAAAATTCTCGCTAGACGTGTTATCCGGTTTCCCATCAGACCTGCCATGGCATGTGGCATTGGCCATCGGAAGGAGACAGACTGGACTGGTCCTCTGAACCATTCCCACGGTTGAGGCCCACGACGCATGGCCTTGGTTATTAGGTTGGGGGAGCTAGTTGAGTCACTGTCTGGTTCCCACGGCTGGCTCCCACGGCTAGTGGGACTCCCCATGAAATGTAGGCTAGTCCGTTGGAGCTGAGGTCACCAAGACTGCTCTCACTGCCTGGATGATAACATGTTGGTCCTTCCATGGTTCATGGCCCATGACCATGGGACCTGAAATTCTGTAGAACACTCTAATTGCTAAGTCTAAATATTGGTTCAAATTTTGAGGCGTTACAAAGGCACAACATGAGAATTAACAAATATAGATGTAGAAGAGTTATTTTACACATTACTAGGTACATTAATTTTCAAAGTAAAAACATGTTCAAGAAATTTTGCATCTCTGTATTCATAAATAGGATGATCGTTCAAAGACATAAATCTATAAGCAACACTATTTTGGGCATTATCAATAAAGACAGTGTCAAAAGTCTTAGAATCTATATTTACTCTATAATAATTGTCATAGTGATTTTTGGATTTTAATGCATTTTATCCATTTTACCCCTGTCCATAGTTATATTATGGTATTTGTGAGCTCTGGGAGTGAATAACATGGTTCTTGAGGTGTTTGATCCCAATATGTGAGTTTTTTATTTCGGAAGATTTTAAAATTAATATGGTTGACTTTGATTAATATTGGGAGATTTAGATGTAGTATGAGAATTTTGTCAGATCCATTAGCTCTGAAAAGCCATGTTTGCGCAAATAGCACTATTGATTCGGGTCTTGAGGCGTTCGACTGCATTTTGAGTAGTTGGTTAGAAAGTTGAAAGTTTTAGCCTAGAGTTAACTTCGGTCAATATTCATTGATAACAACCTCCGTTGGTGAATTTGATGATTCCATTTAGTCTAAAATATCAATTTTAGTCTAGTAGCATAATTAGTTTTTGTTCACAGGATTTTAAATGAATTTCGAAGGTCAGATCGGTGAATTTCTAAGTCCCCCTATTCCTGGTGCAAAAATTGCTGGTGTAGCTATATTCTCTTTCACTTTCATGAGGCCTTGGCCGATTTCACACATGAGGATAGTTTTGGTCATCATGAATGTTTGGAGGGGACTGCATTTACAAAAAAGAAGTTGAGTCGGGTTAGGCCGTGTTAGTGTTAGTTCATCGCGAATGTGACCGATCTGTTGCAAATGTGATAGGTCGGGGGTCTTTGTGAACACGAAGGGGGTCCCATATTCATAAAGAAGGAAATCACTGGTAGATTTAAGTATCTTTTTTTCGAACCCCAAACTCCATAACTTGATTTTGGAGCTTTAAAACTCGATTTTCGGAGATTCCAAAGGGGGATTTTCGAGGTTTCTTCATTGGTTAAGTTTTTATACTACTTTTATATATTTTTAAATGATTATTTTACTGTTTCACCTTTAAATCTTGGTTTTCCAACTTAAAATTTTGAGACTTTCTCGGTAAAGTTTAACAATAGTTTCTTGATGATTTCCAGCTTGATTTTAACTCTATTTTTGATAAAATTTTATATTTGAACTCCTTAAGCTTTGGGTAAATAAATTTTTCAATAAAATTTTAGCTTTCCCTTATAGGATGTAGGTTAACTTTTTGAATTGACTTTTTAGACTTGTATTAGAACCTTAGCAATATAGGTATTATTAGAATTGTGTTTACAAGTAAAACTTGTTATTGATAGATTGGTTGTGTTTGGAGGCCATTTAAAAAGGGAAGGCTCAGGTGTTGTCAAGTAGAGACTTGCAGTTTGACTTTGAGGTAGGTTATAGCTTAACTTTCTTTAGACTTTGCTTCGGTGAGAACTTATCATGTAAAGCATGTTATGGGTTGGGTGAAATTGTGAGCTTTGGTACTAAATGAGATAGATTATTATTATGATGCCCAAAATGGAACTTATACAGTGATATTGACGTGAATTAGAGATTTCTAGCTTGATATTGAGGCGTGTATCTTGTGTTCATGAGTTGATTAATATCTTGTGATTTTGTACATAACTATTGTGTCTGAGTCATTATTTTACTCTGAGCATGCATATACATTCATCTCATAGATCATTGAATTGTACTATTTGGGAAAAAATACTGTTTTTTGAAGAAGAAAAAAGAACTACCTTCTATTGATTTAGTTCAAGATAAGATTTCAGATGAAGACTTGTGATACTTCTATTCTTGTTGAAGTCAGTTGTCTTCCTTGGTCATATGGTGTCTAGTGAGAGCATCCGAGTAGATTCGCAGAAGATAGAGGCAGTAAAGAATTGGCCTAGACCCACTTCTCCGACGGACATCAGAAGCTTTTTGGGTTTGGCTAGATACTATAGGAGATTTGTTTAGGGATTTTCATCCGTAGCTACCCCATTGACCAGGTTCACTCAGAAGAAGGTTAAGTTCCAGTGGTCAGATGAGTGTGAGAAAAACTTACAAGAGTTGAAGACCAAGTTGACCACAACTCTAGTTTTAACTCCACTAGATGGTTTAGATGGCTTTGTGGTGTACTGTGATGCATCCAGAGTTGGCTTGGATTGTGTTTTGATGCAGAATAGTAAGGTCATTTCCTATGCCTCCAAACAGCTAAGGATTCATGAGAAGAACTACCCGACTCACGACCTTGAGCTTGCGGCAGTTGTATTTGCCTTAAAGATTTAGAGACACTACTTGTATGGTGTCCATGTCATGACCTATGCCATCGTAAGTAGCACCCACCTAACCCCTGGATGAGCGAACCAGTAGAGTTCAACCCTTAGCCTAGACTAACAGCCTAAAACCAGCAACATGAAATAAACTAGCAATTCAAATAAGCAAAAGTAATTTCATTGAAATAAAACTGCGAAAATTCCCCCTAGAATCTGAAAGTCATCGTGCCCAAAACATCTACCAAAACTAGAGTACGGGGATGCAACCCCAAAGACAATAATGAAATAGTCTAAGCCCGAAACAATTGGACTATAACTCAAATGGATAGAAATCAAGGCAGCTTGGTCGAACTGCTCAGCCTTGATATCACGAACAGTCAGGCTTACAAGTGAGGTCGTGCGTCAACCGCCGGAAGATTTTCTGTACTCACAAAAGACAAGCAAGTGCAGTATCAGTACACAACCACCGTATAATGGTAGGATCATCATCCAGTTCCAAATATACAATGAATGAGTAGTACGAAATTCAAGTACAAGTACAAGAACACATAATTCAGTTACCAATCAATTCTAGACCGCAATTCTCCTCCTAACTTGTCTTTACATACTAACTATTTTTATACGAAAGTCAACGCAAACAACCACATCTTATCTATATATCCCGGACCCACCCTGGGATCCCCTCTAATCAACACCTAAGTGTTAACAAGCAAAACCCGGTCTACACCAAGACCGACTCTAAAATCGGATTCAACAATGAACCGGCCTCTCAAGGACCATAAGCAAATATCACATTTCAACAACACATCCCGGTTCACTCATGGAACTAACAACAAGTGCATAATGCAATAATATGAATGTGACAATGCAGTAAAATAAACCCATACCAGGTGTGGTACTCGAGCCAACCGTTAGTATATCCCATACCAGGTGTGGTACCCGAGCCAACCGTTAGTATATTTCATACCAGACGTGGTACCCAAGCCAACAGAATGTCAAACAATCCATAGTCACAACAATGAACAATTAACTTGTAAAACCAACAAGCAAAATGCATAGTTCAACCAGACTGATAAAACAGGACCATTAGACATTCCTAAGCATTGCCTAAGCCATGTGTCTCATACAAATACTTAGATATAAGTTCTCAAATGCACAAAGCATACAGAACTCAAACCATCACCTACCTCGAAATGATCCAAGCTCTACTCAACCGGAGCTTTCCCGTTTAACAAAGGTTCTTACCGGTTCTTGGTCTAAAGCAATACACAATAACCAAGAATTAATCCTTATGGCCTACAATTTACCCGGATTACGTAGAAATCCTAAACCCCAGGCCACCCATGATCATTTCACCCTCTTCTCGGGCTTTCCCACCGTTAATTCACCTAGTTCTACCATTTTTATGGCTAAAATTAGGAAATTAAGGTCACATGATCAAAAAATAGTAACTTTAGCAATACCCAAGAACCTCTACCAATAGAATCCCTCTTTTTCCCCAGATTCTATCATTCCTAAGTCATTCCAAACCCTTTCCCAAGTCCTCTCCTAGAAATACTACCACATAGGAAAAGTATTACGGCGTTCGGGGAGTAGAAACCTTACCTTAGGGAAGAAAAACGATGAAGAATGGAGGATAATCACCTGAAATCGCCCTAACTTTTCTCCAAAATGAACTTGTGAAAACTGAACTATTTTGGGGAAGTTTTTGCATTAACTCCCATCACGCTCCGCTATAGCGGTCGGCTTTCGCTATAGCGGTACCACCATAGCAGAGTCAACCGCTATGGTGGAGGTTGACCATCTTGACTTCTGCTATAGAGGTATTTTCTTCCACTATAGCAGAGGTCGCCACGGTGGAGCCGTTATGCTCATCATGGGAAGAATTCTTGGGAAACTCCAAAATTGGTCCATTTTACAACACACTTGGTTCCTCTGACGATCCGAAATAACCCTTTCACCTCAACCTCGATTCTGGGAGTTCTACCTACCCAAATTCAATTTTGAAAAGTCCCCCGGACTCTTTTATGTCTTAGATACATGGAAAACTAGCTCAAATCAACATATCAACTCAATCCTCACCCGGATTGCCCTAGACTATACCTCACTCCAAATCCGGTTGAGGCTAGCCTAGCCCAGAATTTCAAACTCCCAAACCCAGAGTTTTCTAACTCTAAAACTTGGCACACATGGGTTACCTGTAACGACGGACACGGTCATTATAACAGATACTAATGTATCCATCATTCATCTCCGAACGATCAATCCCAAAATTACAAAAATTAATGAAGGAAAGTGTAGTACCTGAATCCTCAAACAAGTAAGGGTACTTGCCCCACATGTCCTTCTCGGTTTCCCAAGTGGCTTCCTCAACTGGACGATGCTTCCACTGAACTTTTACCGTATTGATCACCTTTGTCCTTAATTTCTGGACATCCCGAGCAAGAATAAAAACTGGTTCCTCTTCATAGCAAAGATTCTTATCGAAAAGTACCTCATTCCCCTTGATGATGTAATCCCCATCCCTATGGTATCGCTTAAGCATGGATACATAGAATACCAGATGGACACCCGACAAACTAGGTGGCAATGCTAACTTGTAAGCCACTGGCCCCACAATCTCAAGAACCTCAAACGGACCGATGAATCGAGGGCTAAGCTTGCCCTTCTTACCGAACCGCATAACTCCCTTCATTAGTGACACTTTCAATAATACATGTTCACCAACCTGAAATTCCATGTCCCAGACCTTGCGATCCGCATATTTCTTCAGCCTACTTTGGGCAGCTAGCAATTTAGTCTGAATGCCTCTTATCTTTTCATACGCTTCCCTTACCAAATCCACGCCTAGAGGCTTTACATCGCCTTCCTCAAACCATCCAACAGGCGATCTACAACCCCTCCTATACAATGACTCGAATGGTGCCATGTCGATACTGGAGTGGTAGCTATTATTGTACGAGAACTCACACAATAGTAAAAATTGGTCCTAATAACCCCCGAAGTCCATCACACATGCTCTCAGCATGTCCTCCAATACCTGGATCATCCTCTCTGACTGACCATCAGTCTGAGGATGGAAGGTTGTACTAAAGGTGAGTTGTGTACCCAACTCTTCATGCAACTTACCCCAAAACTTAGAGGTGAATTATGTACCCCTGTCTAAAATGATGGACAATGGCACCCCATGCAATCTCGCAATCTCTTTCACGTATATCTTAGCTAATTGCTGCAAATTGTAATCTACCTTGACTGGAATGAAATGTGCGGACTTGGTCAGCCTGTCAACAATGACCCAAATTGAGTCGTACTTCTCCAACGTCTTGGGAAGACCCACCACGAAATCCATGGCTATCCTCTCCCACTTCCACTCTGGAATTGACATTCTCTGAAGTAGTCCTGCAGGTCTCTGATGCTCATACTTTAGCTGCTGGTAGTTCTGACACTTGGACACAAAATCAACTATGTCCCTTTTCATCCCGGGCCACCAGTAACACTACCTCAAGTTTCTGTACATTTTGGTCACACCCGGATGAATTGAATATCGCGAACCATGAGCTTCTTCCAAGATTTTCTGAATTATATCATCAACCCGAGGAACACAAATGCTCTTTCTGAAATTTAATACTCCACCAGACTCTAGCATGACGTCCCTGGATTCCCCAGATATTACCTTACCCCGAAGCTTACTCAATTTCGGATCCTGAAACTGATTGGCCTTTATCTCCTTTATGAAGGTGGCCTTGACCTCAAAGTTATCCAACAACCTACCTTGTTCTGAAATACCCAAGTGCATGAACTTGGACTCCAACGCCTGAATTTCCCTTGCTAGTGGCCGTTTGGACACCCCCAAACAAGCCAAACGGCCCATGCTAATTGTCTTTCGGCTCAATGCATCTGCCACCACATTAGCCTTACTCGGATGGTACTGAATAGTCAATCATAATCCTTCAACAATTCCATCTACCTTCTCTGCCTCAAATTCAAGTCCTTCTGCGTGAACACATGTTGTAGACTGCGATGATCGGTGAATACCTCACACTTGACACTATAAAGATAGTGTCTCCAAATCTTGAGTGTAAATACCACCGCTGCCAACTCTAAGTCGTAAGTCGGGTAGTTCCTCTCATGCACCTTCAACTGCCTAGAGGCATAGGCTATCACATTCCTGTTCTGCATAAACAAAGCACCCAAACCAAAATATGAAGCATCACAATAAACAATAAAGTCTTTACCTTCAACCAGCAAGGACAAGATAGGAGCAGTGGTCAAAAGTGTCTTGAGCCTTTGGAAGCTCTCCTCGCACTTGTCGGACCACACAAATGGTACATCCTTTTGTGTCAGCCTTGTCAGGTGAGTAGCGATAGATGCAAAATCCTTAACAAACCTCTGATAGTACCCCGTGATCCCAACAAAACTCCTCACCTATGTCACAGAGCTAGGCCGGGACAAACTCTTAACTGCCTTAATCTTCTTGGGATCCATTATCACCTCCTGTTCTGACACTACATGACCCAAGAACGTGACTAAAGTCAACCAAAATTCACACTTGGAGAACTTTGAATAAAGCTTTTGACGTCTCAATATGTCCAACACAATACGAAGGTGATTAGCATGCTCCTCCCTACTCTTGGAGTAGATCAAAATATAATCGATAAACACAATAACGAAGGGATCTATATATGACTTAAATACCCCATTCATCAAACTCATGAATGATGTCGGTGCATTGGTCAACCCAAATGACATTACTAAGAACTCATAATTCCCATACCGAGTCCAAAAAGTAGTCTTAGGAATGTCCTCTGGCCTAATCTTCAACTGGTGATACCCCGACCTCAAGTCAATTTTTGAAAACACCGATGCTCCCTAGAGCTGGTCAAACAGATCATCAATACGGGGTAGCGGGTACTTATTTCGGATGGAAACCTTGTTCAATTGCCTATAATCTATGCACATCCACATACTACCATCCTTTTTCTTTACAAATAAGACCGGAGCACCCCAAGACGAAGCACTAGGACAGATAAATCCTTTATCTAGAAGTTCATGTAGTTGGATCTTAAGTTCTCTTAACTCTGTCGGAGCCATGTGATACGGAGGAATGGAAATGGGATGACTGCTTGCCTCCAAATCAATACAAAAGTTTGTATCCCTGTCCGAAGGCATACCAGGCAAATCCACTAGAAACAACTCTCAAAACTCAGACACAACTGGAACTGACTCAATAGATGGGGACTCCACACTATTATCCAAAAGATAAGCCAAGAAGGTTAGGCACCCACCCACTAACTTCCTAGCCCGAACAAACGATATGATCTTAACTGGCTTAGGCCTGTACACACCTTTTTACTCTAGCCTATCCTTACCAAGAATTTATAGAGCCACAATCTTAGTGTTACAATTTAACACAGCATGATAAGGGGATAACCAGGTCATGCCCAAGATAATATCAAAATTAACCATATCCATGATCACCAAGTCTACCCAAGTGTGCAACCCCACAAACACAATAGAATAGTCACGATAAACATGAGTCACAACCACAGACTCTCCAACCGGGGTAGAAACATGGATAGGGGAATCATGGATATCATAAATTAAGTTCAAACCCAACGCAAAACTCACAGACACATAAAAATATGTAGAACCTGGGTCAAATAACACCGAAGCCATTTTATCACAGACGAGAATGATACATGTGATTACTGTATCTAATGACTTAGCCTCAGTCCTCCTTAGAAATGCATAGCAGTGAGCCTGATCATCAATCCGGGCAACCTCCATGTTCAGTTGTGCCGCACCCCTTCCCGCGCCTCCATTCCCTCTGTCTCTCCAGCCTCCCTGAAAGTTATCTCGCCCACCTTGTGGACGACCTCTAGCATAACTACCTCTACCTGTCGAGACCACAGCCTTGGGCTACCGCTAAACTTGATTACTGGTCTTCATATGAGGTCACTCCCTCTTAAAGTGTCACAGATCACCACAATGGAAGCAACCACGATCAAGTGCAGGCCTACTAGCAGATGAATAAGAAGCTCCCTGGCCTCTAGGAGCTGAAGACTGCTGATTAGCTCCTAGACGACCACCTGTAGCAGTTGGCAGAGCTGACTAAATAGGACGGGCTGAGTATACCTATTGATTATGACCTTTGGAACACGAACCACCATAATTTCCCTCGTTCCGGGGCTTCTTGGCTAATACCTTAGCCTACCCCGCCTGCCTGATTCCCTCAAGTTTATTTACATAATTCACCACATCATTAAATCCTTTTACTGAAGAAGTCATATACACCGACAACACCTGCAGCTCAGTATTCAAACCTTTCACAAACAAACGGACCCATTCCTCCTCAAAACCCAGAATCTGCTTAGCAAAATGAGACAAGGCATGGAACTTAGCCTCATAAGCAGAGACTGACATGCTACCCTACTCCAAGTTCAAGAATTCATTATTTTTCCAGTCCCTCAGAGTATGGGGTATGTACTTCTCTAAAAATAGAGCGTGGAACTGTTCCCAAGTCAGTAGGGGTAAAACAGACGACCAACATTCCACATGAGACCTCCACCACTGCTTAGCATCGCCCTGCAGTTGGAATATGATGAACTCAACCCCATATGGTCACATAATTCCCAGCTTGTACAGTATATCATAACAATCTAGTATGAACTCATACGCATCTTCTCTATCAGTACCCTGAAATGTCGGAGGTTTTAGCTTGAGAAACTTGGTCAGCATCTCGTGTTCATTTCCTGCCTAATGGGAATTGGTACATATTTGTGGCTGTTGACTATGTATCTATGTGGGTGGAGGTGGTTGCGCTTCCCAGTAATAAAGGCAAGTGTGTCACAGTGTTCTTGAAAAAGAATATCTTCTCTAGATTTGGTACACCAAGGGCAATTATTAGTGATGGAGACTCTCACTTCAGCAACAAGTTGTTTCGTGCACTACTCGAGAAATATTGAGTGAAACTCAGGGTTGCAACCCCCTACCATCCTCAGGCTAGTGGGCAAGTGGAAGTCTCCAATCGCGAAATAAATTCAATCCTATCCAAGACTGTTAATGCCAATAGAATGGATTGGTTGCAAAAACTAGATGATGCTTTGTGGGCATACTGGACTGCATGTAAGACACCAATAGGTAAGTCACCATATTATCTTGTGTTTGGAAAGGCGTGCAATCTTTCGATTGAGCTAGAGCATAAGGCCATGTGGGTGCTAAGAAAGTTTAACTTAGACTGGTCTGAAGCATCGCTTCAATGGCTTAGGAAGCTAAATGAGTTAGATGAGTTATGCCTGAATGCATATGAGAGTTCGGCCTTATACAAAGAGAAGATGAAACTATATCATGACCGGAAGATCAAAAAGAGAAATTTCCAGCTGGGTGACTTGGTCCTGCTTTTCAATTCCAGACTTCACTTGTTTCCTGGATAGTTGAAGTCCAAATGGATTGGACCATTCAAAGTAGTACAAGTATTTCCACATGGGGCCATCGAACTTGAGAATCATGATGGCAAGAGGTTCAAGGCTAATGGACAACGGATAAAAGCATATTTAGGCACCGTAGAGGAGCTGAAAACTATTAAAGCATAGACTTTTGATGAACTCACGATACCCAAGGAGCTTGATAAAGTTTGAGAAATCAAGTGACCTGAATTGCGTTGTGATGTTAAATAAGGCTTTGTATGGGAGGCAACCCATGAGGAAACTTGATGAAGTCTGAGTAGCCAAGTAACCTGCATCGTGCCGTGATGTTAAATCAGGCGCTACATGGGAGGCAACCCATGAACTAATGGGTGTTGAATATGCAGGAGTTGGTGAGAGTGGAAATTGCAAAATTACTAAATTGCAGGAAAAAGATGGTCTCACAGGCTCTGCGATGGGCCATCACAGGTGCCACGCCCGTGGGAGCAGGGCGTGACAATGGAAAATTAAGCAACAAAATGGTCTGTCCCATTCCCACGCCCTACATGATGGGATGTTGCAGCTTTGACGGGCGTGGAAGATGGGCGTGAAGCCAAGTATAATTCATAAAAAGCCATTGGCTCATTCCCACGCTCAGTACGATGGGACGACTTATCCCTGACGAACGTGGGAAGCTAGCGCCAAATGCCCAGGTAAGTTATGCATGATGGGCCATCGCATGCTCGATAGGTGTCACCTAGCCCATCGTCTGGGTAAGTTAATCGGGTCAATATGTTTTTAAATTCTTTTGTTTTTAAACCTGACCCGATCCAAATTCTGTTTTCCCTTTTTCCCCACGTCTATTGAGCATTTGACCTCAATCAAATTGAGGTCAATCTCACAACTCCCCTGTTCCCATTACTCTCTCCCTCCGCCAACGATCAATTCCCCAAAATCCCTCAACCATAATTTTCTCCACCACAAGTCACTTCTCTCACACCCATAAACTCTTACCAAGCACGAGGAACACTAGGCTAAGGTCTCTCACTACAAGTTTTATTCTTCAAGAGTCTATTGAAAATCAAGAAGCAAGTGAATTTATCCTTGATCTTTTCAATGCTACTTGATGTATGTAACGACTATAGGTTCATTTGTTTCATAATTTGAAATTGCTAGCGAACCCTAGTTGAAAACTTGCCTTAGTAATTATCTGTTTGTGTGTACAAATTGAAAAAAATGGGACTTAGAGTTGTATTGGGGGAGTGAATGATTCATGGTTGATGCGCATAAAAATTGGTCATAAATATTGAATGTTGTTTGGTCGGGTGAGGTGAAATTCGTGCAAGTAAACAAAAAACGAAGAGAAGTTTTTTATTGTGCCTAACTTAATCCCACGGGCCAGCAGACGGGATATATAAGGCACGACGGGCATCGATTAGGGCATTGGAAATGGATTAGAGCCTGAAAAGGTCTCTAGCCAGAGCTGACGTTCGATCCGACAGGACGTCGGATCTCCCACGCTCGTGGCTCTCACACCCATAGAACAGGGTTGTGGTAGGCATGGGAGGACAATTTTACCTGCACAAGTCACTGGATCATTCTGACGTCCTGTGCCAGGGGCCGTCAGACCTCCCATGCCCGTGGGAGGTTAAAATTTCTACAAATTTTTTTAAGTGTAATTTTTTTTCTGGTTTTCAATTTTTGCTTTCATTTGTTAATGTTGGTTACCTGTAAGTACTAGATGGCACCACCTACTCCAGTAAGATGAGGGGGAGCATCTAAAGCAAAGGACAATGCAGTCAGGTCTCGCCTAAAGGATCAAACTGATTCAGAGGGCGAGAAGAGCGACTCGAACAACACCCCCATCGTTCGGATGACTAGGAGGAAGATGGTGGTATATCCTTCCCAGTCTGAAGAGGAAGCAGGTCATGCACCTGATCAAGAACAAGCAGCGGCAAAAGGTTCCTCTGAGGCTGAAGAGGGGGCAGAATCATCTTCCGATTCAGCCAGTTCTGATTCAAAGAGTGACCATGATCCTTCACAGGCTAAAGGAGGAAAAGATACAGCCTACCCAGTTTCTAGTGACATGCCGAGACTGAGTCAGCAGATAGTGCAAAGTCAGATTCGAAGCCCGGTTTTGAGAGAAATACAGAGGGTGATATTGAGTCTGATAAAGAAGAGACTACTCCTAAAAAGAAGAAGACACTGACCACCCCCAAAGCTTCTGGTATATCTATGGGGTTCAGATCGAAGAATGACAAGCTCCGAGAACAAGCCAGATGGAACTTCAAAGGGTCCAAGAAAATATTTGACTATGGGCTCGAAGTAACAGCATGGGGGCTTCTGAGATGCCTTATTACAAAGGGATGGAGGATAGACTCCTTCAAGCTAAAGGATTTCCCTAAGCTCGAGGAGTAATTTGGCCATTATAATTTGGGATGGACCAGTCGACCACTTTCTGATTATCAACCATAATTAGAGAGTTGTATGCAAATTATCAGGCTATTCACGAGAATAGATGCAGAAAGGGATAGAAACCATCTGACTTGCCTGCTCTTGAGAGCATCCCGACGAGAGGTATTCAGGTGAACATCTCGGCCAAGACTATTAATAGATTTTTGTATAAGCTCGAGCATGTTTTACTCTCCAGCACTTCAGACTATGACTATCGGTGGAAGAATGAGTTGGACCAGACTAAGTGGTTAGCGAAGGTCCTCACAAAGACGGGCAATCTAACGTGGCTAACTCAGGACAAGCCACAGATCACCAAGGCCTCTTTAACTTTTGAAGCCAAGTTCTGGTGGGCAATTGTGCATCTCTGGCTTATGTGGACAGGTGGTGACAACCAGCTAATACTTGAGAGAGCGATTCTGGTTGCTAGCTTGTTATCTAAATATAAGCTGAATATCGAGTGGATTATAGAAGAAGAGATCAGAGACAGAGTCACCAAACTCAACTCATCCTACCCATTCCCCAATCTCTTGAGTTCATTATGTGATAAGTCAGATGTACTGATGTATTTGGGAATTTATCATGCAGGGCGGGCTGTCCGGACCTATCATCCAGAGCGGTCCAAAGATGATAATGAAGTTTTGGTTCTAGGTAGCATATCTAAGGCAACTGATCCAATGATGATTCATGATGCATTTGTGCCTCTAGCGGAGATGCTACCATATATGATGGTTGCACCATCCCTGAAAGGTAGCCTAAATGAGGAGACTCCCTCAGCAAGAGAGGAAGCAGTTGTCACTTCCACGTCCAGGCATCCCTACAGTACTAAGGTGTTGACTCCTCATGGGACTGATATCTCTATCCCAGAAACCCTACCAACTTCTTCCACTTCTACTGCACCTCCTATGGAAACCTCTATCTATGCCTTTCATACGGTGAACTATGCCAACACGATACATGCTACCATTAATCTAAAGGAGCAGATGAAGTAGTTTTCTCAGGAGTTCTAGGCTATTGTTGATGCCTCCATACAGAGATCCATCGCCCCATATATTATTGTGCATGGCCAGATTAATGAATTGGAAGAGAGGATTAACGCCAAGTTAGATGAAATGAGGGTTGTTGAGTTGACTGAGATAAAGAGGCAGCTTGCAAAGTTGAGGGTAGTTGTGGATGATTTGAAGGGTGGTCCGGTCTCACAGGCTAAAGCACCAGTAGTCTTGCTTAAGGCTCCGTTGGAGCCAATGATTGATATATAGGACTTTGTTGATCCTGAGCTCCGCCCAAAAGAATCGGCAGCAGATGATGAACCACCAGTCAGTAGAGAAAAGATACTCATATCCGTGATGACGATGCCCTATTGAGTCTGAAGTCCCAAAAGAAGAAAGATGATCGAGCGGCCAAAAAGGCTAGGAAAGCAGAAACACTAGCAGAGAAAGAGTCCTAGCTATGCAGCAAATTAAGGTGGATATCGTTGGGACTGGTGGATTGACGAGTGGTGTTTCTGGCATTACAAAGGACCCGTCTTTAGGCCCTATTATGGGAGTTGATATTGAGGATGCTGCCCGGGTAGCTGATACTATTGAGGGGACTACGAAGGTAGCCTTTATTGGAGATAAGATTGTAGGCACCGATCCAGCGGGCATGCCTACTACTACACCCAATGATTGCGCTTAGGCGCCACAGGTATGCCTTGTATCCCTCATTTTGTTATTTTTTAGTACATTGGGGATAATGTAAAGCTTTTTAGATGGGGTGGGGGCAACTGTGGTCATCTGGTTATTATAGAGTGTTTTGGCAAAGTCGGAGTAGCCAAAACACTCGCGTCGTGCCACGACGTTAAATCAAGCGATGCATGAGAGACAACCCATGAGGGTATCTATAAGGTATCCGTGTCCTTGAGGTTTTCTTGCATGTGTTCTTTCCCTAAGGACTTTTAATTTCTGTTGAATCGGCATGTTTAGAATAGGATGTGTGTTTGTAAAAGTAAAGTAGGAATTGAATGCAGACATGGTCTTATTTTTGAAAAAGTTTTGTGAAAAATGGAGACCCCTCTAAATTTTTGTGCAATAAGGTGTTAGAATCGACCTTGATGGATCTGTAAATGATAGCATGCATATAATTGAGACAATTAGCTTAATCTAAAGCATGAACTGGTAGTTAGCTAGTTTGTAGCCTAAACTATGTGCCATGTGTGAAGTGAGCTGCTTAGTATATGTTTTTTTGTACTGTTTAATCTAGAACTTTCCTGATTAGTCTTGCTATGGTTGTCAAATGGTTTGGTTAGAAAATGATCATAGGTCATTTTTTAACAAGCCAAATGACTTACCAAATGAAATTGAATCCCTTTGATCCCTGAATTTGAGCCTAAAGTTAACCCTTTTTGTTGTTAGCTATTCACTTTCCCCATTTCCTATAAATCTATGTTTTAGCCCTGATCCCTCCTTGGACATTATGCGCCTCAACTCAGGCTAAAAGCTTAAATTGAGGGTGGCTACTGTAGGGGTGAGTAGGAAGTGTTGGGTATGAAAAGATTGGGTTAGTGTAAAAAGGAAGAAAGTGGGCGTGGTTTGTGTGCTACAAAAGAGAAAAAGAAAAAAAAAGAGAAAAAAATGAATGAAAAGAAAAAGTGCAAAAGAATGCAATAAAGGCCACACCTGAAGCTTGATAAAAGTGAAAAGGTAACAAAAAGAAAGAAAAAAAGGGAGAATAAGGGAGGAGAACTACAAGGTCTGAAAAGTGGAAGAATAAAGAAGTAATTGTAGTCTCAAGGAGGGTATAGTCACTGTTTACCCAAATATACCATTCCCATCCCTAAGCCTACATTACAAGCCTAACAAAGTCCTATAGTGATCCTAAGGGAACAGTTTGAAAACCAAAGCATAGAAAATAAGGGAAAGCCTATGGTATTGTGCATGTACAGCCTGAACTTCTTTGTGAGAGTGAGCGTATTCCCAATGCCTGATTGTTAAATTGCAATTCTGTGTGATTGGGTCTTCTTTGTTGCAAGGACATTAGAGTAGACTGTGATGGCTGATTATTTGGTTTGAATGTCTGCTGTGTATGTTAACTTGCTCATGGATATTATGTTGTCACTCATGGATCCGTCTTGTGTTGAGTTTGGTAACTTAAATAAATGCACTGGTTTTTGAGTTGTTAAGGAGGGGGTATTGATTCAGTGGAATAAAAAGGTAAATGACTCATGTTGCTGCTATAATTTCTAGTTTTATTTTTACTTAAGCGTCATGTTAGTTTTTGTTTTCGTTTGTTGCTCGAGGACAAGCAAACATTTTAAGTTGAGAGTGTTGATGTGCCGGGATTTCACAGCACTTTCGACGCTTAAAACTAAGGATTTTGGGAGTTCTTAAGTATGTTTTGTTGGATTTGATGTCGTTTGTTACATGTACAGGAAAAAGTATTGAAAAGATAAAGATTGCCAAAAAGTTGCAGATTTTTGGGCAAAACTCATGCCCCACGAGTGTGGGATCTGCCACGGCCCGTGGGAGAAGTCGTCAAAATGAACCAAAAAGACTGAAGGCAAGAATTCACTTTCCACACCCTGCTACGATGGGTGTTGGTCCAGCCACGGGATGTCACAGAGCCCGTTGAATTGGACCAGTGGAGCTGGAGCTTAGAGACTAGACATAACAAACTACCATGACGCCCGTGAGAGATACGACGGGATGTCACAGAGCTCGTCGGAATTGGCCAGTGGAGATTGGAGAAGCAAGCTCAGGATCTGACGAAGTCCCATCACAGTTGCCCTTCAATACAAGGCAGAAGCCTGGAGAAACAATATGAAGGAAGGTCGACGGGCACCCATGACGCCTATCACACACACGACGGCCTGTGGGTCTTGCCCGTCGGAAGTGTCGTGTCTAGCTTTCCTAGATCAGTTAGGATTTGGTTGTTTTGTCTATAAATGCATTCCCTTAGGTTTTATTTTAAAGGTTTTGACTGTGTTTGTTATTATGACATTTTGTGTTTTGGAGACATCATAACACAAGTTCTTGATAATTAAAGTTTGTTCCTGATTTATTGAAGTGTTCTTGTGAATTATTCAAGATTTCGGATTTCTTTACATCTTTTTATAAGTATATACTCATGATTGTTTCAACAACCCTTGATTGTTTACTTATGAACATGAGTAGCTAAATCCACAACTAGGGTTGTGGGAACCATGAAGGATTAACGAAGTAGGCAAAGTGCTTGGTTATTCTAGGGTGGTGTTTATGCATGCATTGTTCTTCCCTTTACTTTGATTGTTTTTTAACAGTGTACAATGTTAGAACTCACCTTATCCTTACTTGCTGGACCAAGGAGGTAACAAATGGGAAAAGGGTTGTTCAACAACGGAGATTTGAGGATACCAACCCTCATCTAATAGATTGACCTTGTCCAGGAATAGCTAATCTGGGATCCAGGGTAAGGGTCAGTAAATCATACACTCACGGCCGGACCAAGGCGTGTTGTGAAATTCATCTACCTAAGGGACCAACTATTTAGGTGAACCTAACTTACCGATTCTGCATACTAAGCACCAAGCTAGGTTTACGAAGTACAACGCTTTACTAAGTTATGATCTCATGGGGAACACTACCCTAGTCACTTCTCTAATTAATAACAGTTTCTAAAACTATTACTTGTTACTTGTTATGATTCTAAGTTACAATAAATACTTGTTCTTTAAAACCCCCCTTTGTAGGGAAATAAACGGCTAAGAGCGCAGGTAAATATAATTGACCCTATTCCTTCCATATTCCCTGGGGAATCGACCCTAACCTTAGTTAGGTCCTATATTTGAACATTGACCACTTACACTTCTAAAAGGAGGTGTAATTTGGGCGCATCAAAAAGTCACCTCAGCTAGTCTTGTAGAGTTAGATATGACTGACTTCGATGTTATTCTAGGCATGGAATGGTTACATTCTTATTATGCCCCAATCTATTTTAGAACCAGAATAGTTCGGTTCCAGTTTCTAAATGAGTCAGTCTTAGAGTAGAAGGGTAGTACCTCAGTATCCACTGGTCGATTTGTCTCTTACCTTAAGGCCAGAAAAATGATTTCTAAAGGGTGTATCTAACATCTTGTTTGGGTTAAGGATTCAGATTCTGAGACCCCAACTCTTCAGTCAGTCCCAGTGGTTAATGAATTTCAAGAAGTGTTTCCAGAAGATCTTCTCAGAGTTTCTCTCGAATAGGAAATTGACTTCAGAATAGACCTTCTTCCAAATACCCAATCTATTTCAATTCTACCCTAAGGAATGGCTCTAGTCGAGCTTAAAGAGTTAAAGAAATAGTTGAAATAACCTTCTATATAAGGGTTTATTAGGATCATCATCTCTCCAGAGGGTGCTCCGGTCCTTTTCATGTGTAAGAAAGATGGTTCTTTCAAGATGTGCATCGACTACCATCTGTTGAACAAAGTCACAATCAAGAATACGTATCCCATACCCAGGATTTATGACTTGTTTAGGCAGCTTTAGGATGCTAGTTGCTTTTCTAAAATTGACCTCAGGTCTAGCTATCACCAGCTCAGAATCAAAGATTGTGACATTCTGAAGACAACCTTCACAACTCAGTATAGTCACTATGAATTTGTTAGTTATGTCTTTTAGACTAACGAATGCGCCTGCACCTTTTATGGATTTGATGAACAAGGTGTTCAAGCAGTACTTGGACATGATGATCATTATTTTCAGTAATAACATCCTTGTGTATTCTCGGAGTAGAGAAGACCATGCAAATCGTTTGAGGATTATGTTGTAAACTCTCGAGGATCGTCAGTTATTCATCCAGTTTAGTAAGTGTGAATTTTGGTTGAAGTCAGTTGCCTTCCTTGGTCATGTGGAGTCTAGTGAGGGCATCCAAGTAGATTCACAGAAGATAAAAGCAGTAAAGAATTGGCCTAGACCCACATCTCTGATGAACATCAGAAGCTTTTTGGGTTTGGGTGGCTACTACAGGAGATTTGTTAAGGGATTTTCATCCATAGTTTCCCCATTGACCAGGTTGACTCAGAAGAAGGTTAAGTTCCAGTGGTCAGATGAGTGTGAGAAAACTTCCAAGAGTTAAAGACCAGGTTGACCACAGCTCCAATTTTAACTCTACCAGAGGCATTAGATGGCTTTGTGATGTATTGTGATGAATCCAAAGTTGGCATGGTTTTTTTTTATGCAGAATGGTAAGGTCATTGCCTATGCCTCCAGAAAACTAAAGATTCATCAGAAGAACTACCCGACTCACGACCTTGAGCTTGCAACAGTTGTATTTGCCTTAAAGATTTGGAGACACTAATTGTATGGTGTCCATTTGGATGTGTTTACAGACCATAAGAGCCTCCAGTACATGTTCACTGAAAAGGAGTTGAATCTTTACAAGAGAAGGTTACTCAAGTTACTCAAAGATTAGAATATGAATGTGCTCTAGCATCCGGGTAAGGCCAATGTAGTGGCTGATGCACCTAGCACACTGTCTATGGGTAGTGTGTCACATGTTGAGGAAGAGAAGAAGGAGTTAGCTAAGGATTTTCATAGGCTCTCTCGCTTAGGAGTTTGACTTACGGACACAGCGGATGGCAAAATGTTAGTTCAAAATGGGTCACAATCTTCTCTGGTAGTCGAGGTGAAGGAGAAGTAAGAAAGTGATCCCATATTACTTTAGTTAAAAGGTGTTGTCTATCAACAGAGAGTAGAGGTTTTCTCCCAAGGGGGAGATGGTGTACTTCACTATCAGGGTTGATTATGTGTTCCTAATATAGATGAGTTGAGGCAGCAAATCCTGATAGAGGCTCATAGCTCCATATAATCTATTCATCCCGGTGCCACCAAAATGTACCATGACATACAAGAAGTCAATTGGTCGAATGGCATGAAGAGGGACATCGCAAATTTTATGGAAAAGTGTCCTAACTGTCAGCAAGTGAAGGTAGAACATCAGCGACTGGGAGGCTTGACTCAGGATATTGGCATTCCTACTTGGAAGTGGGAAGTGATTAATATGGATTTTATCATAGGTTTATCGTGTACTCACCGACAGCATGACTCTATTTGGGTGATAGTGGATAGGGTGACTAAGTCAACTAACTTTTTGGCTTTTAAAACTACAGATTCAACAGAGAATTATGCTAGACTCTAAATTCGTGGGATATTCAGGTTGAATGGGGTTACCTTGTCTATCATCTCAGATAGGGGTACTCAATTTACGTCCCAATTCTGGAGATCGTTTCAGAAAGGTTTTGGTACACAAGTAAATCTTAGCACAGTATTTACTCCACAGATGGTCAGGCAGAGCGTACCATCCAAACCTTAGAGAATATGTTGAGAGATTGTGTGATCAATTTCAAAGGTGATTGGGTTGAGCACTTATCTCGTATAGAGTTTGCTTACAATAACAGCTTCTATTCTAATATTTAGATGGCCCTGTATGAGGCACTTTATGGGCAGAGGTGTAGATCACATGTTGGCTGGTTTGAGGTAGGTGAAGCAGGCTTGATAGGGACATATTCAGTTCATGAAGCTATGGAGAAGTTTTAGCTCAGTAGGGAGAGGTTGATAACCGCTTAAAGCAGTCAGAAGTCCTATGCAGATGTGAGGAGGAGAAACTTAGAGTTTGAGGTTGATGACTGGGTTTTCTTGAAAGTGTCACCCCTGAAGGGTGTGATGAGATTTGGCAAGAAAGAGAAGCTTAGTCCCTGATATGTGAACCCCTATGGAATTCTGAGGAGAGTTGGCAAGGTGGCCTATGAGTTAGAATTTCCCGCAGACTTAGCATCAATGCACCCACTCTTCTATGTATCCTTGTTGAAGAAGTGCATTAGTGATCCAGCCTTAGTTGTGCCATTGGAAAGTGTAAGTGTGAAAGACAATCTCACTTACGAAGAGGTCGCGGTACAGATTCTTGATCATCAGGTTCGCAGGTTAAGAAACAAGGAAGTTACTTCAGTGAAGGTTCTTTGGAGGAAACAATCTATTGAGGGAACTACTTGGGAAGCAGAAGCAGCCATGATGACCAAGTACCCTCACCTTTTTTCTTCCGAATTAGCTCCAGCTTGAGGTAATTGTTCCTCTCCAGTATCTCAGTTTCCTCATTTGCATTTTTCCCCCTCAATTTCATGTTCCCTCAGTTATTCTTGTATTTTCAGCATGTTTTCATGTCTTTAGAACTCAAAGTGGTTAGAAATCAGCTTTTAGAATTCAGTTGACAGGGATTGCATCTCTTTCCTTCCAAACTCATCTTGTTCAGTCTTCATTCAAGGACGAATGATCTCAAGAGGGAGATATTATAACACCCCAGAAAATTCTAAACTTAGAACCAGCTTAGAAATCCAAAGTGTGAACTGTCAAGTGACAAAACAGGAACCACAGATGATTTTCATGAATTGTGGAACAGTCCACGGGCCGTGGATGGCTTTCATGGAGAAGGTCCTGCAGATCAGACTCTCAGGTCTTGATCCACGAGAGGGATTCACGGACCATAGATGGAACCACAGGCCATTGTTATCCTCCATGGAATCAGACCTGAAGGTCAAGGCTTTTTTCCAGAATCGTGGCCAACTTCCACGGACTGTGAAAAGGGTCCACGGGCTGTGGATGAGGGTCATGGAAATCAGACACGCAACTGGTCAAAAAAGCCCAGGAACCACGTGGAACCATCCACGGACCGTGGTTCCCATCTGTAGAACCCAGTTTGCAAATTTTTCAGCAGTTTTATTAAATCTTTCCAGGGGTATTCCAAACTTTCCTAGTCTTTTAAAAGGCTAAACCATGTCATTTTTAATAAGACTAAGACTAATTATTAAGCCTAAAACTACCCAATTCCCTCACTCTCCCAAAAATCATCTGACACTTAGAACATATAGAGTAAAGAAGCGTCATTTCCTCTCCAAACAAAGCAGAAATGGTTCTTCAACTTCAAGCACCAATCCCAAGGATTCCATCAAGGGTTTTGCTCTCAGGTATGTGGGATTTCAGCAATGGGTTTTCTTTCATCCATTGAGTCCCTAAATTAACTCAGTTCTTTAGTTTCAGTTTAGTGTTCAAAGCCTAGGGTTCTTGAATTTCATTATTTCCTTGTATTTAAGTTTCCTTGTTATGTATAAATCTTTAGTGCACGTTTCTTAAAAGTCTAGCATTATTGTATACTCAGAATTCTCAAACCCTCAGCATGTTGTTAAATTCATGACTTTGAACTATGATTATGACCTGCATATTTTATTCAGATTCTAGAATTGTTAAGAGTAGTTCAATTCCTCAAGATGATGGGTTATGAAGACCTGATCAGTTTAGGGTTTAGTGAATTTTCAGTTAGATGCTCAGTTATTCAAAATTGCATGATTAGAAAGTTTTCAGTCTTAGCATTATTTATCATTCTCAGAAAGTCAGTATTTTGAGCTATCTAGTATGTCAGTTATTTAAATATTTAGTTAGGAGTAGTACTTAGCACCAAGTGGATGCGGGGATGAAGGCTCACCCATCAGTTAGGCTGAGACCTTTAGCAGAAGCCCTTAAGTCCCAAAACTACAGTGCCACTGTAGGTTTAAAAAGGGTCACCCTTCAGATCAGGCCTGACACCTTAGTCCTTTTTGGACATCAGATTAGTAAATCCATGCCAGCCAATGTTTGTACTCTTGGCAAGGTATGAACCCCCTCCCAGCCAAGGTTGCAGGTTGGCCTCGTAGTTAGCTCAGCTTAGGGTATGTCGGTTAACAGTAGCTCCGATAGTTTAGATTCAGTTATTACATGAACTTGTAGCTAGTTATTCAGTCATTATTGTACAGTTATATGTTTATCTACTTGGTCATTGCATCAGTTTATATCTTTCAGTTTCATGTGCAGCTTATCCTTTATATTCAGTTTATATCATCATATCTAGTATGTATAGATTAGTGCATATCTCGCATGCTCAGTACATTCAAATTATTGACTGTATACTTCTTGCGCTATATTGTTGGATAATATAGGTTTAGCCGCTCAACATCCAGATCGCGGTTAGTACGATACTCTACACTTCTCAGCAGCAGAGTTGGTGAGTCCTCATATTTCGAGAATAGGATTTATATTTATTTTATTCAGTCTTTTATTTAGTTTGTAGACTATTAGAGTTAGCTGGGGAATTTTCCCAACAACTTATCACAGTAGAAGCTTTCAGACATAGAGTCAGTTTTTAGCTTATACAGTCGGTTTAGATTTCAAACTTATTATACTTATTTTATTTAGAATTATTTGTTTTATACTCCCAAGACCTATAGTTTTACATCAGTATAGCTTCCGCTCAGATATTATTTTAATCTGAATATTTAGTATATGCCAGACCATGGGTTAGCTTAGGGTCACTTATAGCTCTAAGCACTGTGTTGTGTCTAGAGGTATCCTCGAGGCATGACAGTGGTAGAAGTGGTTCTTGGGATGCTAGGGGTAGATCTCAGGTGGCTTGTATAGGTGGTTGTAGAGTTACTCAGTCTGGGAGCGGACGTGGTCAGTGTTATGCATTTACAGGTAAAGTCGAGAAAGACGCCTTTGATGCAGTTATTATAGGTATTGTCTCTATTTGCCATCAGCCTACTTCAGCACTATTTGACCCTGGTTATACTTATTTATATGTAAATGCATATATTGCTTTGGGTATTGATACGGTGTGTGAGTCTCTTACTGTCTATTCATGTTATTACTCTAGTAGGTGATTCTTTAGTGGTGGATCAGGTGTAACGATATAGTGTTGTGATTATTTTGGGGTATGATACTTGGGAGGATTTGATTATTCTTGATCTAGTTGATTTTGATGTTATTTTGAGTATGGATTGGCTTTATCTCTACCATGCTATATTAGATTACTATGCCAAGATAGTCTCTACCATGCTATATTAGATTATTGTGCCAAGATAGTTACTTTAGTTATGCCAGGTGTACCGAGGCTTGAGTGAAAGGGTACTCAAGGTTCGTATCTTACGAGCATTAGTTCATTTTAGAGGCTCAACGAATGGTTGAGAAGAGGTGTCTTTCTTACTTGGCTTATGTGTGTGATACTAGTGTTGACATGCCTTCCTTTGAGTCAGTGAGGGTGGTGAGAGAGTTTATGGATGTGTTTCCTATGGATCTTCCAGATGTTCCTCCTAATAAAGACATCGATTTTGTTATTGACTTGGAACCGGGCACTAAACCTATTTATATTCATCCTTATAGGATGGCTCTTGTGGAGTTGAAGAACCAATTTCAAAATTTATTGAGTAAGGGTTTCATTAGACCTAATGTTTCTCCTTGGGGTGCTTTTGTGTCTTTTGTGAAGAAGGATGGATCTATGCATACGTGTATTAATTATCGATAGTTGAATAAGGTGACCATCAAGAATAAATATCCTCTTTCATGCATTGATGATTTAGTTAATTAGGTTCAGGGTGCTTCAGTGTTTTCAAAGGTTGATTTGAGATTGAGGTACCATCAGTTGAGAATTAGGGAATCAAATATCCCCAAGATGGCTTTCAGAATTCGGTATGGTCATTATGAGTTCTTGGTGATGTCCTTTAGGTAAATTAACATCTCAATAGTAATTATGGAGATGAAAAATAGGGTGTTTTGGTCATATCTTGATTCTTTTATGATTGTGTTCATCGATGATATCTTGGTGTATTCTAAGAGTGAGGCGGATCATGTTAAGCATTTGAGACTTGTGCTCCATAGGTTGAGGGATGAGAAGTTGTATGCTAATTTCTCAAAGTGTGAGTTGGCTTAGTTCTGTGGCATTTTTGGGACATGTTGTGTCCAAGGATAGTATTATGGTCGATCCGACCAAGGTTGAGGTAGTTCGAGATTGATCTAGGCCTACTTCACCTATTGAGATCAGGAGCTTTATTGGTTTGGCGGGCTATTATAGGCGGTTCATACAGGGATTCTCTTTTATTGCAGCTTATTTGACCAAGTTAACTCAGAAGAATGTTGCTTTTCAGTGGTCCGATGAGTGTGAGGAGAGCTTTTAAAAGCTCAAGGCTTTGTTGACTTCAGCACCTATCTTGACCTTACCTATGGAAGGTGAAGATTTCACCGTGTATTGTGATGCTTTGGGAGTTTTACTTGGTGGTCTTTTAATGTAAAAGGGGAAGGTGATAGCTTATGCTTTGAGGCAGTTGAAAATCCATGAGAAGAACTACCTCACTTATGACTTGGAGTTGACAACAGTAGTGTTTATTTTGAAGTTGTGGCGATATTACTATGTAGTTCATTGTGAGGTGTACACCAATCATCGTAGCCTAAGGTATATCTTTAAATAGAAGGATTTTAATTTGATACATCATAGGTGATTAGAGTTGTTGAAGGACTATGACATGACTATTCTCTATCATCCGGGCAAGGCCAATATAGTGGCAGATGCCCTGAGTAGGAAAGCAATGAGTATGGGTAGTCTTGCTTTGTTAGTGGTGGAGGAGCGACCTTTGGCATAGATTTCTTACTTACGTTGAGGCACAGTCTTTGTTATGAGAGTATATAAAGGATAGACAATTTAAGGATGGGAAGTTGTGTATCATTCGGAATAAGGTATTGAGTGGTCAAGCTAAGGAAGTGATTCTTGATTAAGAGGGTGTTTCGAGGATCAATGGCCGGATTTGTGTTCCTAGAGTTGATGACTTAACTAGATTGAATATGGAGGAGGCTCACAGTTTGAGGTATTATATTCATCTAGGTGTAGCCAAGAAGTATCATGACTTAAAGAAGCATTATTGGTGGTGTAGGATGAAAGGAGACATTGTGGAGTTTGTGGCCAAGTGTTTGAATAGTCACCAAGTGAAATATGAGCACCCGAGATCGGGTGGTATGAATAGTCAACAAGTGAAGTATGAGCACCAGAGATAAGGTGGTATAACTTAGAGGATGCCTATACCTGAGGGAAAGTGGAAGCGTATCACTATGAACTTCGTGGTTAGATTACCTCAGACTTTAGGAAAGTGTAACTCTATTTGGGTAATTGTGGATAGGTTGACCAAATCAACTCATTTCATTCCGGGGAAGGTGACTTACAATGTAGAGAAGTTAGGAAAGATCTACATTCGAGAGATAGTCTGATTGCATGGCGTGCCCATTTCCATCATTTCAGATAAAGACACTCAGTTTACTTTGCACTTTTGGAGTTCTATGCAGCATGAGTTGGGTACTCAGTTGTAAATGAGTACAACTTTTCACCCACAGACGGATGGTCAGTTAGAGCGGACTATTCAGATTTTGGAGGCTATGCTTCAAGCTTGTGTGATTGATTTTGGTGGTCATTAGGACCAGTTCTTGTCATTAGTGGAGTTTACCTACAATAACAGTTACCATTCGAGCATTCATATGACACCATTCGAGGCTTTGTATGGCCAGAAGTATAGATCTCCAGTTGGTTGGTTTGATTCCTTTGAGGTTAGGCTTTGAGGTACGGATTTGTTGCGAGATTTGATAAAGAGGGTGAAGTTGATTCAGGACCGGCTCTTGATAGCCAGAGTAGATAGAAAAGTTATGTTGATAGAAAAGTTTGTGACTTATAGTTCATGGTTGGTGAGAGGGTTTTGTTAAAAGTATCACCCATAAAGGGTGTGATGAGGTTTGGGAAGACGAGCAAGCTTAGCCCAAGGTTTATTGACCCTTTTAAGATCTTTCAGCGTATTAGGGAGGTGGTCTATGAGTTGGCTTTGCCTCCAAGTCATTCAGCTGTACATCTAGTTTTCCATATCTCAATGTTGAAGAAGTATCATTCCAATAGTTCTCAAATAACTCGGTGAGACTCAGTGAATTTAGATCAGAATTTAACCTTTGATGAGGAGCCTATAGCTATTTTGGATAAGCAGACTAGGAAGTTGAGATCTAAAAAGATAACATCAGTGAAAGTTCAGTAGCAGCATCATCTGATTGAGGAGGCTACTTGGGAGACAGAGTTAGATATGCGGAGTAGATATCCCCAGCTTTTCGACAGTTCAGGTACCTTTGTTATTCTTACTTCCGAGGACGAACAAGTGTTTTAGTAGTGAGTAATGTGACAACCCTCATAGTATTTTTGAATTTTTCACGTGGTTTTTCCATTTTACCCCTCCCTATAGTTATATTATGGTATTTATGAGCTGTGAAAGTGGGCGGTAGGGTTCCCAAGGTGTTTGGTTAGGTTATATGTGAGTTTTTCATTTTGGAAAATTTTAAAGTTGATATGGTTGACTTTGATTGATATTAAGAGATTTAGATATCATATGAGAATTCCATCAGTTTTATTAGCTCTAAAATGCCATTTTTGGGCTAGTATCACTATTGATTCAGGTCTTGAGGCGTTCAGATGCATTTTGAGTAGTTGGTTAGAAAGTTGAAAGTTTTAGTCTAGAGTTGACTTTAGTCAATATTAGTTGATAATGACCTCCATTGGTAAATCTGATGGTTCCATTGAGTCCAAAATATCAATTATGATCTAGTAGCATAGTTGGTTTATATTCACGAGATTCTAAACGAATTTTGAAGGTCTGATCGGTAAATTTCAATATTCTCTTATTGTTGGTGCAATTGGTTTTTTCCTTTGCATTTGCGAGGCCTTGGTCATATTCGCGAAGGAGGATGGTTTTGATCATCGCAAACACGTGGAAGGGACCACATTTGCCAAGTAGAAGTTGAGTCAGGTTGGGTCGGGTCCATTTTTATTCATAGCGAATGTGATCAGTTCATCGTGAACACGATGTGTCTAGATTGGGGGTCTTCACTAACGCAACTGGGGTCCCGCATTCGTGAAGAAGGAAATCACTGGCAGATATAAATCTCTTTTTCAAACTCCAAACCCCATAACTCGATTTTGAAGCTGTAGAACTCGATTTTGAGAGATTTCAAAGGGAGATTATCGAGGTTTTTTCATTGGATAAGTTTCTTATACTACTTTTATATATTTTTCAATGACTATTTCATGATTTCACCTTCAAATCTTAGTTTTTCAACTTGAAATTTTGGGGTATTCCCAGTAAATTTAAAGAATGGTTTCTCGATGATCTCAAGCTCAATTTTAACAATATGTTTTATGAAATTTCATACTTGAACTCCTTAAGCTTTGGGTAAAGTTAATTTTTCAATAAAATTCTAATTTTTCTCTTTTGGGCTTGAGGTTGACTTTAGACCAGATTAGAACCTTAGCAATATGGGTATTATTGAACTCGTGTTTTTGTATATAACTTGTTATTAGTAGATTGGTTATGTTCGGAGGCCATTCAAAAAGGGAAGGCTAAGGTGTGATCAAGTAGAGACTTGTAGTTCGGCTTCGAGGTAGATTATGACTTAACTTTCTTCAGACTTTACTTAGATGGAGATTTCTCATGTAAATCATGCTATAAGTTGAGTGAAATTGTGAACTTGAGTACTAAATGAGATAAATTATTATTGTGATACCTGAAATGGGGCTTATACGGTGATATTGATGTGAATTCGAGATTTCTAGCTTGATATTAAGGCTTATAGTCTGTGTTCGTGAGTTTATTGATATCTTGCAATTTTGTACATAATTGTTGTGTCTGAGTCATTATTTCATTTTGATCATGCAAATACATTCATCTCATGGATCACTGAATTGTACTATTGGGAAAAAATATTGATTTTTGAAGAAAATGAGTCACCTTCTATTGATTTAGTCCGAGGTAAGATTCCGAATGAAGACTTGTGATACTTCTATTGATTTGGTCCAAGGTAATATTTGGACAAATACTTGTGATATTTCTATTGATTCAGTCTGAAGTAAGATTTTGGACGAAGTTAATTTTGTTCAATGTAAGATTCTGGGTGGGGTATATGGACCTCACGAGTTCCCCATGGATCTCACCTTTACAACAAACCATTGGAGAGAGTGTATATTTATAGGCATTGGCCATTTCATATTATTTAATATTATTGCATTGCATCTCTCTTTGATTATCATGATTTTATAGTGATATTTCATGACTATTGATATTGAACTGCTGGGATGTTTCTGCGTGCAGGGTTATTTAGTGTTCTTTATTTGATATAGTAACTACTTAAATTTAGTCGGTCTATAATGTCTATTGAGTACAAAGGGACTGTACTCACTCCTACTTTTCTGCATTCTTCAGATGAAAATCCTGGTACGAGCGAACTCCGTTGTTGAGTTCGTGCTTTCGATTGTTATTCGAAACTATGGTGAGCACCTGTGTTCAGATATTGACCCAGTTTCATCTATATTTTATTTTTTATCTTATCTACTTCATGGACAACTGTGTACTTCAGTTTTGATATTCGATTTTAGAGGTCGCTCTTGTACTTATGATAAATGAGTCGTGGAAATTATGATGTTTCTGTTTCTTTTCCGTTTAAGGATGTTTGGAGTTATTATCTTACTTATAATATTGGTATTGATGATTCACTGTTGTCTTTCATTTTGAGTTGATTGTGTTTGTTGAGTTTGACTTAACTATCATGATTGAGTTTGGGCAAGTGTCATCACAATTTGTGTGCTTTTGAGTCGTGACATACCCATTTAAAATTAGGAAGACCAACCTTAGCCAAACACCCACACATTTTCAGAAATTTCAAGTTAGGGAAAAATCTATTCCACAATTCATACGGAATCTTATCCAGTTTCTTATGAGGGACTCTATTAAGAATATATCATGTAAACAAGACAGTTCCTCCCCCCTTACACACATGTTATCAGATAGATCCAAACTTAAAAGCGTAGAGTTTATTAAGTGTTTGATTTTTGCATTCGTCTTCACCATTTTGTTGGAGAGTCTAGGGAGAATTAACCTCATGAATAATATCATTTTTCTCACAAAAAACCTCTAGAATTTTAATATTATATTCACCACCCCTATCAGATCTAAATTTCTTGATTTTTCACTACTGCTTTGAATTTCAAAAATAGGCTTTCAACTTTATATTTAAACTTAAGAAGATATACCTTAGTGTATTCAGTAAAATCATTAACAAAAATAATGTAATACTTCTTTCCATCTTTGCTAACAGTGTTCTTGAAATCCTTTAAAGTCTAAATGTACTAGTTTAAGCAATTCAGTTTTTCTACTAGTAACAGATTTAAAGGGTTTCTTGGCATGCTTTATTTTTATACACACATAACACTTATAAAATCAGTAATTTTTATCATATATTTTCTAAGTCTTTTAATAGAAGCAATATTAACATGACTTAATCTATCATGCCACTGACTCAACAATATAAGCAAAACTAAAAACACTTGCATTATTGACAATCTCTTGAACAATGTTCAGTACAGATAAGCCCCTATTAATATGTCTCTTTCCAATAAAGTCTTTTTCATGAAAAATAATTATTTTATTAGATTCAAAAATAAATTTTAGGCCTTTTTTATTGAGAAATGCTCTAGAAACTAAGTTTCTACAAAGGGAGAAAACTTACATAACATCGTTCAAAGCTAAAAAAAATTTAGAATTTAATTTAAGTAAAAATTTTCCTTTACTCATAACTCCAGCAATAGTGGAGTTACCAATGTAGACACACTGGTCATCCGTGGACTCCTCAAAGTTATGAAGCGATTCCTTGTTGGCACAGTAATGTCTTGAAGCGTATGTGTCCAACACCCAATCAATTTTGTTAGCTCCCAGGTTTATCTCGACGATTACAACAGTAATCACTTCATCACCTCAGCAAGATGAGCTTAGACATCACCTTTTTTCCCCTTCTTTGAGTTTTGTCCTTGTCTTAGATAGTACATAACAACCTTATAATTAAGTTTTCCACAGACAAAATAAGATTCCTTTGATTTTTGAATTTGACGCTAGCTTGTTAAAGTAATTTTTATTTTTCACATGTCCTTTTTTTCAAGCCTTTATTTTGTTTGCCTTTAAACTTATCTTTCACAACAGTACTAGAAGATTCCACAAGGTTAATTTTAGAAGAATTAAGAGAAAGAACTTTCATCTTATCTTTGAGACAGTTTGCCTCCTCAATCCTCATGTGACTGATAAGTTCTTTAGAGTTAAATTCTTTTTCTTATGTTTTAATTTGTTTTTGTAATCACTCCAAGACGGTGAGAAATTCCTAAATAGAACGTTGGCCTGAAAAAAATCACACATCTTTATGTCCTCGTTGAAAACATCAATAGTAAAGTTCTTATACTAGCGAACGTGTTTCATGATTGCCTTATTGTCAACTATCTGAAACTTAATTAATTGATTGTTCACATATTTTTTCCTTCTCACATTGTCTGCACCATATTTCTTTTTTAAATTGTCCCATATTTTCTTAGCAAATTTATAAGTAACAAATAAATTAATAATATAATTCAATAAATATCCTCTAGCAGTTTTGTTATCTTTTTCAAACTTTTTTTAGCATCATCATTAATAATTACAACAGCGTTTGAACCAGTGATAGTGTTAGAGCCATCAGTAAAAGATTTGTTCAAAAAACATAATCAACTTCTAATTGTTCAAAGAAAATCAGAATTTTTTGTGACCAATGTTTAAAATTATTTTCATTCAAAGGCTCAAACTTTGACAGATCAAGAAAAAAATTGTTAAAGAAAATAATCATTTATTAATATTGTATTCGATTCAACTTGTTAGAATTATCAGACAAGAATTAAAAAATAGTAAACAAATTATCACAAACACTGTGTCATGGTAAGTCACTACTTGAATAATTTTGGTCTGGCTCCATGCAAATCGTTAAGGCCGGTCACTCTCTAAGGTTTTACAGCTCCTCCAAACACATGAACTTGTGACTGAAAATTTGAAGTTGCACAAATATAATTGCCCAAAGATTCACAATAGAAAAAATGACTATTTGAGATAATGAGAAAATTGGTGAAAGAGAGAGTTAATGAAAAAAGTATTTTTTTTTCCAGTAAGTTTAGTTCACAAATAATGCACCTTAAATAGACAAATCATTTACGTTTTTCATTCGTTAGTAAAATGCAAGGAGCCAAAGCTCATCGTAAGTCTCATAGATTTACAGGAAATAGATCTAAGTGTGAACTCGCAAAGATCAAGTGCTATAAGTGCGAAAAATTTGGTCATATAGCACCCAATTGTAAGCTTGAGAAGCTCAAGGGGTTGGAACTAGATGAAGATATTCCTGATAAGGTTTATAGCTTCTTATACACTTCATGTTCTGAGTCAGATTATGATTATGATTCTAGTTCACCAGAAGAAATTGATATGGCTGATCCATCCGGAAATGCATCTGGAAATAACCAGACAGCCACGGTTGAAGTTTGCAAATGCCAAAGCGATATTTGCCGTTGTGAAAATGATGAGTTTTATAAACTTCAATCTCAGTTTGAAGACATGAATTTACTTATGATTACTTCTGAAAATGTGATAGAATTGGTAAAGGAAGTTACTGATAATAATCTTCGTGAAAAAATCATTCAGCTAGCTGCTAATAACAAAGCTAGTTCCTCAAAATAGATTGCATCAAAAAATGATTTTGAACTAGATTATTCTGCTCCTTATTCTTTGTCTGAAGTTTATAACAGACTAGCTAAACAACCTGTTATTATACGAGATACTTCTTTTGATGATTTACAAGGAGAAGTTGAAAATTTGAAAAAAGAAATAAAGGCGCTTAAGCAAAATCAGATTATATGTGATCATCGTCTTTCTCAAATCAAAAAAGCTGATAGCAAAGGCAAAGGTGTTATCGAAGATAATACTTTGACCAGACCTATTACTACTGATAATAGGCAAAACATATTTTTAGGAATAATGCAAATTGTCACTGCTCATAAGTGGTTTGTTAAATGCACCATTTTAATAGATAATGCTTTTTCTATAACCGAGATAGCTATGATTGATAGCGGGGCCGATGTAAGTTGTATTCAAGAAGGCCTTGTACCAACAAAATATTTTGAAAAGACAACTCATATGGTCAGATCTGCTTCGGGACATGCTCTTGATATAAAATACAAATTGCCTAATACTCGTATTTGTCAAAATAAAGTATGTATTCCTCACTTCTTTTTCTTAGTGAAAAATCAGTTATACCCCCCTATTATACTTGGAACCCCTTTTATAAATGCTATCTATCCTTTCACTAGCATAACAGCTGAGGGCTTTTTAGCTACTTACAAAGGGCAAAACATCAGTTATACTTTTATTACAGATCCTGTTTCTCGAGATATTAACGCCTTGATTGATATGAAACAAAGGCATATTGATTCCTTGCAATTCGAGTTATTTAGTTTAAATATATTTGATACTTTAAAATCTGCCAAGATACAACAGAAAATAAAATTAATTTCTGAGCAGATGGCCATTGATGTTTGTGCCGATCATCCTAGTGCTCTTTAGAATAGAAAAAAGCATATTGTGACTCTTCCATATAAAGAAGGCTTCTCTGAGGAGGATATTCCTACTAAATCTAGTCCCTGCCAGATGAACGCCGAATTGGTCGAATTCTGCAAAAAGGAAATTGATATGTTATTACAAAAGGGTTTAATAAAACCTTCCAAATCCCCTTGGTCTTGCACTGCTTTTTATGTTAATAATGCAGCAGAGAAAGAACGTGGTGTACCCAGGTTAGTAATAAATTACAAACCTTTAAACAAGTATCTTAAATGGATTCGATACCCTATTCCTAATAAAAGGGATTTACTTTCAAGATTATATGATGCTAACATCTTCTCAAAATTTGATTTAAAATCAGGTTATTGGCAGATTCAAATCTTCAAAGAGCATTCTTATAGAACAGCTTTCAACGTCCCATTTGGGCAATATGAGTGAAACGTTATGCCTTTCGGTCTGAAAAACGCTCCTTCAGAATTTCAGAAAATTATGAATGATATTTTCAACCCCTATTTAGACTTTATTATAGTCTATATTGATGATATTTTAATTTATTCCAAGACGTTGGAAACTCATATTAAACACCTAGACATGTTTAAAAAAATTGTAATTCAAAATGGGTTAGTTATTTCTAAACCAAAAATGAGTCTTTTCCAAACTGAAGTCCGGTTTCTTGGACATTTAATTTGTCAAGGAAAAGTAACCCCTATTCAAAGATCTATTGAATTCGCTTCGAAATTTCTTGATGTTATCACAGATAGAACTCAGCTTCAGAGGTTCTTGGGAAGTTTGAATTATATCTCTCCTTTCTACAAAAATCTTTCTAGAGATTTGGCTCCGTTATACGATAGGCTTAAAAAGGATCAGAAAAAGCCTTGGACCACTAGTCTCACTGACTTGGTCAAGAACATCAAAATCAAGGTTAAAACCTTGCCCTGTCTGACTCTGGCTAATCCTAGCTGGCAAAAGATTATAGAAACCGATGCTTCCAATATTGGCTATGGAGGAATTTTGAAGCAGATCAATCTGAATGGAATACTTGATACGTTTTCATTCAGGAAAATGGAGCGATACTCAGAAAAAATATGCCACGGTGGCGCATGAAATGTTAACCATTGTTAAATGTGTGTTAAAATTCCAAGATGATTTATACAATCAAAAGTTTTTGATAAAAACAGATGCTCAATCAGTTAAGTATATGTTTGATAAAGATTTCAAACATGATGCGTCCAAGCTAATGTTCGCCAGATGGCAAGCTCAATTAGCTCCATTTGATTTCGATATTCATTATAAAAAGGGAAGCGATAATTCTCTCCCAGATTTTTTATCTCGAGAATATCTTTCGCAATGAGCTTCGTAGTTTCATATTTTACTGAAGAAATTCTTGTAACCATTTTAAAGGTTGTTCCTCTAAACAGAGATTTGCAGGAACTTGTTATATGGAAAATTATAAACAGCACAATAACAGACACTTCATTATATGAAGATATTATCGTGTTGGAGGAAGAAAGATACTTCTACAATGATTTAAATATTTGTGAATTTAACTAATATATTTTCTGCGCAGGATGGACCCTCCTTGGGTAACCAAGGTTAGAGGCCGCGGAAATAGAGGAAGAGGAAGGGGAAGATCGTCCCCCTCATCATCAGGATCATCATATGGATCCACACACCATTCCCCGGTTATACAAAATTATGGATTAAGTTTGATAAACTCAAAGACTTCTCAGGCTGCAAGTTCAAGTTCAGCTGCAATAAATTTGGAAGATATTCCAACAACTGATCCATTATATGATCGGTTACAACAATATTTAGCTCAAAGGCAAAGACCTACTTTTGCATCTGTAGGCAAAGAAGAGGCTGATGATACCTCAACCTATGAAAAAATTTTGAAGAGAGAAATGATATTTCTCCTAGAAAACTCTGATATTCAGAGAAAGGAAGAACCTTGGAAAATATTCCAAAGGTATCTAATCAATGGGTTATATTTCCCGGGTGAGTCATACAAAACCCGAACTTATTACGAGACCATCCCCGTAAGTACAGGAAGTGCTGAATTTCAGCATTTCAGCGGATATAACGCAGATGAGAACATTTATAACTTCTCAAAGATGATAATTAAGCAGATTATATCTGATGAAGATTGGGGTATATCCACAATGAAAGAAAGGCAACTAAGCCTGAAAGGCGTACCCATGAATTTCACTTACTAGGACTACGTCCATGCCTTTGATAAAGCTCTCATTTATAATAACGAGAAGCACAAACACACTTGGTTCTTAAAAATTTGTGCGAAGATATTCGCAGAACCCATTCCTAATTGGTTTCTAAATTGGTGGTCATACCACGGCCCAACCGCAAAGATTTTGCCAGATCCATTTTTTAAGTTATACAAAGAATGGGCGAAAGTATCACCCAAACTTAATGAGATATATCTCATGGATCATATTTGTTATATGAAAAAAATTGATCAGATATATTTCTTTATTGAATTTTCTATCCCATGGATCCATAAATGGACCCCGGAAGTAGACTATACGGAAGAACAAATTCCCTGTTTATATCGGAATTTTTATAATAACTTTTGGGATAAGCTAATGAAGCATGATCCCACAACAAAAATCTTATATGGACAAGAGTTAATAGATCTGATTAAAGCTAAGATCCAATAATATAGTCTTGCCCCTCAAAAGGATGTTTTTATACAAGACAATTCAGTTCGAAACATGGCCAGAAGGATCTCCGTTCAAGATGGAGACAAAGAAGAAATGATCAAGAAATATCTTGATGAAGTCAAAAAAAATCTGCTCCTCAACATAACACAATATGAAAAATCTGACACTTCAATGAGAAGTGACGCCAGTGATGATATAGCAGAAATGCAGGAAGAACAACTAAGCGAATCCACTCCAAAAGATATGCTCGAAAAAGCAGAAGATTTCTTACGGAGGCTAAAGGGAAAAGATAAGATATGATTATAGAAACAGTTACTTGATAATTTCAAACTACAGTAGATAAACTGTGTAAGGGACAGATGGGTCCCATTAGGTACTGTAGAAAGATTCCAAATGTTTTATATTTTCCTATAAATAAGGGAGTCCTTCGTAGGTAGTAAGCAGGTCAAGGAAAGACCATTTTCTTAGTTTTCTCTCTACTCCCTCTCTCTCTCTCTCTCTCTAAATATTGTACAAGTTTGCAAGATACCAACCGGAGTAAATAAGAAGCAAGTTCTTCAAGGTAATTATTTGTCTTTGTTATTCAATTTATCTTTTCTCAAGCAACGCCGTGACTATGTCCGACTAAACTTAGTTGTATCTATGTCGACTGATTAACTTCGCTTTTGTATTTACCATGAAAGATCTAGACTTTATCCAGATATAAACAAATTTAGGTATGGTTTCCTGACTTGGTTCCGAGATGGTGGCACAGTCAGATCTGATACTATTGTTATTAACTTTGTCTTAGTGACTCCGTCTAGCCAGCCGTGGTCTCAAGCCCGTTAAAGGAGAAAAGGGCGTCTCTACCCGGTTAGAACTGCTAGACACATGGGTTTAATAACAATATGTACTGGATCTCGACAGGCCCCTTGCTTGGGTAAAAGACTTTAATAGCCTCCAAATTTAATTCTCCCACTCCAAATATTCTTACAATTTAGAAATATCACAAAGATTAATTATGGAGAGTTACATGATGTTATTTACTCTTTGCATTAAAGGAATACTACCAACTTACTCAATTCAATACTTAAACTCAAGTTACTATTCATATTCTTCTTTATTAAATCTAACAACGATAGTCGAGGTAGAAACATTAAAGCTTTCAGAGTTCATTCAATTCACGAAAGACAAGGTACTTCTAACTCATAAATATCATAATACTACTCATTGTTTGACAATAATTGAGTAGGAAGTCAAGAATTTACATCTTTAATGAAAGTCTAAAAAATCTACTTTTGAGATTTTGAGATAAAATTCTTAAAAATTTAGACAATTTTCATGTATTTTAATATTTAGAGTAGCATCTAATGAATAAAATCTCCCTAAATATTATTTAATATTTACCTTGAATGTAAAATTAACTAGGTCGTGTATACTCTCAAACCTCCACAACGCTTTAACATTTTATCTCTTCCCAACTTGAACTGTCTAATATAGATCAGGTCCTGACATCTTGACTTGTAACACGAGCGTCTCCTTTCCTTCTGTGTGATATCCCTCTTATAACATGAAAACATCACTAATGAGTTCAGGCTTTTCTTGCGATGGTGTTGATAGTGGGACTGGATATGTAGTAAGACAATTGGACCTCCTGATGTCATATCGCGCTACGACTTGCTATGTGAGCTCCTATCTTTGCCTCAAGGTTTTATGGATAAAAGGTCAATTTCGATAAAAGTCAGTGATTCCTCTCAAACAGACTGTGGGCGATAGACATACTACGGAAGAGATCTCATTGCCTCATGCCCCTACCGTTGCCTTGCTAACCTCTTTCACGTTACGAGACTAACAGAGAGACACAAGAGAATTAGTCTCTTTCTCAATCACACCATTTTGCTACTTTAGATTTTTTTTTTTTCAATCACATCATTCACATGTAAATTTCTATTGGGGTTATATGCACCTTTTTGAGAAATAACTTCATCACTCTTGTATAATTATAATTAGTTTAAATTAAAATTCAAAGTTTCTAAGGCTTTACAATTGATTTGATAAACAAAATAAAATATCATAATAAACTTGAATTCAAGAAAGTTATAAGAGCTAAAAAAAATAGAATGGTGTCAAAAACTTTGAATATCTCAAAATGCAAAAAATATTATAAACAGTAAAATAAAAATAACATGAAATTTGCTGAAAAAGGATTTAATATTAAGAGTCAATAAGAAATTGATTAGAAAATAAGAAAAATGCCATTAGAAAATAAAACTGGTATGAGATAGTTATACTTACTTTGCAAGCGTGAGAACCCCCAAACAAAAAAAAGAAGAGAGCTTAAAGACTAAGGGATCGTTTGGCTGGGGAACAGGTTATCTCGAGATAAGTTATTCCGAAATCGTTATTAAATCCTCAATGTGGGATAAAAATAACACTATAATCCTGGGATAATTAACCTCAGAATAAGTTATCCCATAATTTTATTCCAATAAAATATGGGATAAGTTCATCCTAAAATTAATCTCGAGATTAGTTATTCCTTATCCCTCATACCAAATGAGCCCTAAGGGTGTGTTCGATATGGAGGAAAATATTTTTCGAAAAATATTTCTATTTTCTCATGTTCATTTGGTTAAAAATTTTGAAAGAATATTTTCTTTAGGAAAATAAGCCCTTTATAAATAAGAAAATGAATTCCATAATAATAAAGCAGAAAAAATAAGTGGTGTTATCTTCTTCAACCCTCACAATCACCCACCCAACCCACCTACCTCACTCCCCAACCCTGACCTCACCCCACTCAACTCTACCTAACCTACCCCTCACTCTCGCCACTCCACCACCCCTATACCCGCCCCACCTTTAGCCTCACCTTGACTGTAACACCTCATGCTTTTAGAATATGATTTGAACTGTACGGTGCATGAAATTAGATCAAAATCTAATAAATTTAATTATACCTAGGTGTAAAGGTTAAGTCTTAAGTGTGGAAAGTGAGTCGGGTGTGAATTAAGGTCATAAGGAATCTCTAGCACAAAGTTGAGTTGAAAGCTTCTCTATCGATTAAGTTTTCGTGTAAGCTAATATAAGGGTCAACTTCAAATAAGCATTCCCTAGAATATGAAGATTTACGTGGCTCATGACCTACAAAATTAAAGGTTTTTAAGTGTAATTTCCAATACATCCGACTGCTCATCAATCCGACTTCTGAGTAAAAGGTTATGCGCGTTTTACTGAGGAGCAGCCAGGATAAACGGGTTGCCTGATGCCTCTCTGAAGTTTGGAGGACAAGGTATCGCCTTGGCCATAGCCTTGTCCTGCAATACGATGAGCAGGGCGATGCTTTAGGCAATGAGGTTGTGCACTTCATCCATTTAAAGGTATTTTTTTCCTCCAACGTTTGGGTATTTATTATACACGTTTTAAAATTATTTTTGACAGACATAAGCACTTCGAAACTTATGCTTTTCGTTCTTCTCCTCCCTCCCCAATCCAAACTACAAGGGTTTCAAGAAAATTACACTCAAAACTCAAGAAGGAGCAATCCCTTGAAATTCTTCTTCAAATTTTAACATCCTCCATTAACTAGGAGCGAATAAGGTATGTAAGACTATTCTCCACTCCGTTCTTCTCCATGAATTTTGTCTCCATGTTCTCAAGTTGTCCTCCATAAATGAACTAGGGTTAGAGTAAAACCCTCAAGCTTTGAATTAAATCCTTCATAATTCCACATGAAAATTCAAGAACCCTATATGCAACTACTCCCTTCTTATAATAATTCTATGTTTATATGATTCTTACGGGTTCTCTATATGAATTTATGAATGTCTGTAAAACGGAATAATCCTTATGTTAAATACCCAATCTTTAAGATTTCCTTTGATGACTTTAAAAAGAACATGATTTCTATGACTTTCTTCAATTTATGAATCCCCTCAAAAAGATAATCTCATGACTCTATGATATGATATGATCTTTATGACTTCTAAAACTATAAAATTACTTCAAAAATATAATTTTATGACCTTATGACATGAAATCTCTTAACTATGAATTATGACATGATAATATGAACCTCTTACTTATGAACTATGCCAAAGTGACATGATCTTCAAAATCTCAGGAGACATACTAAGTTTGTAATTTATGAACATGAGCCCAAAGGAAAACTTATGAACATAAGCCGAAGGGATAACTTATGAATATGAGCCAAAGGTCTAAAATTGTGAACATGAGCCACAAGGGCTAAAATATGCTTAAATGAACTTAAGGAGTTAAATGGTTAATCGAGAAGGCATAGGTCTACATAATGAACTCTTGAAATTACGTTTATCGACATAGGTTATGGATCGTACCGTTGGTTCAGGCGACTCCTTTGTGTGCCCCTGATGAAGGCTTATTAGAGATCTTTTGCTAACAAATCACGACATGTATGTTCCGTACCCAATAAGATATGTGATGACTTAGTTGATCGAACCGAGATCAAATTTCATGTACTCACACGGTGATTTGTGTCAGTTACATCATTAGACTTCCATAATGAACTAAAAGAGGATAAAAGTCTTAACATCGAACAATGAATTAATTTGAGTCTATATCTCTTCCATGTCATATTCTTTATTTTGTTGGTTGGTCCTGTTTCCTTGATACATATATGTCATGTTTTCTTCTGCCGTTGTACGTATAATACATTCCATATGATCACTTCATTTGGCGCTGCATTTTTTAATGATGCACATTCAGGTACTCAAACTCACGATCGGACAACATGCTATACTCTCTATTTTAAGCTTTTGGTAAGCCCTCCTTATTTTAAAAGGGCTTAGTTTGCAGTTATTAGTTTTATGTCAGTTTAATAAGGATATACTTGGGGCTTTGTCCTGGTAGTGTATTAGTCATGTTAGAGGCTTCTTAGATAGACATTTAGTTAGTTATGTTTTACTTTCAAATTTTGATCTTCGTGCCAACTTTTATGAAACTTGGTATTACTTTTTTTTTAATTATATGAAAAGTATTTCGTTTAAAGACTTATCTATTAAATGCTTTTAAAATCATGTTTTCGCTCATGTTTAGTAGTATGCTCATATTTCATGCCATGTTATGGGTGTTCTCGGATCAACAATGATATCGGGTGTCGGCCACATCTAAGGTGTAGGCTCGAACTTGACAAACTCCAACCCTACCCCCACCCATTCTCATAGTTGTGTTAAATATATATAAATACTTTTAGAATAAATATTTTTTACTTGCATAATTATTGAATACAAGAAAATAAGTAAGAATCCACTTATTTTCCTAAAAAAATATTTTTCATGAAAAATATTTTCTTTCATATCGAACACACCCTAATTTACTTGATAAGCTCCCTTTCAAGTCTCACACTATCCCCTTCTCTTTTCCCCTCTCCCTAATATAATACTCCCTTCATTTTGATTTATTTGACGTACTTTTTTTTAGTTCGTTTAAAAAAGAACGTCTCTTTTTTTTGATAATTTTTTACTTATAGCTTTTCACGTGACATATTTAAGACCACAAATAAAAGATATTTTAATAGATTTTATATATCTTCTTAAACTTCATATCAAATCAAAACTAAATAAATAAATTAAAGCAAGCTAGTAATATATTGTTTTTTCTAAAAAGGAAAAAAAGAAAAAGAAATTAAGAGCAATACGCCGTACACATGAGAGTAGGGGACCCAAACCCGGATTTATTTGCATGGAACAAACCGTATTTGATAATGAAGGATACGTCCGTAATTTTTGGTTGTAATCCGATTACAGGTTAGGAATTAATGTCCATTAAGAGTCTGATATAAAACAAAAAGAGAAGCCAAATCAGCAATTTTCTGAAAAACCCTATGTGATTTTCAGTTTCAACTTGAAGGTAATCTTTTTTCCTCAATTTTTCTTTTAATATTTCAATTCTAAATGTTTTTTTTTTTGTTAATTGACATTTTATAATCTGTCTGTTATTTGTCAATTCTAATTTTGATTTTTTTTTTCTGGTGATAATTTGGAAATGGATTGATGTATGATCAGGTCACAACATTGGTATTTCAACATCTGCGTTGTGAAAATGGTTAGCTGCAAGGTAACTAGGTTTTCTTGAATGCCATTGATTTTTTGTTTTTTGGTCTTGCTGTTACTGTTGGCATTTTTATTAGTTTATATTTAACCGTCCTTTGTTTGTTGTATGTCATTGAATTTGTTGCTTTCTTTTACTGTTATCACTTAAATTGATTATACTAGTATATACTGTATGATAAGTGTTGAGTTAGAGAGAGTAATTTTTCCTTAAAAAGGTGAATTATTTAATACAGGAATGAGATAGACTGGTAGATTGATATAAGCTTGGCGTAGTTTGGGTCACACTTATGGCAGTTGACGAGGGAAAAACACCAATGCTAGTCCGATATAGTATATTTAGGGCTCGAACCCCCAGAGAGAATCCAACCATTGAAACGAGGGCCTGAAACAAATCAATTGAACCATTTTCAAACAAAGAAGATAAAAAGGTCAAGTGTTCCGCCTAGGAATAAGAAAGGAATGGATCTTCACATGTTCATTTCGTCTTGCGCTAAATAATAAGAAAGTGATTATTCCCCATTGAAGACGTGTACAAGGTATTTGCTGATTCCTTGCAACACGGTGCATCTCTTAGTAAAGGGGAGTGAAAGGTGGAGACTTTGGGACTGAATAAGCTGTCAATCAATTTATTGTTGGTAGTTGAAAGCAATTAAAATCAAATAATTTGTTCAAACATCATAAAAAAAATATTTAAAGTGAACTAAAGTTTTGAGCTATGATTAAAGAGATTTACCAAAGGAAGAAAGTGGGAAACTCGACTTACGATGATTAGTTTACATTTCGCTCTTTGATTAATAATTCTTGAACATAAATATTAATTACGTCTGGCTGATATAATTGTCTATTTCTGTCCCCAATATGCTAAGTTTTCTCTCGAATAACTTTAACTTAAAGATACCGGAAACACGTTGAGAATTCAATTTATGTGTGTTTATAAACGACATACTTTAGATAGCAATGAAGCTTCTCTTGACTGCGTTGGACTATTTCTCCTTGAGCCGAGGGTCTATCGGAAACAACCTCTCTACTTTTGAGGTAGAGGTAAGGTCTACCTACACTATACCCTCCCAGACTCCACTTTGTGGGATTATACTGGGTATGTTGTTGATTGAAGCTTCTCTTGAATACTCCAATTCCGGTAACAGTCTCCTGCAACCGATTCTTCTCTCAAATAAATGGGTTATAGGAGAACCAATAGTCAAAATAATTCAAGCACACGATTCCCTCTTAATTTCTCTCTCGAGTAAATTAAGATTCAATCCCGATGAATTCACCATAAAAAATACACAATAGGTATTAATTCAAGAAACTAAAATCTAAACTAATGCATCATCAAGTTTTCATTAGAAAAGTTGCTCCATGAAAGAGTTCATATCATAAATCATAAAAAAGAAGAGCCAGATTACTAACCAATTAGGAGAATGTAATCTCTCTCCCAAGTTCCTTGGCTCAAAACTTCAATATATGGTCCACAATTAAGATTGCTAACTTATGGGACAAATGTGTACTTGAGGATACATCAAAAGGACCAAAATATCCTTGAAGTACAACTTCTAGGTCGGCCCTTTGGTGCTGTCTTTTGCACTGCAGCATAGAGTTCATGCAGATTTCTCCACGCTGTGTTTTGCATTGCAAACACTAGCACTTTTAAGTTGCAGCTCGAATCTGCACCACACTTGGCAATAGTTCCACCACTCGCGCCGAACCTTGCTTGGATCCAGCCTCAAATTTTGACTTTCTTGATCTTTTTCTTCTTGTTTTGACTTGACTTAGATTAGTCCGATTATGCACCTTGAAATACCCATACCAAAAGTTAATGTATTAACCATCCAAATCAAGTAATTTAATCAGAAGTCCGCTAAAACACATCCAAAAATTGTCAAATTCGTAGATACAGTTCAACTCATCAATAGTCATTATGGTCTTATTCTCAAAGCTCTGTGGTAATGAATGCTAATTTTGAGCTTTGCAAAACTAGTTTATTTCCATATGTTATAGTAACTTGGGTCTTTTCTGCAGCAATGAGATTGTTAAGCATTTTAGTATAGGTAATAGTATACTTGGGATCTTGGGTTCTGTTGCTTTAGTGTCTAATTAATAACCTACTGTTGAACTATTGAAGCAAGAAGAAAAAAATTGCAGGCAAATGTGAAATTAGTGAAAACCCATCCCTGGATGTTGAACTTGGTAAAGTTGGCCCATTGACCCTTGCATATGGCATAAATTTCCCTGACATGCTTGTATTTGTTAGTTCAAATGATCAAGATTAATGTCATATGACCTGACTGCAAAACCCAATCCTATCAATTATGGGTCACAACTTTGGAAGTATATTGGATTTGGTGCCAGAGTACTCAAAAAGAGAGAAGCACAAAAAAGGGACAAAATCGATTGAGCTTTAAGTGCAAAGCAGAATTAAGGTGTGCCCTTTATCGAATAAAGGTGCTAATGAAGAAAATGCTAAAATGTGTATGTAATGCAAGGAAAAATAAATACATATACAAGCAATAAGCATTTGGTCAAAAGGATTGAAATAGCTATAATCAAAATATATGAAATCATGTCAATCAAGTTTAAAAGCCATTTTAAATTTCTGATTTAGATGGAAAAAATATAGTTTTTATGGTTTTTGAAGCTACTTCTTTTTTTTAACTAACTTTTGATTTTTTTTTCTTAATCGATGCAAGTTCCTCCATAACATTTTTAAACAATTAATGTATAAATTTACCAACTATATTTACTGTGTACTATTGCACTCTTATAGACAGAGCCCATCGGTAATGAGACGCACACCTTGGCACCTTAGAGCCTGAAGCTAGCGAAGCACACAATTTGGCTTTAAGTGAGTTTCAGGGTTTAAGTGTGCTTCAAACGAGTCTTTAACAGAGCTATTGGTCCAACCACTTCCTGTCTCTGAGGAGTGAGAACTATGGAGGCTTGGGATAGTTGATCTCACGTTCTCAAGCAAGACAATCTCCTCATTGTAGTGTAATCGAAGTACTCTGTCGTCAGAGTTTGTTATAGTCTAATGCAAAAGTACTGCGTCATGAAGTAGAAAATTAATCTAACATTATCTCATGTAATGTCCTTCTGTGGCACAATTTGGTGTTGGGGAACTGGATGCACCTGCCTATTTTAAGTGACAATTAATTTTCTCTTATAGGATAAATTGGCACATTTTCGGATAAAGGAGCTCAAAGATGTGCTTACTCAACTTGGTCTCTCAAAGCAAGGAAAGAAGCAGGTTTGAACATTTTATTGATTCTTTTTAATTTCATTCTCATATTTCCTGATGTGCCAAACAGTTTCTTGTATCTTACATTGTTACTTCTGTGTTGGGTTATGGCCATATTGTTCTGTATGAGTCCTGAATTTTTTTTAATGCCTTCCAAGTTATTTATATCATGATCATTTTAGGGTTTCTACCACACTTTAATCAGTTGGTCCTTCTTATCAGTTGTTGGCAAGAATGTGTAATAAGACTTTGGTGTTGTCTACTATTCCTTTTTAATAAGGACTTACTTTTGGAATGTTGTAATCAGTTTAAATACGAGTGAGAGTGTTAGAGTGGGTGAAAAGTCCCACATTGGTTGGGGAATGAAGTGACGGTTTGCTTATATGGACCTGGGCAATCCTCCCCTCATGAGCTAGATTTTGGGGTTGAGTTAGGCCCAGGTGCCATATCTTAACATGGTATCAGCGCGAGACCCGTTCCAATTCTTTGTTCACCGATGTTGGGCCCCCATATTATATTGTCCACGCTCCAGTTAACTAGGTCTGGGCATGCATGGGGAGTGTTAAGACTTCGGATATGGAATAGGTAATTGGTCTCCTTATTAGGACAATCCTCCTCCCTTTGAGCTAGCTTTTGGGGTGTGAATTAGGTCTAAGACCTAATTTTACATGGTATACCGTTTGGGCTCTCGGTCCACGCTCCAGTTGGCCCTGGGCGTGAAGGGGGCGTTAGAGTGGGTGAAAGTCCCATCTTTACCGAGAGTATGCTGCTTTAATTTTTTTGGCTATTTTGCTTTATGATTCGTAGGTTTCCTTTCCTTATAACAAGTTGGTTTTCACTGCAGCCCAACTTTGAATTAGTATTTATTTATGATTGAGTATCACTAGTATGTGTCTGACAATCGTATTTGGCATGATGTAGGACCTTGTTGATCGCATATTAGCTATTCTTTCAGATGAACGAGGTGAGCAACCACATAGCTTGCTTGGAGAAATTTCAAGGAACTGTTAGACCTATTCTACTTTAGTTATTGTTTTTGTGTAGTCTTACTGGCTATGTTTGTTCTTAACTCTTTTTTCATTCTTCATACAATTCCTTCTATGATATGCACTCATTTCTTGGGTGACCTTGTCGAACTTTGTCTTTGTAGTAAATCCATATGATGTCAAGAAATTCACTTTAGTACGTTTAGAACTCCCCTTCGTCCAAAGGCCAACTCTTCCTGTTTCTTATGTGCTCTTTTTTTTTGGTGTGACGTTGTTAAACTTTGTCTTTGTAGTTCATCCATGTTCATCAAGAGATTTACTTTAGTACGTCTGGAACTCCCCTCCTCCCAAGTAGGGGTGGGAAATGAGCCATTTGGGCTGAAGTTGGGATAGATGAGCTAATGCCCATCCCTGCCCAAAGCTTGTTTGGGCTTAAGATGAGCTGGGTCAAGATGGGTTATATGATGGGTCATAATCCAATCCACCCAATTTGACTTAACTTTTATTGTTTCCTTTTAGAGATATTAATAAACTTTCTTAACCAAATATCCACAAACAAGTTTTCGTAAATAGTACATATTATAAAATTTTACAAATTTATCTACTTGTACAACCACAAATATTCAAAATGTAATTTTTAGCCAATTAAGTATAATATCTGTTTATGCATATCATAGATTCATTCAAATATGTCATCACAATTTTCTTTTTGGGTTTTCCAAAAGAATGTCATTTTCTGTATTTTGGAACGATTTAATTTCAAATTTCCTCTTTCACTCTCAACGACATGATTTTATAACCATATACTAATGTTATGACATATTTAAGACAAGATTTAAAATTCTCTTTTTCTTAAGTTTTGTGTCTCGTTAAACATGTTCACATAAAATAAAATAGAGGAAGTAATATTTAAGATCGAAGGGAGTAGAAAAACAAATGAAACTTAAAAAGAGTGCCACTATAGGACAAAGTGGTCACTATTGAACTATTTTAGACAAACTTTTTCATGCACTTCCTTTTTTGGGTTATTTTGTTAGACTTATTTAAGTAAATTTTAAGCAAGAGTTTTCAGTTCAGGAATAGTAGATAACTAACTTCAATTATTCTAGACCCTATTTTTTGATTTTATAGAAACAACTTCTGTTCCTACCAAAAAAAATAATTTTGTTATTGATACTTATTCGTTAGTTTTATACTCGACGGGAAAAATGGTGGTGGATTTAAATGTGTTTGATAGAATTTATTGTCATTTAATCCAGTATATACATGCAAAAATAAACATAAATAAAATTATATATATATATATTTCAAAAAATCTTGCTTAATAAAATTTAATATTATAATTTGACTTATTTTAAAGGCCCAATATGAGAAGAACAATCTATTTACATTTCTCCATTTTAAATAGATTGCAAAGGATTACTTGATTAAAAAGAAGATTGTAATGGATTACACGTGATATGTAGCATAAGAAGTTATTGTGGGAAAATTTATGCCATTAAACTTAACATCTGTAAATAAGTTTTGGAAAGTCAATTTTGGAATAGATTATAATTTTTTCATCTGAGTGAACTTTGGTTACAAAAGAATCAAATTATTGTGGTTGAAGGTTGGATGGTGATTGGGTTGAGTTTGGGCTGCTTTATGGGCTGATTTTTGGCTAGCTTCCGTTATGGGTTAAGATGGGTTGTGCCCAAAACTTAGCCCATTTGTAATATAGCTCATGCCCAACTCATTAAAACTAGAGCGGGTTGGGCGGGTCAAATGGGTTTGAGTTGAATTTGCCACCCCTACTCCCAAGGCCAAATCACCTTTTCTTATCCTTTTGGGGCAGTTGTATATGATTTGCTCTCAGTGGAAGATTGATGCTCATAAACAATCTTCTTATCACCTTGCAACCTACATGATTTTGCGTTTCCTACTCCTACTCATGTTCAGGGGAAGTTGGACATGGGTAGGATGGATTTCTAATGGACGGAAACAAGGAGAAGACATTTCATTTTACTAGTTTCAAAAGAAGAAAAAAGGAGAAGACATTCCATTTAGTAAGGTGGAAAGCAGTGAGAAAAAGTGAGGAGGGAGGATTGGGGATTAGAAAAATGAAATTTCTATATAAAACCTATTATTCGAGTGACGGTGTGGAGATAACTAAGAAGCAGATGTACTGCAGGAAAAAGTTGTCCAAGCTAATTATGGTATGAAAGATTCATAGTGAATCAACATAACAACCATATCTCATGGGGTTGGGTTGGGTTTTGGAAACAAATAAGGACATACCTGAAGCTGTTAGGAAGAACATATTTCAATGTGGATGATGGTTGAACAAATGTCTAAGTGGGTGACTATCTATCTGGCATGATGCATGGTTGGGAATGCTCCTCTAATTTTTATTTTCTTGATTTATTTGATAATAATGGTGTTCTTTATCAAAAAAATAACCTACTTTTTTTTATAATCAAGATAATCTTCTGGCATCAAGTACCTGTTACTTCCTACTAGTACATGTACCGGGTAACTCTGCTCAACGAGATAACCTACTTTTTTTGTCTTCGCCGAATTTGAACCCTGGCCTCCAAGATGTGTACGCACTTTATCCACCACTAGCCCACACCCTTAGTGTACATACTACTCGAATATCAATTCTTGCACCAGAAGTTTAGCTATTTTTGGACAGTACAAAAGTAGAAAAGGATAGGAGATTGAAGATTAATTTCCTTGAGATTGAAGATTATCTTCAAGGAAATTGTAAAATAGTGTGTAGTAGAAAGAATGACACATTTGCTATGGAGGATGATGTAAGTCTTACTCCGCAAAACACGACTGACGGGATGGGTTGCATATAGAAATAGTCAACGTGAAATCATGTTATAAAGCTCTTCATCCCTCAAAATATCCCACACAATGCCTTGGAGGTGGATATGGAGGAGTAGAGAGCACCTTAAAAAGTTGCTTGTTTCAACCGAATGTTATCTTATAAAGCTCTCATTTTAATTGGCAAAAGAGGGCATACATATTTGCAACATATTTTGTGTGTATAATGGAATTGGAAGACACAAATCATCATTCTTTTGCATTACCCAGTCGTTTTTGTATTTTGTAAGTGCTGATGAAGGAAAGAAAATAAAGTTTGTTTGAAGCAACAACAGATGGATGACGGAGGAGACAAAAACAGCACAGATAACAGCAAGGAACAACAAAATATTTGTAGTTGGGGGTTCAGCAAGGACAAAATCAGATCTGTTGAGCCGATGCCTAGTCGGGAGATTTCAGCTTTCGCCAAAAGAGACGCCAACTCTGAATGATGTAAGGTAATGGGCATGTAACTCTTGGAACTCAGTTTTTGGAGTTAATGTCTTCTGCATGAATGACTCTCAGTATCTCTTTGAACTTCCCACGAGGAAAGCAACGGAACATGTTATGACGGGAGAATGGACTTGGCAGAAGAAAAAGCTGAATCTCCAATGGTGGAATCCTACCGTCGGATGTTGGTCAGAGGAGATCAACATGGACTGGGTCTAGGTCAGATTGTTGGGTATTCCATTGAATCTCTGGTCACAGAAGATATTTGAAGAGATAGGTAATCGCTGTGGTGGATTCATTGAAACAAAGGAGGAGACAACTCTGAGAAATCACCTTCACTGGGCTCGAATAAAAGTGAAAGAGGATGGAAAGGGGATCCCTAAAGAGGTTGAAGTGGAAACTGAAGGTCTCATCTATACAATTCCGGTGTGGGTGGAAGCTCCGGTCACTGTGAAATCAGAAGGAAGAAGAAGGGAGGAGCCTTTGAATTATCCACGGGATAATAGTACAGTGCCAACTTTCTTTGATAGATACATGAGGACTGAAACTTTGGGGAAAATGACAGGGCATGTGGGCACGTCAGTCGATGAGGGAAAGCTTAGGTCAAAGGCATGTGGGGTCCCAACTAACAGGGAGGGGCCTTTTAAAGGTATTCCTGTACCTTTTACTCAGCTACAAAACTTGGGCCCGATATTAAGCCCGACAAAAATAGACCCAATTACTCGGAGATTTCCCAATTTCTCTGAGAATGAAACCCAAACTAAAGACCCAGTCACAATTGAAATCCAAGCAAACACCATTAGAGAAAGAAAAACAACATCGCACATTCAGTCATCTGCAATAACTCAAGTCGCGAAGAACACAGTGTTGTACGAGGATGAAGAACAACAGGCAGAGACACAAGAAGACCAGTTCAACATTTATGTGATTGATATAGCGGTGCCAGGGGAAAATTAAAGGAAGACTTAACACGGGAGGAAGTTGGGCAAGTAGACAAAGAGGAATTTGAGGCCTTGCAACTGAAGGAACATGATGAAGCAGCAAATTGCATCACAAAAGTTATAATTCCTTTGAAAATCCAATTACCAGTGGAGGAGGCCATTCAAGACACAAACACTTCAGAATGGATTCAACAACACATCATCAAATTAAGCGCATAATTGGGTGTAGATCTTAAAGGGTTTGATGAGAAGGCCAAAGATTTATTTATGAAGATAGACAACAATCATATGAACAAGGGGGAGCAAACCATTGTAAAAAAGAAGGGGGTGAATGAATTGAAAGGGTTAGAGCTTGATGCCAAATTCTGGAGTTGTGGCTCAAGAAGTAGGGGGGATACCTGGCAATACAAGATAAATGAAGTTGAAAATAGTGCCTTGGAATATTAAGGGGCTGAATTGCGGCAGAATAGTGTGTTTCCAGGAAATTAAAGCTAATGGGGGATATTACAGAGATAGTATAGGAAGTATGGGGGAACAATTGGGTTAACCATGTCCAATTAGAAGCTAGAGGGTCTAAGGGCGACGTTATAATGTGGGACAAAAGGGAATGGGAGATTCCTTATAAAGTGAACTGCTTTACTTTGCTTTTGGTTAAAGAAACAGTGCTGATACATGGGAATTTGAATAAGAGAGGTTTTCATATGTGTTCTAGATGATTTTTAGGTGGGGAACATGATGTGACAATCAACCATCTTTTTTTACATTGTATGTGGACGGACCAGTTGTCAAAGTTTAACATTTATCTAAGGAGGATTAAATGGGTGAGGCCAGAGAACATAAAAGGACTACTAAACTGCTGGAGCAAGGATGGCAATGCAGCCAAAAAGGAAGGAAGATGGAAGATTGTCCCTACATGCATTTCGTGGATAGTGTGAAAAGAAAGGTATAGGAGATGTCTTGAAGACAAGAAGGGCAACTTGCAGGAGTTTAAAATGGATTGTGTAGCTCCTTTTTATTCTTGGTGTAAACAGAAATTAATAGCTCAAACAGAAGATATTTTTGATGTTTTACTATTCATAGGACAACAAATAGATGTTCAAGCTGTAAGTTGTAATACTTTTGAAGGGGGACTGCATATTTTGATGTAGTATACCTATGGAGATATAGATTAGTTGTTACCATTCTAAAAAAAAATGAACATAGCATTGAGAAGAAATATTTACATCTATTAACTTCTTGGTGCAATTCAAATAATTATATTGTTAGGCATTAATAATGTTTTTCATCAAATATAGGGTTTAAAAGAGGCTTGACCTACATCATTCACTGCCTGAGGATTTTGGATTAGATATTCAAATTTTCACATAATATCAGTGCAAGACTTGGGAAACTTGTTCTCATGTAGTTTATTTATCCTTCTAGTTCAATTGTATATTGTCTCTACCGGTTCTATTGTTGTGGATGGACCAATATTTTAAAAAGTGGAGACAAGTTATTTAGTTATCATGGGACAAGACATAAGTCTCGAGGCCAGGGTGTAAGTCTTACAAATTTTCTAATTTTATTATTTTTAGAAATAAGATTTTGAAAATATATAAAGTAATATTTTCTTTTATAATTTATAGATAAATATATTCATATGTTAATTAGTTTAAAAATTAACATTAAAGGTATATATATACATATAAATGTATAAAAGTTTGTAATGCATACTTACGTTATACATTTAGAATTTGGTATGTGAAGCTTTTCCACTTTGCCAATTGTGAGCTTTTTCATATAAGTCCGTGTTGTCTTTGTTACTTTTTTGTTATATTCTAAAGAGTAATAAAGTGTTTCTATCTAGACATTGAAAGCGTGTTTTAGAAGTCCAAGCTCCAGAAGCATACTCTCTTACCTCGTTTCTATGTGACTCAAGGCCCGCTCTTCTCCGGAGAGCTCTTGGGTGTCTCCTTTGGTTCCTTCAACCAATGGCTTACTCTTCTCGAGATTTTACTGGTGTTCTTAAGTTGTTCCCTTTTACGCAGGCTTGTGAGGTCTTGTCCCATCTCCCTAACTACCTCCTCTAACTTGATTGGAAAATATTGTTAGATTAGGGGAGAATTTTTGGTGATTACGTTTTTGACTTAATGCTCAAAATCTATTGAATTAGATTGGGGCTAAGTATCAATGTGCAATTAGTGAGATTCAGTTATGAGATTGGGAAGTGTTATATGGCTTCACTTTGTATTTAAGGTGCAAGGCACGACTAGGTTCCGTCTCAACAATCTAAGCGTTTGCTTCAAAAGACTTGCACCCCTTTAGAGTCTCCGGACATTTTTGACACGCCTTGTCTCTGTGCATGTCTCGAGCCATTTTTTTTTTTTGAAACACTATGATAATTCCTTTCTATCAACTCTTAGAATTGCTCTTGGTTCCTTTCTATCAATTTAGGGAGCAACTCACTTTGCTTTTATCACACTCCTTGCTTATATAATCTACACTCTATGCTCTAGAGCCTAGGCCCATTTTTAGCTTGTAGAATCACTCAAATCCTCTAATAAAAGTCAGTTGACATGTTAAAAGTAAAAAATAAGTTTTTAATCCTTGTATAAACTTAGAAGCGAATTACACATGTGGGAGTATGTCAAAATATTTGGGGCGTTTGGCCATGAAATTTTCACTCTTTTTTGGAGTTGAACTTTGGAAAACACGTTCGGCCATAAAATTTTTGGTTGAATTCCAAATTTTGAAAAACAACAAAAGGTTGTTTTCACTCTAAATTACTCACAAAAATTCAAAACCAACTCCAATTTGTATTGATGGCCAAACACAACTTCAATTTTCAAATATCATTTTTCACTTTGAAAACAAAAACTACTTTTTTTCAAATTTCACAATAAAACATGACCAAACGCCCACATAATGTTTCCCCGAACGAAGATATATGGGCATCCAAAGAAATTTATAAAAGTATGTGCTACTTTATTTATTGCCTTAAGATTTTCAGTGAGATGCGTTGTACATATATATGAGGTTGGCAGCTGAATTCAAGCAGGCACCTCTTAGACAACGTGCCTGCTTGAGCTGCCTGCTTAAGGGGTCTCACTTCGAAAAATTTAATATTTTCTCCGTTTCAATTTATTTGTCTTACTTTTCAATTTAATATGTTATATATTTGATCAAAATATTATATTATGTAGTTGATAATTATGTAAAAGATATTATAAATCACAATATAAAATTTTTGTTGACTCTCGAAATTGTATTAGTGCCACATAAAGGGATAAAAATGACATAAAAAGTATTATAAATCACAACAATTAAAAAAAATATATAATAAATTTAGTGAATTTAAAAATTCTATCTATGTAACATATATTGAGCCCGTGTTGACACGAAAATTTGTGTATATTCTTACAATTCACAATATAAAAATTTGGTTGGCTCTCGAAATTCTATTACTGCCACATAAATTGGAACCGAGAGAATAACAACAACAACAACATACCCAGTGTACTCCCACAAACTGGGGTCTGGGAGGGTAGAATGTACGCAGACCATATCTTTACCTCAGATGAAGTAAATAGGCTGTTTTCGATAGACCCCCGGCTCAAGACCAAAAAGGACCATAAGAGGTCGAAATAAAAGTACAAGAGATATACACAGTAAATAAGACAACAGGTAGTCACAGAAGTATATTATAACAAAATAGTACTATACCCGAACCACACGAAACACTAGAAAGCAACAAAGACCGAAGAACAAGAAACTACAAGAGCAGACCTACAACTACTAACTAGTGCAACAAGACACCACAAACCTACCTACTAGTATGAAGCAGACCTACCTACTAACCGTCTACCCTAATCCGAGCCCTCCACACCTTCCTATCTAAGGTCATGTCCTCGGTAAGCCGCAACTGCGCCAAATCTTGTCTAATTTCCTCTCTTCAATATTTCTTCGGTCTACCTCTACCTCTCTTGAAACCATCCATAGCCAATCTCTCACACCTCCTCACCGGAGCCTTCATGCATCTTCTGTTCACATGCCCGAACCACCTCAACCTTACTTCTCGCATCTTGTCTTCTACTGAAGACACTCCAACCTTGTCTCGAATATCCTCATTCCTAATCCTATCCCTTCTAGTAAACCCACACATCCATCGCAACATCCTCATCTCCGCTACCTTCATCTTCTGAACGTGAGAGTTCTTGACTGGCCAACACTCAGCCCCGTACAACATAGCCGGTCTAACTACCACTCTGTAGAACTTGCCTTTCAGTTTAGTAGGCACCTTCTTATCACACAAGACTCCGGATGCGAGCCTCCATTTCATCCACCCTGCACTAATACGATGGGTAACATCCTCGTCAATTTCCCCATCTCCTTGGATAATAGACCCAAGGTACTTGAAGCTACCTCTCCTCTGGATGGCATGCGTATCGAGCCTCACTTCCACGTTGGATTCCCGAGACATGCTGCTAAAATTGCACTCCAAATATTCTGTCTTCGTCCTGCTCAACCTGAATCCTTTAGATTCCAGAGTTTGTCTCTAAACCTCCAACTTGACATTAACTCCCTCATGAGTCTCGTCAATCAAAACAATATCGTCCGCAAACAACATACACCATGGCACTTCACCTTGGATTTGTCGTGTCAAAAGATCCATTACCAAGGCAAATAAAAACGGGCTAAGGGACGATCCTTGGTGCAATCCCATCATCACGGGGAATTGCTCCGAATCTCCGCCCACAGTTCTGACTCGAGTCTTCGCACCAGCGTACATGTCCTTAATCGATCGAGTGTATGCCATCGGTGCCCCTCTAACCTCCAAGCACCTCCAGAGAACCTCCCTGGAACTTTGTCGTTAGCCTTTTCTAGGTCTATAAATATCATGTGCAAGTCCTTCTTCTCCCTATGCTGCTCCACCATCCTCCTCACTAGGTGAATAGCCTCGGTAGTCGAGCGTCCAGGCATGAAGCCGAACTGGTTCTCGGAAATAGTCACAATCTTCCTTAGCCTTAACTCCACCACCCTCTCCCAAACCTTCATGGTGTGGCTCAACAACTTAATACCCCTGTAGTTGTTGCAATTCTGAATGTCACCCTTATTCTTGTACAAAGGGATCATCGTACTCCATCTCCAAGCTTCAGGCATCTTCGCCGTCCTAAAAATGACATTAAACAGCCCTGTCAACCACTTCAAACCTGCCCCGCCTATGCACTTCCAAAAATCCACCGGAATCTCGTCAGGCCCCGTCGCTTTACCCCTATGCATCCTACCAATAGCCTTTATAACCTCTTCAACCTTTATACGTCGACAATAACCATAATCTCGCTGCCTCTCCGAATGCTCTAAATCCCCCAACACAATGCTTTTGTCCCCCTTTTCGTTCAAAAGTTTATGGAAGTATGACTGCCATCTCTTCCAAATGAGAACCTCCTCCACCAATACTTTACCATTTTCGTCCTTGATACACTTCACTTGGTCAAGGTCCCGAGCCCTCCTCTCCCTTACCTTGGCTAGCCTATACAACTTCTTATCCCCACCCTTTCCTTCTAAAGCTACATATAAGCTCTCAAAAGCTGCTGTCTTAGCCGCCGTAACCGCTAACTTAGCCTCCCTCCTAGCTACCTTATACACCTCCCTATTCGTCTGCTTTTCCTCCTCATCCTTACTTTCGACCAACCTCACGTAAGCCCCCTTCTTTGCCTCCACCTTCCCTTTCACTTCTTCATTCCACCACCAGTCCCCGCGATTCCTGCCAGAGCGTCCTTTCGCGACACCCAACACCTCTCTAGCCGACTCCCTGATGCAACTAGAAGTCGTTTCCCACATACTCTCTGCATCCCCCTACTCTCCCAAGCCCTCGAAGTCATCAACTTCTCCCCTAACTCCAAGGCCCTGGCTGAAGTCAAGCTTCCCCATTTAATCCTCGGCCGGTCAACCACCCTCCTCTTCTGTCTCATCTTCTTAATCTCCAAGTCTATCACCAAGAGCTTATGCTGGGTCGAAAGGTTCTCACTGGGTATCACCTTACAATCTCTACAAAGACCTCTATCACTCTTCCTAAGGAGCAAAAAGTCTATCTGTGTCTTGGCCACTAAACTACGGAAAGTAACCAAGTGTTCCTCCTTTTTCGGGAAGCTCGAGTTCGCAACCATCAACCCAAAAGCTCTAGCAAAATCCAGTAGTGAGGCTCCTACACTGTTCCGCTCGCCGAAACCAAAGCCCCCTTGCACATCATCATAACCCCCCGAGGAAGAACCGATGTGCCCATTGAAATCACCTCCTACGAAAAGTTTCTCAGTGCTTGGAACCCCTCCCACCACCTCGTCCAAAGCCTCCCAAAAGCTCACCTTCTCCTCCTCGTCCAAACCCGATTGTGGCGCGTAAGCACTAATGATGTTCCAAGAAGACCCTTCAGTGACTAACTTAAGCAACATCATCCTATCGTTAACACAATAACTAAAAACTGAAAATATTTAAAAATCATATAAGAAATTTGGTTCACTATTCAAATTTCATTTGTGCCACGTAAATTGGAACAAAAGGAGAACATATATTATTTGAAAATGACATAAAAAGTATTATAAATCACAATAATTAAAAAAAAGGTATAATAAATTTAGTGACTTTTCAAATTCGATCTATGTAACATATATTGGGCCCGTACCAAGAGTTGCCTGCTTGAGAGCTCATTTTAATTTGTTATATATTTGATTAAAATATTCTATTATGTATTTGACAATTACGTTAAACATATTATAAATCACAATATAAAAATTTGGTCGGCTATCGAAATTCTATTAGTGCCACATAAATTGGGACCGAGAGAATAACACAATAACCAAAAACTGAAAATATTTAAAAACCATATAAGAAAGTATTCAAATTCCATTTGTGCCACGTAAATTGAAACAAAAGGAGTAACATATATTATTTGAAAATGACATAAAAAGTATTATAGACCACAATAATTTAAAAAAAAAGTATAATAAATTTAGTGATTTTTCAAATTTTATCTATGTAACATATATTGGGCTCGTGCTGGCACGGGATTTTGTGTCTAGTGCTTTGATAGATTTCTAGTTTACAATAATGCCAAACTTTCCGTTTTGAAATTTTGTTACTGAATAACTTATACATTTCCTTTTCAACATTTTATAACAGAATAATCTATACCTTTCCTTTGACCCCCCACGTATGTGGGATGCTTCGTGCATCGAGTTGCTCTATTTAATATTTTGTTGTACATAAGCAACAATGTTTTTGTGTTTTTAATAACAACATACCTAGTGTAATCCCACAAAGTGCGATATGGCGATGGTAGGTCTATGCAAACCTTATCTCTACCTTGGAGGTAGAGAGGTTGTTTCTGATAATACCTCTTTGGGTTAAATTTTATGAATAAATAAGAATAACCCACATCTTGAAAAAAGTCTTGCAATTACTGAAACCCCAATAACCTGGGTGAACAGAAATACTCAGTTAAAGTTTTCTGACTTAAATAATTATGAAGAGAAAAGGTTATAGAGGTTGAAAAAGCACTGATTGAGTCTAAGTATATGCCTTGAAGGTTCCCCCGGGCTTAGCTCACTTGGCAAAGGTTAAGGGATTTGAGGCTATAAGTTTGAGTCCTACTCCAAGTGAACGAAACGTAGTATTTAAGTGGAGAAGGGTAGAGGTGTGGGCCCACAAGTTTCGAAGACTGGTTTGTCCAAGGGGTTGACTCTAGATGGATTTCTCTGTATCAAATAAAGAAAGAAAAAATGTATATGCCTTGGGACACACTCATTGACAAATTAATATATATCCATCAGGGAAAATGGGGACAAGGAAATAAGTTTTTTTTTTAAAAATGAGTGGCAGGAAATTTTTAAAAATGCTCTCAGGAACACTTCCCCAAAACTCTCTCTCCTACTTTCTAGGAGAGAGAGTACCCTCTTTCCGGTAGGTCACCTGAGAACTACCAACCTCATCCTTCCCCTCAGCTATCTCCTTCTGCGATAGCTTCCTCCCTTCCTTTACCTCAGTTCCCTTCCACAGACATGGGGAAAATAGGATTTATTTCAACGCCGGTTTCAAATCATTCGATATTACCAGATGGACATCTGGCGAGGAAGTCTGGTTTGATTGGGTGGAGTGAAGTAAAAACATGATGAGAAGAATAACTCTCAGCAAAAAAGTGATGGAGTGGATTTGTTTTGTCCTGAAAGAAGCCTCAAACGACAACAAGAATCTTGTGAGGGGATGGAGAATGAAGGACCAAATGGCAGAGTATTTTAGTACGGGGAAGTTTAATGCTCACGGAAGATTTATGAGTCTTTTGTCTCTAAAAGGAGCAGACAAAACAATAGTTATACTGCCAGAAGCATTCAATGCTGGTTGGAAAGACATTGCACTCAAGATAGGAAACTTCATTAATTACTCACCACCAAGAACATTAAAAGCTCCTCACAGAATGGTTGATACTAACCTGCCGTGTGCCAAGGTCGTTGAGGACAGTAAATGGCAGTCACATATCACTGAAGTTCCAGAAAGCAAAAGACAGGAGGATTCCACTACTGCTACAATTGAGTATGGCAGAGGTTTGCTTGGAAGATGTATCACAGGAAACTTCGGCAATCTTGGCTCTGAGATGCCTACCCTCTCCGAGGTTAGGAAATGGGCATCGTTAACTTGGAAGAAAGCTTTTGGGGTTAACATCTATGAGATGATAACCAATACCTTCCTTTTTGAATTCCCCAATAGGAATATGGCTGAGCAGATACTTCAAGGCGGGTGGACCGGGAAGAAATCTAGGGTTTGGTTGGAATGGTGGAACCCTATAGCTGGGTGCACACCGGCGGCACAGAAGAGCAAAACGACTTGGATCAGAGCGATTGGGCTACCTCTTCACTTATGGTCGCATGAAATTTTCCGACAAATTGGAGATCTTTGTGGTGGCTGGAAATCGACCGAGGAAGAGACTGAATTGAAGAATCACCTGAAATGGGCTCGAATCGAAGTATCACCTGAAATGGGCTCGAATCGAAGTAAAGGGGGATGGTCGTAACGTTCCAAGTGAAGTAACTATCTCGAAAGAGGGTCTAAATTTCTTTAGCCCGATTTGGGCGGAAAGGAAACCTAGTTTCGAAAGAGCTTCGGTGGTGATTCCGGCGCCTGGAGACGAAAAAATCAATGGCACGATCAAGAATTTTGTCCAGCGGTCCTTAGAGCCCTATGAGGTAATAGACTCTGTTGGACAGTCGACAACTTTTGACCGGAGGGGTCAGGGTCACGTGGGGGTGGATATTTCAAATTTTAAACCCCACGTGGGGTCACGTGAGGAGCATGGGAATTATTTGGGAGATACACTGCATTCTTTGGGCCATTTCGACAGCAATAATTGTATTGGGCCTGATCCAGCCCAATTTATTTACAATAATATTGTGGAGGAGCCCGTTAATGAAAGAAGGGACATGCTATTAGTAGAACTCATGTCGAGCAAGGCCCATTGGTAGGGAAGTCAAAGTTAACATCACCATCCTTCCATTGAATTTTGGGTTCACTCTTGCAAAAGAAAAGACTGAGATACTACATTGATTGTGATTATCATGCTTCTTGCTTAGCTGGGTCCCTTTTGCACACAATTCGGGTTGAGAGTTCCTCCTATTTTGTTATTTTATGTTCAACTCTTATCATACTTGAATATCCTTCTTCTAATGTAGGATTTATTTCCCTTCATGTTTGTGCGACAAAACAAACCATATTTCTAACTGCAGCCTATCAAACCACTAATACTAATTTTGTTGCTTCTTGCTTGCCTTGGTTACCCTTTGAGTGCACAAGTAGAGTTAAGAGTTCCTCTTTGATCCGTGTAATTTCTATGTTAAATACTTGCTATGTTTTTAATATCCTGCTCTTAGTTGTGGTATGTGTTGACTTTCATGCTTGTGCAGAAAACCATGTTTCTAAATGTACTGTTTGAATAGCTAACGCTAACATATTTATGTGATTTTGAACAATTTCAGCAATGTGGGCAAAGAAAAATAGTGTTGGAAAGGAAGAGGTTGCAAAACTTGTCGATGGAATTTACAGGTATAAAACAGCCCTGGTCTTGAGTACACTTAAGTAACAGGAGAAAGAGACATATAGGGATTTATGGAGAAATAAGCTTGTATTACTTCTTCATGTCAAACTTACTTTTGCATCAGTGGCACATGATTCTGTTTAATTCATTTCGTCTTTGTTGACTTAGATGAAGCAGACAGATAATTTTTTACCTTGTAGACTTTACTCAGGAATTCTTTGTTTTTTTGCTTCTTCCAGAAAAATGCAAGTGTCTGGGGCAACTGACCTAGCATCTAAGTCACAAATTGTCTCAGATAGCAGTAATGTAAAGTTAAAAGAGGAAATTGAAGATACTTACCAGATGAAGATTCGATGTACCTGTGGAAGCTCGCTACAAGCTGAAACAATGATTCAGGTATTACTTATACACAGGATACATGCCAGAAGTATCCTGTGTATTGCCCTGATTGAGGAAAGGCTCCTCTAATGTTCAGATTATCTTTCAAAGAAAATGTGTAGTAAATTTTGTATGCCAAGCATCTTCAATTTGTACAAGGTTTTTCTCCTCTAATTTAGGCCTCTACCAATACTGAGATATTTGAGATGTTTTATTGTTGACCTTTGTTATATTCTATGAGTATGATCAAAGTTTCAATATGGGCATATCTTCATCTTCTTCATCGCTGCATGGCTGTGATTTTCAGCAGAAATTATGTGTTCATTATTCTATTTCTGTTGCAGTGAGGGGTATATGCGTTCCTTGTATGTGATGATGTATCGATATATGGTGTCAGCCCTAGTATTTGAAGCTTCTGTTTCTTTTTATTTAATACACTTCATTTTGTGTCTAAAATGGAATTTTGCATGCAGTGCGAAGATATAAGATGCCGCACATGGCAACATGCGAGCTGTGTCATCATTCCAGATAAGCCCACGGAGGGGGGTTCTCTAATTTTTCCTGAAACTTTTTACTGTGAATTGTGCAGATTAAGTCGTGCAGACCCGTAAGTTGTCACTTATTCTTCTGTTTACCTTGCTTCATCTGATTTTCTTAACCACAGGATGTTACAATGCAAGTACATTCTGTTTTTGTCTTTGTTAAACACCATAGTCCATACAGTCATGGATATTCAATTATGCTTTCTTCCTTTTTTCCTTTTGGGGTTTGGTGGTTGCAGTTGTGGGGAGAGGGGTGGGAGAATTTGGCTTTAAAGAGCCTGTGGATTTTTCTCTGTGACAGAACGAGTTATTGCCACTTCATATTTATATCCTTGTTGTAGGTCTGATATCCTTATGAATAGGAATAAGATGTTCAGGCTTTTTTGAGAAGGGAGCTTTTCTGCTAACTTGGCTATTATTTGGTTTTGTTAATTTATCACTGTTACTAGATGTCGATAAGCTCTGTACATAAAATGTGGGTGCTAACCTGGGATTGCCAGTGTGGGATTAAAATCTTAAAGGAGAGGCTGGCGTTTATTGTACTCAGAGCTGACGCTTCATTTTCGATGCATATAGATACTTAGGTCATGCCTCGTTTCTTACATGATCTTTAGTGCTTTGACCTTCACTAATGGAATTATCTATATGCAGGTTCTGGGTGACGACGGGAAACCTTTTATATCCTGCTAAGTCGGCTATCACTAGTGTACCTGTAGATAGGTGAGTTACTTGTATCCTGTTAGTCTTGTGAAGCTATTATGTCTAAAAATAGGTCTGCTGCTGTTCCTTCTTGTTGGGTTTAAGCTTACATTGTTTATATTGTTAATTTCTTAAAAGCAATTTTTTTTTTTCTTCCAATAATCCAAAAGCGCAACAAATGTGACAAGGTCACGAAGTGAAAAGCAAGAAGTGAGGCACGTAGTTTTGGACAATTTAAAATATGATACATATATGAATGTAGTAATTAGGCAGGACATGACCCAACTACAACTTACCGAGGACATGACCCAACTACAGCTTACCGAGGACATGACCCTAGATAGGAAGGTATGGAGGTCGAGGACTAGGGTAGAAGGTTAGTAGGTAGTCGAGCGTTGTCTGGTTACCTTATTATTACTCTCATGCTATCGTATTCTTCGATCTTAGTATAACCTGTTGTTTCCTTTGCTTCAGCATCGTGTTATTTGTTGTTGCTACTATTCTCTTCTTCAGACTCTTCGCTACTGCATTTACTGTATTTGCTGTACGAACTTGATTTTTTTTTTGATGTGTTACTTGAGCCGAGGGTCTATCGGAAACAACCTCTCTATCTTCCCAAGGTAGGGGTACGACTGTGTACACACCACCCTCCCTAGACCCCACTTGTGGGATTACACTGGGGTTGTATATGAATGAATTTAGTACTATAGTAATAACATTTCAGTTAAAATAACTGATCTAGTGCAATAATGTCGATATTAATCCAACTTATCAAATTTGAGATTCAAAGAATTGACCGCTTCTTGCTGTGATCACTTTCCACGTCATTGTTTGAAACACGCACTTGTGTAAAGTGCATAGCTTTTCCCATGAAGTGATGAGTGATGACCCCTTGCTTCACATTGCTTCGTTGCTTTAATCGAAGAAGCTATGGCTTTTAATGGCACTGCCTTGAACTGTGTCAACAAATTCAGAGCAGACAGTTTTTCATGCCTGTTTTGGTGGTTATTAAGAAAGGAGAATTTTGTTTCTTTTCCCTCGGACAGACGGGATATGATGGGGTTTGGTTCTAGCAAAGGGGCCATTCCATTTCCGCCTTCATTGTCTGATGCAGAAAAGAGGCACAAAGACGGAAATAATAGGACAAGATCGTATCTTTATCTCATTTAGTGATGGGTTTGGTATTTGAGTGATCAAAGCATTTTGAAATGGGGTCATGGCATTAGTTTAATCTTGCATCTTGTGTGTATGCAAAGTTAGTATATCATTAAATGACAGATCTTCTGTTTGTATTTGTATCTACACCATGTTAAGTCCGAATTACCAGTTAAACATAAAAAATATCTGAAAATGTAAGATTGACATCATGTAGAAATGGGTTACTAATTTGAATCACATTCAGTTAAATCCAAGTCATATTGAGTATTTAATGTAGGGTACATACCCCATGAACTTGTCCCGAATTTTCAACTACATACCTAAACTTTGCAGGGGTCTTAGTATCCCCTTAGACTTCTTTGAAGCAGAATAAATACTTGCTTTCTATGGACAGCCAGATTTCGTGTTGAGTGTTGAAATAAACGTGCCTCACACGTGTATTTTACCGTTTAAATTTTTCAACACTTTTTTCTCTCTTCTTTAAGACCTTCACTATCACAACAATGCCCATTTTTCCATGCACTATGCAAATACACAAGCCACCATCTTCATCCTTCACTCCTGACACCCCACAACATCTCAATCACCAATTGTCCATATCTAAAGCCCCATCCCGTTCTTCTTCCTGTACACACCCATTGTTAACCATGCACAATAAACCACCCAGCAAAACGCGCATTGGCATATCCACCACAATACCTTCACCACACCCCAGCAACCCACCTCTCATTTCACTTCAAAGCCCCACCTTTTCCTTCACTGCCATAACCAACATCCGTCCACATGGACACAGACGCCATTCACAAGAAGATTCTCCCCATTTCCATATTGGAGCTCCTTCTATATAGTTTTCTGACCAATTGATTTTCCACTTGACCAAGTCCTCAGAATCATTTTAGATCCTATTCAAGGGAGTTTTTGGAGGGGTGTTGTAGAGAATAAAAAGGAAAGAGAAAGCGCTCGCCGGAGAAAACTTTTCTGGTCGAAGTTTTTGGGTCGATTGTTCTTTGTTACAGATCTGAGTTTAAGGGGTTTTATGAGGAGTTTTTGAAAATAAAAAGAGAAAGGGATGGAGGAGATTGAAGGGTAATCGCCAGAAAACCTATTACAACCAGGTTTTGTTTTCTTTTCTCGAAAGTTTGTGTCGCCGACAATGGTTATTCCGGCAGAGAGAATGTGAAAAAAAAGATGAGCAAAAGGAAAAGAAATATTTTAAATACAACTAAAAAAATTAAGAATATTAATGTTATTAAAAAAATTAAGAATATTGTATCTTAATTTGATGTTGAGGGAGAAGAACACTAATTAAAATGGAGAGAAATAATAAAAACAGTGGGACAAGTTGTGTAGTTGTGGGAAAAGCAAAGTAATACCACAAACTTTAGGGGTGTAGTTGAAAATTGGGGGCAAGTTGAAGGGGTGTTTACGCATTATCCGTTTAAGTATATGACTTCCTTTGCTACGTTCCCCCTCTTTATGTTGGTTTGTGATATGTATTTGTGTATTTTGTTAAGTTGTAATCACAAAATATGCTGGGTGTTTGAAGTATGAGGAACAGTACATCTAATTTTTGGTATGAAATTGGATTGATTTCTTAGCTCTTTCGAAATTAGATTTACATTAGGAAACTGCAAAAGATACAATAACTTACAACTTGTTATGGTTAAAACATCTAAAATATATTTGACAATCAGTCAAAGAAAAAATGTTTGATTGCTCAAATAGTAATAATGATGTTCTTTTGGGGCGAAGGAGTATTCTTTTAAAACTGATTGTAGACATATTAACTCAGTAGGGGGATTTATTGTGTTCTTTCTGGGCATGGTTTAAACGGTTCTTCTTTGTCTCTTCATGCTATAATTTGAAGGGGAGCATGCTTAACCCAGAATGTTGCAGAAGAAAGGTTTCATGGTGAGTAATAGATGTTATCTTTCGGGAGAGGATCTGGAATCAATCAATCACTTTTTTATTCACTGCGGAGTGGCTAAGCAGTGCTGGGAGCGCTTCCTAAATCTGTATCGTGTAGTCTGGGTGATGCCTTCAGATGTTAGAAGTCTACTAGAAGCTGGATGGGCAGAAGATCACAAGTATCCAGAAACAGTTTTTGAGGATAATCCCTCTGTATTTTCTGGACCATTTGGAATGAGAGGATAGTGCTTGCTTTGAGAACAAGAAGCACCATATTTTTAGAGTCAAGAACTTGCGTTTTCAAAATCTGTTTTTCAGTGCGAGAGGAATCTTCTAGACAATATGCATCATCAGTATATGTATTTCTTCGTTTCACTTGGGAGTTGTGTAACTTCAACTTATTGTAGGGATGTTTGTTTCTGTACTTTTATGTACCTTCTTGGTACTCTTATTAATAAAACTTTTACCTTGTCAAAAAAAAATGATTTTGCCTTTTTAAACTGCTTGTTCTATTGTGAACATACTGTCATTTTCATATTGACGTTATATTGTGGTGGTGCAACTATGGAATCCATTTGTGAATCACTTTTTTTTTAAAAATTTCAGCACAAGCCCAATGCAAAGGATTGAGAAAACATTTCAACTCACTAGAGTCGACATGGACTTATTGGCAAAGCAGGAATACGATGTTCAGGTTGGTTGAGTAATGCCTTGGCCTTAAGCAGTTATTGTGTATTCATGGTGTCTGTTTTGTAAAATTTCAGGCTTGGTGCATGCTTCTCAATGACAAGGTACAATTTAGGATGCAGTGGCCTCAGTATGCTGATCTGCAGGTCAATGGTATGCTCTATTCTGTCTTGCTTCATTTATATAATCTTGATCCGCGTGGAATTAAGTGCTGAAAGTATATCTTTCTCCAGTAATTCGTTCTGGGTCCAGCAACATATTATGTATATTATGTGTTAGATATGTTTCTTCTCTCCAATGCAAAGGCTCGGTCAGCCTTGATGTAGAATATGCAGTTGTAGATCTCACAGGCACAAGCTAACTTTAACAGTGTTTTTGACTTTTATTTTGTACTCTCAGGCTTTTTCTGTCTTTGTTCTTGTTTGTTTTCCCCAAAAACAATCTCTATAAACATGATAAAAAACTGATTCACACTTCTAATTTTGTTAAAGATTTTTTGGCCATTTCAGTAATTTTTATAATATTTGAACCAACAGGAGTTCCAGTACGTTGCATAAATAGACCAGGCTCACAATTATTGGGTGCAAATGGTCGAGATGATGGCCCAATAGTGAGTATTCATTTATGCGTACTTTTCTATCTTTCTAGTTTTTGGGAGGGGCAGATTAATTGTACATATATGTGCTGCTCGTGGTTGCCTAAGGAAAAACTGTCCGTGCCTATACTTTTTAGTTGTATTTGATGCTCTCTACTTTCCATTTCTTGATTTTTGTATTGACATATCTGCAGAACAGCCTTTGTTTTCATGAATGTTTCTCTCAAGTTAATGTCTTGCTGTTTTGACAGATCACACCATGCTCCAGAGATGGAATTAACAAAATTTTGTTAACAGGATGTGATTCTCGTATCTTTTGCTTGGGAGTGAGACTTGTAAAGCGTCGTACTTTCCAACAGGTAGTCAAATTTCTCCAATTACACGTGTTTGTTTCAAAAACTATTACATATTAAGTATTTCGGAGAAGCTTGTGATTTTGTTGTGGAACGATTTATTGTGTATATTATCACTTTGTCTCATCATCTTTTCTCTTTTATAGTATTGCACCTTAGCTGGTTTATGTGTTTCTAAGAATTGTGCACTATATCTACCCTAATGAGCAGTAACTGCTGTTACTTCTGGGATTCTCAAAGACTAGTCAGAGGGCTTCTGTTTCTCAGACATGTCTTGAAGTAGGCTCAGGCAACTGCATTGCTACTTGTCTCTTGAGCAAAGTTCATTTGGGGGATGTGATTTGGCTATATGTAGTTGTAGTTGAGTTTTTTTTTTTTTTGGTAAAAGCTATCTTCTTTATTTTTATAGCCCCGACTCGTAGTATATTTCTGATGGCTTTCCATCTAGGTTGACTAATAATAAACATGTACATGCGCCTGGGTCCTGCTGTATTGACCCTTTTATGGTGTCTGAATTAAATTTTGTTTTCTTTTTAGATTCTCAATATTATCCCTAAAGAGCCTGATGGTGAGGTATTTGATGATGCTCTTGCTCGCGTTCGTCGTTGTGTTGGTGGTGGGACTTCTACTGAAAATGCTGACAGCGACAGTGACCTCGAAGTGGTTGCTGATTTTATTCCAGTCAATCTTCGATGCCCTGTAAGCAAATTCCGACGTTGTAATCTTCTTTTTTCCACTGCCCTTTTCCGGTGTTATTATGTTTAATTATTGCATCATCTCTACTCCACTTTCTTGTGGTGTTAGTCTTCTCTTCCATGTATTCTCTCTCATTGCCAAAAGAAGAAAGTGATTGATATTTAAAATTTGGCATTTTCCTAATGAGTTCCACTATCTTCGCATTAGTAGCTGCTAAGATGCTATGGTTACATCACACATTAAATTTTTTGTTATTTATGGGATATATCTGTAACCCCCCCCCCCTCCCTCTTCCCATTTTCGTTTGGTTTAAAGTAGAGCAATTGTATTGCATAAGTTTTCAGCATTATACATGATTTTAGGTTTTCATTTGATTGTTGAAACGTATTTCTTCAAAGCATAGACTTTTCTGTTTTTGAGGCATCACCTTATCAAGTCAGATGATGGATGACGAACTAGCAGAGGATGTTAATAGATGTTGTTTCTCCAGCACCCAGAACTTTAGCTTAGTGAAAAGAGTACACGATGTGTGGTGTAGGCACATAACGCACATCGCGAGTTCAAACGGATAAAAATTGGTACTTAAATGGAGAAGGACCGTGTTTTGGAAACCCCCCCCCCCCCCCCCCCAAAACAAAATAAAAAATAAATAAGGAAAGAAATATATTGTCGACTCGCCTCGTAATTCCAGCTCCTCCTGCTATCATGTGGAAAGGGGAGATATTGTTGTTCCTATCTTAAATATGAATAATTTGCTTCCATTGGATTCTTGCATGTTTACCGCTTTGTGATGCAGCATGAATCACATTATGATTTTCTCGTGTGCATCTATGTACAGATGAGTGGTTCAAGAATGAAAGTTTCTGGAAGATTCAAACCTTGTGTACATATGGGCTGCTTTGATCTTGAAGTCTTTGTTGAAATGAATCAAAGGTCGAGGAAGGCAAGTAACTAGGCCCCAGGTTTAAGTGTCTGTCAGGCTTAGATAAAAATCTCTGTTGTGTCTGCTGTTATTTAGTAACAAATATTATTGATATGATGCAGTGGCAATGCCCTATCTGTCTCAAGAACTACTCTCTGGAGCATGTCATTATAGATCCATATTTCAATCGGATCACTTCTCAGGTATGGGTAGTAATTACTTGTGATTGTACACTGTTTTAATCTTGTTGTTTATTATTCACTTGCAAGGTATGACTAGTTTTGCTTGTGATCTAACTATTTAACCTCATTATTCTTTTTGTGTTTCTTGTTTTGGTTTTTCTGGTGCAGCTGCGAACTTATGGAGAAGAAGTGTCAGAAATTGAAGTGAAACCTGATGGTTCTTGGCGTGCAAAGTCAGAAGGTGATCGAAGGAGTCTTGGGGATCTTGGACGGTGGCACTTACCTGATGGGACTCTCATTGAATCTCAGGATATAGAGTCGAAACCCAAGCCTGGAATTCTTAAGCATGTTAAACAGGAAGGAGGCTCTGAAAGCCACAGTGGACTTAAAGTTGGGTTGAAGAAGAAAAATGGTTTGTGGGAAATTAACAAACCTGAAGATATGCAGACATTTCCATACGGAGATGGAGTAAGAGAGAACTTTGAAAATCATATTCAAAATATCATTCCCATGAGCAGCACTGCCACTGGGAGTGGCAAGGAAGGTGAAGATCGCAGTGTTAATCAGGATGGTGATGTTAACTTTGACTTCCCTACCAATGGGTTTGAGCTTGAAACCATTTCTCCAAATTTTGTTCCAGCATATGGTTGTAATGACCGTAATCCCCCAGCACCAGCTAGAGAGGCTCAAGTTATTGTCCTTAGTGATTCTGACGAAGAAAATGAGCCACTTAGCTCTTCTGCATCCATTTACAATAACAACCACACTGATGCACCTATAGTCTCTTTTGCGGGTAGGCCTAAAGGAATTTCAGATTCTTGCAATGATGACCATGCACTTGTTAATGATGGGAATTCATGCCTGGGGCTGTTCAATGCAAATGATGATGAATTTGGGATGAATATGTGGCCTTTGCCTACTGTTAACCAGGGGGGCCCAGGCTTTCAGCTATTTGGTTCAGATATGCAGCAGCGTTCTATTAACTATGCGAGCTCTATCAATGGCTACTCGTTGGCTGCAGATACTGGCATTGGATCTTGTTCTATTCTTCCTGAATCTTCTGTTGGTCGTACGAATGCTGAAATGAGTGATGGTTTAGTTAATAATCCCCTATCATTTGGAAGTATTGATCCCTCACTTCAGATATTTCTTCCTACTAGACCATCGGATGCATCAGTTGAGGCTGATGTGGGGCATCAGCCAGGTGTGTCAACTGGCGTTCATACTGAGGATTGGGTTTCACTTAGGCTTGGTGCAGGTGGGGATTCTGCAGTTGCAAATGGGTCAAGCTCAGGGAAGCCGTCACAAACCAAAGTCTCTTGCTTGGACTCATTGGCTGACACTGGTATTTCCCTATTTATAGATATTTTGTGTTGGAGATTAGAAAGAGAAAGCTGGGAAATGTCAACATTCACATTACATATGCATTTACACCGTGGGCTAGTACTTTTAATTGCAAACAAATATAATTTAGGGTAAATAGACCACAATTATTTGTTCTGTGACTAGTCATGTTTGGATGCATAATATGATAAGTTGAGAACTCTAATATGACATGCACGCACCTAGAGTAGTTTTGCGGAACTCCCATGCTATTATTACCTTTTTAAGTAGTTCCCAATGTGCATGATAGATGTTATATGTGAGATAAGAGATGTCAGAAGTATTCTTCTTCCTTTGTTCTTCTGTCGAAGTTACCTGAACCTATTTAATGATGCTACTCTATACACAGCTTCATTGCTTCTTGGTATGAATGACGGAGTATCAATGAAGAGCGGTAGAGAAAGATCAGATGGTCCATTTAATTTTCCTCGCCAACGTCGTTCTGTAAGACCGAGATATTATCTACATATTGATTCAGACACTGAATAGGGAGCCAATTGCACATAGGAGGAATAATGGTTACTTCTACTGCAAAAGTGAGGATTCAACCACATGATATCTTGTAAGATCTTCGCTGCATAGCTTGGTAATCTATCTTTTTGGCTTGGAGAGGAACATGCATCTACCAACTGAGAAACTGACTTCAACTCTTGTGCTGGAAATTTAGGAGTTCTGATTGGTGAGTTCTCAACCCTCCAGTTTTTGTATTCTATTGTCTGGACTCGGAATCCCCCAATCCCATACCCTCCTTTGCATTATGAAGAGGGCCTGGCCATATTCTTCTCTCTCATTTTGTGGATGATTCCTTGCAAGTGAATTGTACATTTGGATAGCTTGAAAATAGGGCAAGCTAATTGTACATTTGAATAGTTTAGCTAGATTTAAAAAGTTCTAGCAACACCAGTTGGTAATTACCGCTGGATGTACAGTAGCAAAAGAAGGGAGCCATTTATTCATTCAGAACCCCCTCTTTGCCTCATATGAGGAGAGGGGCCTATAGACTGTAATTCATAATACATAAAGAGTAATTTATAGACTAGCATTTTCATATTTGTTTTTCTCCTGTTGAGTACTCCTATAGTTAATCATTGAGATATGGGAGTTTTTAAATCTTCCTTGAGATATTCAGAGTATAAGTTTCAGCCAAGAGAAACTTGTACTAATAGTGGAATATGTGTGCTAAAGTGCACCATTGATGCCCCTGGCGCTTTGGTTTAGTGGTAAGGACACTTACTATAGGAAGCATACCTCTTTACTACAGGGGTAATAGGACCTCACATAATTTACGGGATAAATAATAGGGAAGAATTAAGTTCAAAGGAATAATAGGACCTTCGTATAATTTAAGTGGGTAACTGATTATTCACCATATTAGGGGTTTCTTATGCCATATTCCTAAAAATTTCCTTGATGACATCCATTGGCTTAGCACGTGAGACAGAAAAGTGCTCATATCTAGGGTAAACATGTTTTCTACTTTCTCATATTTTGTCCGTAAACAAATTTTTAAAAAATCAAGAAAATGATTTCACTAATAAAAGTATGGAAAACAAATTCGTAAGTGCATTCCAAACTCATTGCTACTTGCCTATCCTATGCCCTAACTCCAACCCTAGTATTTTCTTAGATTACATTACAAATATTTTTGAGATGATACTTTTTTTTATTTACTTATTCAATTTTTTAAAAATAATTAAGTAAATCACATATTTGGCAAAGAGATATTTCCAAAGAATATTTTCTACGAAAAACATTCTCCTTTCATATTAAAAAAATATGGATAAATTACCTAAAGAGCTAAATATCTCTGCTATATCTACTATTTTTTTTATCAGTTTATTTTAATTAATATACCATATTTTATTAGAAACTTTATTTATTTGCATCAGATACATGATCAAAACAGATCCCTTCTCCAATTTACGCTCCTCCCAAATTCAAACCCCTCAAATCACGGTTAATCTATCTTCGCCCTCTTCCTTCTCCTCTTTTTCCTCTCCTAAAAGTAAAACCTCATATTTTTTCCCTCTTCCTTTTCTTCCTCTGCTAAAAGTGAAATCAAGTACTAGTAAATATTAATTTTCTTGGGGAAATTGTTTTCGACGTCCGGCGACGGTAAGAGTGATTTTGAGAACTTGATTGAGCGAAAATGGAGGAGCTATGACTTCTAGGTTTCCGATGAGAGCGACAAAGGTGGCGGTGGTGGTGCTGACATCGGAGACGATTTTGAATGCTAATTTTTCATCTACAATTCAATTATTCATCTATAATCTAATTTTTCATCCACCATTGTTGATAATTTAATTTTCAAATTACATAATTCTTTCATTTATAAGATTTTGGCCGACAAAAATGGTGCAAACAATGATTTTGTTAGCAGAGATCTGATGATGTTTGACATGGGTAATTTGGGGGTGTTCATCTAGAATGTGATGTATATAGAATGTAATTTTTTGTTTATGATATAGATGAATGTACCTGCGTACCCATGTATCATAGTTTACTAATTCATATTGAATATGAAACTTGGTGTTTGTTCATGTACATACAAATGTATCTTTGTCAGATCTGTGCTTCTTCTTCATCATCTTCTTCTTCTTTTAAGCATGTATCTATATTGGATACATGTATCAAAAGTTTTGATGGAACAACTTGATACTAGATATATGTATTTTAGATTCATTGTATGAAATTTATATTGAATATATCAAATTAATACTGGATACACTAGATTAAATTGATTATAAATGCATCTATTTGGGATATAATGTATTAAATTGGTACCAGATACATCAAAATAATATTAGATACATATAAACACATACATGAAATTAATATTAGATATATATAAATAAATACATGAAATTAATACTAGATACATATAAACAGATAAATGAAATTAATACTTGATACATATTAAAATATACATAAAATTAATACTAGATGCATATAAATAGATACATGAAATTAATACTTGATACATATAAAATGACACACTAGATGAAATTTGATGAATGTATGTGTATCATTGACACCAGATGATTATAGATACATCAAATTAATAAATTTTTTTATTTTAAAGAGTAATAAAATAAAAGTAATCAGATTACATAACCAAGATATACATGTTTCTTATATTAATGAAGTTAATGAATTTATTATTTTTTAAAAATAATAAAATAAAATTAATTAAACATAAATACATGCCTTGATTTTCGCCTTATATTAAGAGATTTGATTAATTAAAATTTTCATAATATGTTGTATGTATCTCCTTGATTTTCGCCTTATATTAAGAGATTTGATTAATTAAAATTTTCATAATTAGTTGTCCATGTATCTGAGATACATACAACATGCGTGAGAAAGGGATGTATCCGAAACTTTAAAAATGATAAAAAAATATAATTATGTAAACTAATATTTAAGGAAGTAATTAAATCCTAAACATGTAACTTTGTGTTGTTTACCCAAAAAATATAGGTAATGAAATGCGTGAGACTAAGTCATGAAATGCTAGGAGGGGGATACAACGATAAAACTAATTTTCTTTAGATAAACTAAGTTAAGAGTCTGAAAATGTGGTTAAGAACTCGAGTGGACATTTGGGGTGTTCGGTATGTAGTAAAATATTTTTTGAAAAATATTTTTTAGTTTTATCATATTCGATTGGTCAAATATTTTGAAAAATATTTTTCTAGGAAAATAAGTTTCTTAAAAACGAGGAAAATGAGCTCCCTAATGAAAGTAGGGAAAACAAGTTCTAGTAGTGAAATTCCACATTGATTGTGTACTCTCCAGTCCCACTCTCAACACACCTCATACTTCACCCACCATCCCGACCATCCCACACCCTACCTCCTCACCTTCATCTCCTATAGTATTTGTCTAAATTATATACAAATACTTTAGAATAATAAATTTTATTTACCTATCAAACACAGAAAAATAAGGAAGAAATCAATTAATTTTTTAAAAAATATTTTTCATGAAAAATATTTTTCTTCATACTAAACAAACCCGAACTTGATCTTGATTGAAGCTTAATCAAAAAAAGTTATTTGAAATTTTGGTCCACAAAAGTATTTGAAAGTTATCCGTTATTGACACAATTATCAACCGTAATCATTGACGAGACGACTTACACTTAAGTCACATGACTCACACATGATATGAACTTAAATCTCTTGTAAAATCACATGAAATTCTAACCTAATTTCATGGGTAACACATTTGAATTAGTTGATTATAAATAGCGGATAAATTTCAAGTGCTGAAATTAATTTATAAATAAATAGTTTTGTATTTCGATATAAGTATTGAAATTATTAATAAAGAGATGATGTGTTTGGTAAAATAGTGTTCTTTTATTAGAATAATTAAAATATCCTTAATTTTTTTGTAAAGAATTATAAATTTAAAAGTATTTTGCAAATAAAATGAGAAAGCTAGAAGTTTTAATTTGGAAAAGATATTTTGAGACAAAAAATATAAGGATAAAATAGTAAAATACTTGATCAAATTAAAAGAGTTTATAAGCTGAAGTCATAAGTTAATGATGATCAACTTATGACTTTTTATTGATTTTAGCTTATAAGCACTTCGCTTATAAATATTTTGGTATTTATTAAATACGTAAATAAACTATAAAAAATGCTTATAAGTCAGTTGACCAACTTATAAGTTTATTCACACATCCTCGTAGTGCGAAAAATATATATTAAAAATGCAACAAAAACAAAAAAAATATTTTATGAAACACATAAATCATGAAGCAGAATAAAATATGTATGATAAAGATGTTACTTTTATCAAATATCGATAATTCTAATGCTAGATCTGCACGTATATTACCTTAAGTGCTCGAAATTATACAATGATTCATAACATACAAATCTTTATCCACACCCCGCACAAACAACTTTCATGTAATAATTAACATGAACAACTCATGTATTATAATCACATTTAGGTGTGACAATAAATATGAAAATATAAAGAACGTGTACCACAAATGTAACAACTAAACATGTAATTTACATACGCATAGATCGTATTATTATACTAACATTAAGTACGATGCCTATAACATTATTTCTAGTATGATAGGATGCTCAAATAGTCATGACACAAAAAGTAGCAGATAAAACATGTATGTCTACAATAACCTATACCTCATATATATATATATATATATATATATATATATATATATATATATATATATACTCATCATCTCACATATAGGCTACCTTAGTATACGTAAGTTTCGTTTGGCCATGAAAATCAAATACAAATTGGAGTGGGAGTTGTGTTTGGCCATGAATATAAATTGGAGTTGTTTTTGAATTTTTGTAAGAGAAGTGGGAGTGAAAATAAGTTTTCAAAGTCCAAAATTTAACTTGAAATTAAATTCTGAAATTATCCAAATTTTTATGGTCAAACACCATCTCCGAAATTTAACTCCAGAAAAAAAATAAAAAATTTTCATGGCCAAACACCCACATAATATATGTAAAATAGTATCAACTTGAATGTTTTTTCATTGAGATCAAATCCTCAATTTACCTCAGTCTGAGTAACTCTAACCTTCCCGAACCACCATTCCTCGCCCCGAATTCTCCAAATACACTTGTACTATTTAAAATAGCACTCTATGAGGTCAGACAAATTTATTTATACCAATTTCATATTTTAGTCTAGGTCGAGTAAAAGTCTACTCAAAAAGTCAAATTCAAGCCCCTTGATTAAACACCAAAATAATTATATTTTCTGCTTAGTCTTATATGTATAATTATATTTTAATTTTGACCCTGAATTAATACTCAAATTCTCAATTTAAGCTCTTCTAAACCTAGATTAAAATTTCCTAATTTCACCCTTTAAATTCATAATTTTAATGTCAAATCTAGCATATAATAATGTATAATCACTAGAACCAGGTGTAAGACATATTACCTCAATATTATATGATGATCTCGAATCGATTTCACCTTCTATTTGTACCTTTGATCTCCTAAAATTGAACTGGAATGTTAAAAATCTCAGACAATCACTTTTATCCTAGCTATTGTGACAATTGTGGTGGCTGATGATGCCCATATCCATCTCTCATTTAAGAGAAAGTGTACACAATCGTCACTAGTATAATTACCGTACAAGAGTAGAAATCGATCCCACAGAGAGTAGAACTATATTTTTTAACCCTGCAAGTATAACAATTCACTATTTATTTGCAAATTTAGTTAGTAAAATTGAAGTTTTTATAACGACAAAAGTTATTAATGATTATAACACGAATTAATAATTATCAAAATTTAGAGTTCAAATCAAGTAAGAAAAACCTTAGAGATGTGCATAATTAGATCTAAATATTACAATTGGGTAGTAATTTTGCTTCAATATTGATATTGACATGGGTAGGATTGATTTTGACTATATTACTGATTTCTCAATCCACTAATAAAATTCACCTCAGATTTTCTCAAACCCAAGGTGTACGCAATTTCAACCAACCAAATACCTCTAGTTAAACGCCCTATCTCTAGCAATAACCATTAAATAAATTTAATTCAAATCCTAGTTAGTAAATTTCTCCATTGATTCTCATCTTCTTTATCAAGCAAGACAAGTAATTAGAAGTTAATTAATATTTGCAATCTCTAATTCAATTAAATCATGAATAATTTATTAAATTTATAACCAATAATCAATAATTAAAACAAATAAATAATACCCAATCACAAATTTAAATTCAATATTACACACACCCAAGAGTGGAAGTTTAGCTAGACATAATTAGAGAAAGAGAAAATATACCATAAAGTTCTTTTTGCATATTAGCCATAATTGTATTTTCAAATTCAAAAGCTTCATAATTCTTCAATAATGACTAAAAAATTCAATAATGATGGTGAGAAAAAAAGGTTCTATTCTTTTTAGTACAAAAAGCTAAAAAAAGAAAAATTGAATGTACAGATTTTTAGAATTGTCCTTGAATTTTTTTAAAATTAACCAAAATTTTAGATAAAAATATCCCCGCTATTAATTATGCGGCTCATGTGCGGGTGCACGTGGACTTGTGCGGCCCGCACAAAACGTACAATATTTTCAGTTCACTATTTAGGTTGTGCAGTTCGAATGCGGTTCAAGTGTAGCCGCAAATGACTGTGTGCATCTGTACAATCTCAATTTTTTTTCAGTGTTTGTTCTTGTTTGCACTAGCACGTGTGATTTGTGTGCAGCTCATGTCGCACATGATCTTGTGTGCCTGCATAATGCTTATTTTTAGATTGTTTTTATTTTTCAACTCGTGAGCTTGATTTTTGTCCTTATTTCTTGAACTCTTTGGTTTTAATTTTCTGTTTTCAACATAGCTCTTGAATCCCTGTACATATGAAGATTGTAACATAAATATCACTTTGAAAATATGAGAATAAAGACAATAATTAATACTTAAGAACTCAATAAGTTGATGAGCCAACTTATCAGTAGCCAACTTCACAATTGCATCATCGTAATTGCGAGTGACCATCACATTGGCTAGCTTTGAAATTGCGAGAGTCATTTCGCAATTGTGTGGATAACCAACGTCCTTATTACATGTTGGGAGTTTGCTTCAGAACTGTAGTAAACTTATTTTTACTGCTTTAGTTGAATAAGACTTTGTCAATTAGTTGTTAGTCATGTGTTCTTGTTATTTAGGAGCTAGTTCTAAAAGTTAGTGATTTTATGAATTGTGACTTTTTTAACTTTATTTTATTCTTTTTCTTATAAATATAACCTGCATACATCAATAAAAAGTGTTCTTCTACTGATATACTTCTCTGCTTTCTCATATACTTTTGTTTTAAAAATTATCAATAATTAGTATCAAAGCCTTTTTTCTTGCGAGATCTGGGAGTACTCTCAGTGAGTGAGTGTTTCAAGTGAGTAGCACCACAATCAAAAGCATCAAAAATTCATACATGAAAAAAAGCTCAAGTCTTTCAGCAATGGCACCTCTAATATTTAATAATAATTTTTTTTATATGTGGGCGGTGTAGACGAAAGCCTATCTAGAAGCTTTAAATTTTTGAGAGGCAATCGAGGAAGACTATGAATTTTTTTCACTACCTGAAAATTCAACAATGACTCAACTCAGAAATCATAAGGACAAAAAATCAAAAAATTTAAGGCAAAAACGTCTTTTTGACAGCCTCTTCAATAATTTTCACTCGTATTATGTCTCTAAAATCAGAAAAAGCCACCTGAAGTTATCTCACAGAAGAATATGAATAAGGTAATCATATCAAAAGTATGCGGGTGCTGAATCTCATTATAGACTTTGAGTTGCAGAAGATGAAAGAGTCAGAAACTATTAAGGAGTACTCTGACAGGCTTATGAACATAGCAAACTGAGTAAGTTTACTTAGTTCTGTGTTTAAAGACTCCTATTATTGAAAAAATTCTGGTTACTGTACCTGAAAGATTTGAAGCCACCATAATCACTTTGAAAAACATCAAGAATTTGTCCAAAATTACTTTGATAGAATTATTGAATTTTTTTCGGGAACAAGAATAGAGAAGGGTTATTACAAAAGATGGAATTAAAGAGAAAGCATTGCCGGTCAAATATGAAGATAGTAAAAAATACAAAAAATAAAAAGAAGAAGAACAAGCCAACAAAAGGAGAACTAGCAACTTGTTACAACAACAAAAGCAAAGCAGGTAGCTTAAAAGAAAACTACCCTCCTTGTAAGCATTGTGGAAAGAATGGACAAGAGCCGTACAAGTGTTAAAAAAGGCCTGATGCTAAATGCAGTAAGAGAAACTAATTTGAGCACGAAGCAATCATCTGTCATAATAGAACTTAGCAGCATGATGCAGATGCTCAGGTTATTAATAAACAGAAAGCGGAATAACTTTTTCTCGTATCATATTTTGCAAGCAATGTTTCAAGCAAGTATTGGATGATTAATAGAGGATGCACAAATCATATGACTTATGACAAAAAGCTCTTTAAATATCTGAAGTCTACTGGAGTTGCAAAAGTCAGAATAGGCCATGACGGTCATATTATAGAAAAAGAAATGAGAACCATTACAATTGAAACACAATCAGATACTAAAATAATTTTTAATGTTCTTTATGTACCTGACTTAGACCAAAACTTATTAAGTATTGACCAATTATTAAAAAAAATATCTCAAATTATATTTTGAAGATAAACTTTTTTTGATTAGGGAAGCCTTAGGACAAGACTTGTGTAAAGTCAAAATGAGAGGTAGAAGTTTATCATTAAATTCATAGGAGGAGCAAGACTAGATGGTGTATTCAACAAAAGAAAATGATGTTGAGTTATAACATAAGAGACTCAGATACTATTATTATCAAGAACTTTTTAAAATGTAGAAATTGAAGATGATTGAGAACCTTCCTAATCTGAGGGTGAGTTTTACAAATTATCGTTCTTATCAATTGGAAGATAAAGTAGACTTTCATTCTCAAAGACAACTTAGAGTGTGACAAGAAAGTTGCAGTTGACTCACACTGATATTGTAGGACCCCAAAAGACTCCTTCACTTAAAGGTAGTCTTTACTACATTATTTTTATTGATGTCAAAGATAAAGAGCATGTAACGACCGGGTCTATCATTATGAGTAAACCATTTGTGTCAATTTTTAGAGTTAGAAAACTACGGGTTTGGGAGTTTGAAATTCTGGGCTAGGCTAGTCTCGGTCAGTTTTGGAGCGATGTATGGTCCTAGAGCAATCTGGGTAAGGATTGGGTTGCGTGTTTTAAATTGAGCTAGTTTTTCATTTAGCTAAGACATGAAGGAGTCCGGAGGACTTTTCAAAATCAAATTCGGGTAAGTAGAACTTCCAGTATCGAGGTCAATGTGAAGGGGTTGTTCCAGGACATTGAAAAAATAAGTGTGTTATAAAATGGGGCAATTTGAGGGACTTTACGACTTTTTGTTCCGTGTCAATCGCCGTAGCGGTTGACACACTTCCATAGCTACCTTCGCTATAGCGGAGAAAATACCGCTACAGCGGAAGTCAACGTCGGTCAGCCTCTGCCATAGTGGTCGACTCTGCTACGGTGGTACCGCTATAGCAGAGCGGACCGCTATAGAGGCGTGTGATGGAATTTAATGCAGAAACTTTTCCAAAATAGTCAGTTTTCAACAAAGACATTTTGGGAAAAGAACAGGGCAATTTTGGGTAATTCCATAAGTTTTTCACCATTTTTTGTCCTAAAGGTAAGATTTCTACTCCCCAACCTTCGTACTATATTTCCTACGCTTTAGAATTTCTAGAAGTGGAATTGGGAAAAGGTTTGGAATGACCTAGGAATGGAAGAATCCGGGGAAAAGGGGGATTCTAGGGTGCTAGAGTTCTTGGGTCTTGATTATTGATGATGGGTGATGATCAATTAGCCATAATTCTCTAAAAGTATCCGTAAGAATGATGAATTTAGGTGAATTAATGGTGGAAAATCTCGGGAATGAGTTGAATGATCATAGGTTGACCTGGGTATTGAGATTTTATATAATCCGGGTACTTTTGGGTCAGTAATGGATTATGGTTCATGCATATTTATTTCTAGACTAATAATAAGCAAGGGATCCTGAAAAGGGGAAAACTCCGGTTCAATAGAGCTTGAAATATTTTGAGGTAGGTGATGGTTATTGATTCCTGTATACACTGTATGTTTGTGTACTTTTGTCTAAGTGTTGTATGAGTTGCATGATTAAGGAATGATTTAGGAATGTCTAAGGGTCCTGTTATCAATCTTGTGAAATGAACTAGGTGCTGTTGCTTGTTGGTTTACAAGTTTGATTGTTCATTGTTTGTGACTGTGGATTCTGTATGACATTCGGTTGGCTCGGGTACCACGCCTGGTATGGAATACTAACGGTTGGCTCGGGTACCACGCCTGGTATGGGATAACAAATGGTTGGCTCGGGTACCACGCCTGGTACGGGATATTAACTGATTGGCTCGGGTACCACGCCTAGTACGAGTTTACTTATTTGCATTGTGCATTTGATTTTGGTTCCATGAGTGAACCGGGATGTGTTTATAATTTGTGATATTGCATATGGTCCTTGAGAGGTCGAGTTATGATTATTGGTCTGTGAGTTTGGTCTTGGTGTAGAACTGGTTGCATGTTTAACACTTAGGTGTTGTTTAGGGGGATCCCAGGGTGGGTCCGAGATATGTAAAATGGTATAATTATTGATTAGTATTGATGGTTGATCATTGTTATAAGAGTGGGTTACATGTGGGAACAAGCTAGGAAGAGACTTGTAGTCTAGGGATATCTGTTGGCTTATTTATATGTTTCCTATACTTCTACTTGGCTATTGTACTGTTTATATATTGCTTATTTGGAACTGGCTGATGATCCTACCAGTACATGATAGTTGTGTACTGATTCTGCATTTTCATATCTTTTTTGTGAGTACAGGAAATCTTCCGGCGGTTGACGCACGACCTCACCTGTAGGTCTAATGCATCAAGACATCAAGTGTGAGTTGTTTCAATCAATCTGCCTTGGTTTCTTTCGCACTAGTTGTAGCCCACTTGTTTCGGACATAAACTCTGCTTATTTACATTGGGGTTGTATCCCCGTATTCTAGATTTTTGGTAGTGTTTTGGTACGATGACTTTTAGGTTCTAGGGAGGGATTTCCGCAAGTTATTTATAATAGTGTTGGTTTTGGTTATTTATTGCTAGTTTACTTATTTGCACACTGGTTTTGAGCTGTTCGAATGATTAAGTTTGGGATCATTGATGGTTCTCTCACCCAGGGGTTGGGTAGGTGTCACTCACGACGGTTTGCATCATGACAAAGATGGTATCAGAGCCCTGGGTTCGTTGATCTTGTCATACCAAAATAGGTCTAGTAGAGTCTTGCAGAACGGTGCAGAGACGTCCGTACTTTTCTTCGGGAGGCTATAGGACTTTAGGAAAACTATCTCTTCTTTCTTCCTTCGTGCTATAACTTGATTCCAATTGATATCTGGTGATACAAATTGGTATCTGACTCTTTCACTCTTCTGTCCACAAATGGTTAACACAAGGAATAACGGAGCAAAACCAATGGTCCCAGCTGCGGGTTCGACGGTCAGGGGTAGGGACAGAGGTCGGGGCAGAGCCACACCCGCCAGGGGTAGAGCTCAAGCATCGGCAGGAGAGCGAGAAGAAACCCCTCCCCCACCTCAGGAACAAGTTGTCAAAAGAGTGGAAGTTGCTGTTGAGGATGAAGGGGTGCATGATGAGGTAGCACCGACTGGAGGTGCAGGCCTCCCCCTATTACTTCGAAGCATTTCAGCAAGTTTGGAACTTCCTGAGTGGTTTGGTTGGTGACGGAGCCATCCCCGCGAGTGTTGTAGATCAGGCTTTGGACACTCAGCCAACAGTTACTACGGTTCCTAGGATGGATGCAGCTTCAGGCACCGGTGACTTCTTCAGGCCAATGCTAGGCCCGGTAATGACAGGGAATGAACATGAGATGCTGACTAAGTTCCTCAAACTGAAACCTCCTACGTTTCAGGGTACTGATAAGGAAGATGCTTATGAGTTCATCTTGGATTGCTATGAAAGGTTGCACAAGTTGGGTATCGTGCGGCAATATGGGGTTGAGTTTTTCATATTTCAGCTGCAGGGTGATGCTAAACAATGGTGGAGGTCTCAGGTGGAATGTCGACCATCAACCTTGCCTCCATTGATTTGGGAGGAGTTTCATGGCCTCTTCTTAGAGAAGTATGTACCACGTACTTTGAGGGATAGGAAAAAGGATGAGTTCTTGAATCTGGAACAGGGTAATATATCGGTCTCTGCTTATGAGGTGAAGTTTTATGCCTTGTCTCGTTTTGCTACGCAGTTGTTGGGATCTGAGGAGGAGAGGATTCGACTATTTTTGAAGGACTTGAACACCGATTTGCAAGTATTATCTGTGCACATGACTTCAGCAGGGAAAGGCTTCAATGAGGTAACGGATTATGTTAAGAAGTTAGAAGGGGTCAAGCAATTGGGGCAGGCTAAAGTGTTAGCCAAGAAGCCCCAGAATGATGGAAACTTCAGTAGCTCGTACTCAAGGGGCCATAATCAACAAGTATACTCAGACTGTCCTATTCAGTCAGCTCTGCCAGCTGCTACAGGTAGTTGTCCGGGAGCTAATCAGCAGTTTTCAGCTCCTAGAGGCCAGGGAGCTTCTTACATATCTGCCATCAGGCCTACACTTGATCGTGGTTGTTTCCATTGTGGTGATCTGGGCCACTTTAAGAGGGAGTGCCATCATAGGCAGACTGGTAATCAGATTCAGCAACAATGTAAAGCCATGGTCTCGGCAGGTAGAGGTGGTTATGCTAGAGGTCGTCCACAGGGTGGGCTAGGTAACTTTCAGGGAGGCCGGGGAGACAGAGGGAACAGTGGCACGGGTAGGGGTATTTCACAACCAGCCAAGGAAGTAGCTCAGATTGATGACCGGGCTCAGTGTTATGTGGTTCCATAAAGGTCCGAGGCTGAGGCATCAGACGCGGTGATCACATGTACCATTCTAGTCTGTGATAGGATGACTTCCGTGATTTTTGGCCCAGGTTCTACATATTAATATGTGTATGTGAATTTTCCTTTGGGTGTGGATTTGATTTGTGATATCCTTGATTCCGCTATTCATGTTTCCACCCCGGTTAGAGAGTCCGTGATTGTGACTCATGTCTATCATAATTATTCTGTTGTATTTGTGGGGTTGCATACTTGGGTAGACTTGGTAATTCTGGATATGATAGACTTTGATGTCATTTTGGGCATGACCTGGTTATCCGCTTATCATGCCGTGTTGAATTGTAACACCAAGACTGTGGCTCTAGAGATTCTGGGTAAGAATAGGCTAGAGTGGGAAGGTGTGTACAGGCCTAAGCTGGCCAAGATAGTATCATTTGTTAGGGCTAGGAATCTAGTGGGGATAGGGTGTCTAGCCTTTTTGGCTCATCTTCGAGATGACAGTGTGGAGTCCCCATCTATTAAGTCAGTTCCAGTTATTTTAGAGTTCCGAGAGGTGTTCCCAGCGGATTTTCCTGGTATGCCTCCAGACAGGGATATCAATTTTTGTATTGACTTGGAGCCGGACACTCGCCCAATTTCCATCCCTCCATATTGTATGGCTCCGACAGAGTTAAGGGAACTTAAGACTCAGCTTCAGGAACTCCTAGATATGAGATTCATCCATCCCAATACTTTGTCTTGGGGTTCTCCAGTCTTGTTTGTAAAGAAAAAGGATGGTAGTATGCGAATGTGCATAGATTACAGACAGTTGAATAAGGTGATCATATGGAATAAGTACCTTTTACCCCGTATAGACAATCTGTTTGACCAGTTACAGGGTGCATCTTTGTCACAAAAATTGACTTGAGGTCAGGGTATCATCAATTGAAGATTAGGCTCGAGGACATTCCTAAGACTGCTTTTTGATCTCGGTATGGGCATTACGAGTTCTTAGTGATGTTGTTTGGGTTGACTAATGCACCGACAATATTCATCAGTTTGATGAATAGGGTGTTTAAAGCTTATTTGGATTCGTTCGTCATTGTTTTTATTGATGATATTTTGATCTACTCCAAGAGTAGGGAGGAGCATGCCAGACATCTTCGTATTGTGTTAGAATTGTTGAGGCGCCAGAAACTTTATGCAAAGTTCTCCAAGTGTGAATTTTGGTTGACTTCGGTTACATTCTTAGGGCATGTGGTTTCATAAAAAGGGGGTGATGGTGGATCCCCAAAAGATTGATGCAGTCAAGAGTTGGGTCTGGCCTAACTCTATGACCGAGGTAAGGAGTTATGTTGGGCTCGCAGGCTACTAACGTAGGTTTGTCAAGGACTTTATATCTATTGCTACTCACTTGACGAGGCTGACTCAGAAAGAGGTACCATTTGTGTGGTCTGAAAAGTGTGAGGAGAGCTTCCAAAAGCTCAAGACACTTCTGACCACGACTCCTATTTTGTCTTTTCCGGTTGAAGGTAAGACTTTATTGTTTATTGTGATACTTCACATTCGGGTTTGGGTGCTGTGTTAATGCAGGACAGGAATGTGATAGCCTATGCATCCAGGCAGCTGAAAGTACATGAGAGGAATTACCCAACTACACAATTTAGAGTTGGCAGTGGTGGTGTTTGCACTCAAGATTTGGAGACATTATCTCTATGGTTTCAAGTGTGAGGTGTTCACTGATCATCGCAGTTTGCAACATGTTTTCACTCAGAAGGACTTGAATTTGAGGAAGAGAAGGTGAATGGAGTTGTTAAAGGACTATGATGTGACTATTCAGTACCATTCGTGTAAGGCTAATGTGGTGGCAGACGCATTGAGCCGGAAGGCAGTTTGGCTTGTTTGGGGGTGTCCAAGCGACCACTGGACAGGGAGATTCAGGCCTTGGAATCTAGGTTCATGCACTTGGATATCTCAGAAAAGGGTGGAGTATTGGCCGGTATTGAGGTCAAATCCACATTCATAGAAGAGATGAAGACCAAACAGTTTCACGATTTGCAGTTGAGCAGGCTTCGAAACAAGGCAATATTCGAAGAGTCCAGGGATGCCACGTTGGATTCTGGAGGCGTGTTAAATTTCAAAGGAAGGATTTGTGTTCCTCGAGTTGATGAAATCATTCAGAAAGTGTTAGCAGAGGCTCATAGCCCACGATATTTGATTCATCCGGGTGTAACCAAGATGTACAGGGATTTGATGCAGTTTTACTAGTGACCCGGGATAAAAAGGGACATAGCTGAGTTTGTGTCCAAATATCAAAATTGCCAGCAGGTAAAATATGAGCACCAAAGACCTGCAGGACTACTACTACAGAGGATGCCCATTCCAGAGTGGAAGTGGAAAAGGATAGCCATGGACTTCATGGTGGGTCTTCCCAAGACTTTGGGGAAGTATGACTCTATTTGGGTCATTGTCGACAAGCTGACCAAGTCAACTCATTTCATTCCGGTCAGGGTGGATTTCAATTCTCAGCAATTAGCTACGATTTATGTGAAAGAGATCATGAGATTTCATGGGGTACCACTGTCCATCATTTCAGATAGGGGTACGCAGTTTACCTCTAAGTTTTGGGGTAAGTTATATGAAGAGTTGGGTACACAACTCACTTTTAGTACAGTCTTCCATCCTCAGATTGATGGTAAGTCGAGAGGAAAATTAAGGTATTACAGGACATGATAAGAGCATGTGTGATTGACTTCGGGGGTCATTGGGACTAGTTTCTATCGTTGTGCAAGTTTTCGTACAACAGCTACCACTCCAGTATCGATATGGCACCATTCGAGGCCCTATATGAGAAGGGTTGTAGATCCCCTATAGGGTGGTTTGAGGAAGGCGATGTAAATCCTTTGGGTGTGGATTTGGTAAGGGAAGCACAAAAAAAGGTAAGAGGCATTCAGACCAAGTTGCTAGCGGCCCAAAGCAGGCAGAAAGAATATGCGGATCGCAAGGTAAGAGACATGGATTTCCAGGTTGGTGAACATGTATTGTTGGAAGCATTGTCCGGTTGAGAAAGCCACTTGGGAAATTGAGAAGGACATGCGGGACAAGTACCCTCCCTTGTTTGAGAATACATGTACTACTCTTTTCGCTCTTTACATTCTGTATTTTTGGGTTTGATCATTCGGGGATAAACGATGGGTAAATTAGTATCTATTGTAATGACCGGGTCCGTCGTTATGGACAAACCATATATGCCAATATTTAGAGTTAGAAAACTCTGGGTTTGGGAGTTTGATATTTTGGGCTAGTCTAGTCTAGAGTAATCAGGGTAAGGATTGGATTACGTGTTTTAAATTGAGCTAATTTTTCATTTAGCTAAGACATAAAGGAGTTCGAGGGACTTTTCAGAATCAAATTCGGGTAAGTAGAACTCCCGATATCGAGGTTGACGTGAAGGGGTTGTTCTGGGACGTTGAGAAAATAAGTGTGTTGTAAAATGAGGAAATTTGAGGGACTTTATGACCTTTTGTCCCATGTCAACTGCCGTAGCGGTTGACATACCGCCATAGAAACCTTCACTGTAGCGGAGAAAATACCGGTACAGTGGATGTCAAGGTCGGTCAGCCTTCGCCATTATGGTCGACTCCGTGATGGTGGTACCGCTATAGTGGAGCGGATCTCTATAGCGGAGCATGACGGGATTTAATGCAGAAACTTTCCAAAAATAGTCAATTTTAAACAAAGACGTTTTGGGAGAAGAAGAGGAAGATTTTTGGCGATTTCCATCAGTTTTTCACTATTTTTCATCCTAAAGGTAAGATTTCTACTCCCTAACCTTCGTACTACTTTCCTAAGCTTTAGAATTACTAGGGGTGGACTTGGGCGAAGATTTGGAATGACCTAGGAATGGAAGAATGAGAAAAAAAGGATTCTAGGGTGCTAGAGTTCTTAGGTCTTGATTATTGATGATGGGTGATGATTACTTAGCCATAATTCTCTAAAGATATCCATAAAAATAATAAATTTAGGTGAATTAATGGTGGAAAAGCCTGGGAATGAGTGAAATGATCATAGGTTGGCCTGGAGATTGGGATTTTGGATAATCTGGGTACTTTTGGGTCTGTAATTGATTATGGTTCATGCATATTTGTTTCTAGACCAAGAACAAGCAAGTGATCTTGAAAAGGGGAAATCTCGGGTTTAATAGAGCTAGGAATATTTTGAGGTAGGTGATGGTTATTGATTTCTGTATGCATTGTATATTTGTGTAATTTTGTTTATGTGTTGTATGAGTTGTATGCTTAGAGAATGATTTAGGAATGTCTATGGATCCTATCATCAGTATTGTGAAATGAACTAGATGTTGTTGCTGGTTAGTATACAAGTTTGATTGTTCATTGTTTATGACTGTGGATTCTGTATGACATTTGGTTGGCTCGGGTACCACGCCTGGAACGAAATACTAACGGTTGGCTTGGGTACCATGCCTGGTACAGGATAACAAATGGTTGTCTAGGGTACCACGCTTGGTACGAGATACTAACTGGTTGGCTCGGGTACCACGCCTGATACAGGTTTACTTATTTGCATTGTGCATTTAATTTTGGTTCCATGAGTGAATCGGGCTGTGTTTAGGATTTGTGATATTGCATATGGTCCTTGAGAGGCAGGGTTATTATTATTGGTCTGTGAGTTTGGTCTTGGTGTAGATCGGGGTGCATGTTTAACACTTAGTTGTTGTTTAGGGGAATCCCAGGGTGAGTCCAGGATACATAAAATGGTATAATTATTGATTAGTATTGATGGTTGATCATGGTTATAAGGGTGGATTACATGTGGGAACAAGCTAGGAAGAGACTTGTAGTCTAGGGATATCTGTTGGCTTGTTTACATGTTTTCTATACTTCTACTTGGCTATTGTACTGTTCATATATTGCTTATTTGGAACTTGCTGATGATTCTACCAGTACACGGTGGTTGTGTCCTGATTCTGCACTTGCATTTCTTTTTTGTGAGTACAGAAACTCATCCGGCGATTGACGCACGACCTCACCTGTAGGCCTAACGCATCAAGACATCAAGGGTGAACTGTTTCGATCGAGCTACCTTGGTTTCTTTCGCACTAGTTGTAGCCTACTTATTTACGGATTAAACTCTGCTTATTTATATTGGGGTTACATCCCCGTATTCTAGATTTTTGGTAGTATTTTGGTACGATGACTTTCAGGTTCTAGGGAGGGATTTTTGCATGTTATTTATAATAGTGTTGGTTTTGGTTATTTATTGCTAGTTTACTTATTTGCACACTGATTTTGAGATGTTAGAATGATTAAGTTCAGGGGCATTGATGGTTTGCTCACTCGGAGGTTGAATGGGTGCCACTCGCGGTGGTCTGGGTCGTGACAGAGCATTTTTTAAAAGTGAAAAATGAAAGATGCTATAAAATTTGGATTTTACTATCTGACAATAACAAAGGAGTATACTTTTCATCAGTTCAATCTATTTTATGAGGAAGCAAGGATTGGACGTGAATTTACTCTCTCTATACTCTATAACAAAATGAAGTTAGTAAAAAAAGAAATATATTTATTATAGAGATGACAAGATGTATGTTGCAGAAATTTTTTTTACCCAAAATATTTGAGACAGAGGCAACAAACACAGTTGTATTTCTACTCAAAGGATGAAAAAAATTAAACTCCTTTTGAAGCATGGTATGAGTACAAGCCTCTGTTGTATTTTTTTTAAAGTATTTAATTATTTTTATTTTAACTATGTTTCTCAGGTTAAATGAGATAAACTAGATAAAAAAGCTTCCTCGAATATTTTTATTGGGTATAATAACATTTTAAAGGTGTACAAAATCTTTCAATTAGAAGTTGAGAAGATAATTATCAACAGAGATGTCCACTTCATGAAAAATAAAAAATGAGATTGAAAAGATTCAAAGATTTCAATCAGAAAATAAGCTCATGATTAAATGAAAGGGAGGATAATTCACCGATTAGGAGAACTCAATTGCTCTTTGACATACATCAAAGATGAAATATTGCAATACGTAAACCTGTTAACCCTGAAGATACTCTCAAAAATCCCAAGTAAAAAAATATGATGAAAGAGGAGCTGTTTATGATCGAAAAGAATAATACGTGATAATATGTTGATAAACTTCAAGGTAGAAAAGTAACTAGGTTAAAATGAGTATTTGAAATATCAAGCTAAATACTGATGATTCAGTTAACAAGTATAAAGCAAGGCTTGTAGTTAAGGGTTATGTGTAAATTTTGGTATTGATTATTCTGATACTTTTGCTTTAATTACTAGACTTGACACAATCAAATTACTTCTTACTATTTTTGCACAATGTAACTGAAAAGTGCATCAGATGAATGTCAAATCAATATTTCTTAATGAAATTCTGAAAGAAAAAAATTATGTCAATCAATCTGAAGATTTTATTGTAGAAGGAAAAGAAGAGAAAGTCCATCGATTATATAAAGTTTTATGGCTTAAAACAGGGACCAAGAGCTTGGTATAGTCAAATAAATAATTATTTTCTTAGCCTCAATTTTGAAAAAAGTCTTTCAGAATTCACACTGTATGTTAAATGCAATAACAGTGAGATTCTTGTTATTTCTCTTTATATGGTTGGTATTTTGCTTCACAGGGAGCAATGCAAAGCTTATTGGTAAGTTCAAGCAATATATGATACACGCTTTTAAAATGTCTGATCTTGGTCTAATAATTTATTTTCTCAAAATGGAGATTACACAAGAAAAATATTAGTTTTTCATTTGCTAGAAAAAATATGCAAAGAATATTCTCAAAAATTCAAAATAAAAAATTGCAAAGACATGAATACTCTCATGAATCAAAAAGAGAAACTAAGCGAAGATAATGGAACCAAAAGGGTAGAGGAAGCATACTTTAGAAGTTTCATTGGGTGTTTGATGTATCTTACAACATCAAGACCTAATATATTGTATGATGTAAGTGTTTTATCAAGGTTCATGCATTGTCCGAGTGAAGTACATTTGGAGAAAGCCAAAAAAATTATATGATACATCAAAGAAACCATCACCTATGGGGTCTAGTTTCAGAAGAGTCTACTTATGAAACTTTTTGAGTATTCTGATAGTGATTGAGGTAGTTTCAAGGATGACTCAAAGAGTACTTTAGAATACTATTTTAATCTTGATTTTAGAATTTTCTCATAAAATTATAAGAAATACGTTATTGTGGTTCAATCAAGAAATTTGTGATAGCTACAATAGCAGTAAATCAAGAATGTGGTTGAAGAAAATTTTGGTTGATCTGCATATAAAATCGATAAAAAGTATTGAAGTGTTCGTGAAAAATCAAGATGTAATAGCTATTTATCAATCTTATGTTTCATGAGAAAATTAAGCACTTTAATATTAAGTTTTTCTTTTTAAAAGAAGTGCAAAAAAATAAAGATATAACTCTTGTATACTGCAAAATAGAATAATAATTGACTTATATATTCACTAAGCCTTTACCAGTTAGCAAATTCGAGCTTCTCAAAAAGAAAATTGGAGTTTGCAATTTTCAAAGCAAGGGAGAGTGTTAGAAATTTTCTTTTGAACTATAGTAAATTTATTTTTATTGTTTTAATTTTGAATAAGACTTAGTCAATTAGTTGTTAGCCATGTGTTCTATTATTTAGGAGTTAATTCTAAAAGTTGGTGATTTTTTGAATCATTATTTTTACTGCTTTATTTTGTTCTTGTTTCTTATAAATGTAACCTGCAAACATCAATAAAAAGTGTTCTTCTACTGCTTTATTTCTCTGCTTTCTCGTATACGTCTGTTCTTAAAATAACCAATAATCATCAATAATAATCTTAAATTTTCATAACGTTCACATGGAGAAATAGATTTTAATAGCAGTCACTTCACCCAAATATATTTGTGAGCTTCCTTCTTGTCATTTTTGTATCTTATGTATACCCAATCACTTTTCATACAAAACAAACTTTTTTTCTCCAACATTCACCATGTTTTATCGTGAACCTATCCTTAAAGAGAAGGAAGAGAATTGTTCAGTATATGCTGGACATCTTCTCATACAAGTTATCCCTCAACAAATCCTCATTCCACCCTTCATTATGAACAAACTCTACAAGTTCAATCAGTAAATACATCAAGAAATAAAAAAAATAAAGAACCCCAAACTTAGTTTAATTATTCAATAAAAAATTTGAGTTGTTATTGCATATAAATGCACACGCAAGTATACAGAGTCGTACAAATAATATAGAATTTAGAGTCCAAATATCGTATCTATAGAGATTTGGCGAATTAAGTGTCTAATTTGAATTCTTATTTCAACTATTCAGCAAGTGATAAATAATTAAGAGGAATTAATATTTTCTATGCTAAGTCTAACTAAATTCGCTAATGAATTTAAAACAGGCCAAAGATTTAATTTTTGTAATTTGGATGAGAAAAAGAATCCAGGGCCATGATAATATAACAATCTGATTGAGTTATCCAATCGTAAGCTTAAATATTTTCTTGAGTTACTAGTTACACGTTGATAATACTTTATTGAGCGTTTTGCCAATAACTCTAAGACTGCTCAATTATTTTTAACACCTATATTTCTATGATCGTTGTCGGTAATGAAGTGCATGTGGTATGTCATCTGTATGAACTGAGAAAGGGTAACATGTATATTTCTATTCATGTTAGTGAATCATTTCCCTTTTCCTATAAGGTTAACACCAAGCCCTATTTTTTCTTATTATGCATGCAAATTTTCTATTTTGAGTTGAATTTACGCACTTCAAATAGTATTTGAAAGATGATCAAGCAATCTAATAATTAAGCTCAAGAAAAAATAAATAAATCAATATTAAAAAATATATATAAACGTACGGTTATCAAATATCAAACCACCATGTTCATATCACAACCTAGATACTAGAAGTTTATCTACTCATAACTTTATTACAATCCAATCAAATCATGAATAACATATGTTTGATGATTAATAAAAAGAAAAATAATGAAGAACCTACAAAGATGTCATTCTTCAACTTCCCTTTGCGTTCTAGGCTATAATATTATCTCAAAAACATCTTTAGAATGTATAGAGTTCCTAAAAGCCCAAGGACAAACATACCCTTTAAAATTTGGACCAGATTATTAAGCTCAGAATTGCACTACGGTGAGGCCCTAAGCGACGACCCAGGCCCCACCTCAGGCCTTTTGGGAAGTGAATTAAAAAGGCATTTGGGGGTTCAACTTTTGCACTACTGCATTGCCTAGGGTGATGCCTAGGGGTACACAATAGTGTATTTTAGGCCTTCATTGATTTTTCTTCACTTTAAGCTTTTGATTTTGGTCTTGCACCATTGTACTTGTGTTGGATTGATGATTTTAGCTTCTACTTAGACTTCAAAGCTTATATGCATCCAATTTATACCCACACTCTTTCACTTCCATCTTACACATTAAAATAAGCCAACATAAGAGTAACTAATGAAATTGAAGCTCAAAAAAAATACTATAAAGCTTCAAATGTGAGGGGAATAATAGAAAAATATATAACTTATAGCCTCACATAAACACCCATAATTAAACTCTTGCTCATCCTCGATTAAGCTATATACATATGGGCTAATCTCTATCTAGAGATACAGTAATAGAATAAGTCTACTCACGCTAAGGCTACAACAATCACAATAAACAGATAGCAAGTTCTTATTATAATATGTTTCACCCATTCAACACAATTAAAACTCATGAACAGCTACCTCAAGACCACCTAGCCTCAAGAATTAACTCTAAAATATCGGCAAACACTTATACGTCACCTAATCAAGAGCTTAAATACTTCAACTATCTTTTGTCAATCATGTGCCCTCACAAAATAAGAAAGTTGCCCGTATTCTCTCACAAGGATACAAAATATCACATACATGAGCATAAGAATAAGATTACACTCACTCTCTCAATTTTTTTTACATACAACATATGATGAACCATAGGCTTTCCTTTTTTGTAAATACTCTACTAATATAAGAATATTAAATTTAAAATAAAGTAGGACTTTCAGGGTTATAATATAAGCTAAGGGACATGTAGGAATTATTTTGAATAAAATAGTGACCATCCTCCCTAAACACTTTAATACATTACAATTTTTTATCATTCTTTTGTTCTCAATCAACTAACTCTTTCTTCTACTCTTCTCATCCATAGATTTTCTTTATTTTCTCATTTCTTTAAGCAAGTTCACACATCATTAGCAAGGAGAAATCAATTTATCAAATACTTTTTTCATTATTTTTTCTTTTTCTACTCCCTACTAATAGCATATGAAGTTTTTAATATTTGCACCCTTAATTTTTTCTGCAGGTTTCACTTCAACTATCTCCCTTTCCCACTCTTACTCCTTTCAAACTCTTTTTTTTAATAAGTGCTTAGGAGTTTTGAGATTAAATTTAAGGTCAATTAGAATAAAAGAATTAAGCTTCATATGTGGTTATCAACAAAATAGGCTAAAGGCTCAACAGGGTTAACTTAGATCACTTATGAGTAGGTAAAAAGAAAGATAAAAATATGGCTAATCAAAGAAACTTCTATCATTTTCTAAGCTAAACATTCTTCATTTAGTTTTACAAACACACCAGAAAAGTTCTAAATATCAATACAAAAGCATAAAATATCACAAAATTCCTAACATACATGGAACATGTTTGATTTTAGATGGATCTATATCAACCCGAGTAAGCAAATAACAACAAGAGTTCAATATTAAGCCGATAGTCATACAAGAGTCATGAAAATGAGGCTAGGTGTCTCCAAGAAAAGTCATTCACTTTTTCACCGCATGCTTTTGAATTAAAAATTAAAACTTGCATTATTCAATCAATTTTAGCACCTAACCTAAGCTACTATAATTCATCTATCATTATAGGCAGACAACACTAACAAAATAAAGTGCCAGACATATAAAAGAAATTTATTCATCATCTGTAATATTTATCCATCCCATAATTCTAATCAACTGATTCATTCAAATGAACCTGTTGACCACCTATGTAATGCCTCAAACTTTCAGGCTAAGATTTAAACTATTCTAGGTATGTATTTAGACCCAAACTCAGTGAAATTGATTATTTCTATGTGTAAAGGTCAAGTATTAAGTGTGAGATATTAGAGGTGAATTAAGGTCATAAGAAACCTCTAGCACAAAGTTGAGTTGAAAGGTTCTTTATCGATTAAGATTTCATATAAGTTTTACTTGGTCAACTTCAGATAAGAATTTCTCTTAGTATATGAAGAGTTACATGGCCTACTACCTATTAAATTAAATGTTTTTAGTCTAGTTTCTATCTCCACCAATCGCTCATCAATCCAAGTGCCGAATAAAAATTTAAGCACATTTTACCGGGAATCAGTAGGCTAGGGCGATGGCTGGTGCACCGCCCCAACCCCAAAAACTTCAGAGCATTGTTTTTTATCAGGTTAGGGCATTGTAACACCTCAAAAATAACCATTCTTCCCAAGTGTCATGATTATTTTCCTAGTGTGGTGAGTGCTTTGGATGTAAATCATGGCCCTAAGAAACTTCTAGCACCAAGATATATTGAGAGCATTCCTATCGATGAAGTTCTCATATAAGATTCTTCTGGGGTCAACTTCAAATGGTCATTTATCCTAGAATATAGAGACTTAGATGACCTATTACCCACCAAGTTAAAGGTCTTTGAGTTTTCTTTCCAACATATAATAATCGAGTCCATCGTTACGGGTAAACATTTTATGTCAAGTTTTGGGTTAGAAAACTTTCGAGTTTGGGAGTTGAAAATTTTGGACTAGGCTAGTCTTGGTCGGTTTCTGTTATGACCCAACCCACCAGGCCATGCGGGCGTCTACTCTATGCACCTAGATAGATGAACCCTTACCACCCGTCCAACAGGTAAATGCGAAAAAGAGAAAAAAAATCATGAGATAACCTTTTTGATATATGAAAAACCTTTACAACATCCTTTTTATGATGATTACAAAACAACAGTTTTACAATTTAAAACACCCTCCCTAGGATCTAGTCTAAACAGGTACAAGAGTTACTACAAGGTTTATATATAGAGAGAAGTAAAAGAGACACAATTTCCATCATGGAATCGAAGGACAGAAGCTGTTGTAGACCACCATCGTCATGTACCTATTAAACATCACCAACCCTGCAACCAGACTATACCCAAAAAAGGTAGCAAGAGTAGAGTCAATACAACCACATATACTGGTAGGCATCATCGATCGACTCGAATCCACACATACCATTATATAAGGAAACCGAGAAAGCATGTAATAACAATATAGCCATATCCTCCACCATTTACCTTTACCAAACTTAATCTCAACTGATCGTATACTCATACCCCTTACCTCACCCCTTTCTATTCCTTCCGCTCCCAACTCCCTGCTTCTCACATCTTCCGAATCACGCTAAGCTTAGACTTCCCAAGTCACACTAACCTTAGACTTCCCAAGTCATACTAACCTTAGACTTCCAAAGTCACACAACCTTAGCCCAAGTCTAAATCCAACTCTGACTGCCTCACCTTTATCCTAGTCAACCCCCCATGACTATGCATCCAGAAATGACCCAGTCCCTATCATTTTAGACCCACTACACCTAGGGCACTACACATAATTACCTGGACCCGTCTCGAATCCCTAGACAATTCTTCCCAGGATATCACCCGCTAGTCACACAATGTAAGACTCCCAGTCATTCCCCTAGTTTATCAATCACATGTAAACCACTCCACAACCATGATAAAAAATCCATAACAAACAACCATTATACCCCATTACATATCTCGGACCCACACTAGATCCCCTCTAGACAACACCTAAGTGTCAGATAAATAACCCGATCTACACCAAGACCAACTCATAAAGCAATGTAACAACCTGGCCTCTCAAGGACCAATATACACAACCACATTTAAAGTTCACAACCTGGTTCACTTATGGAACCAATACCAACTACAATAATGCAAACAATATCAATGCAACGATGCAGTAAATAAACCCGTACCAAGAGTAGTACCCGAGCCAACCGTTAGTATATCCCATACCAGGCGTGGTACCCGAGCCAACTGTTAGTGTTATCCCGTACCAGGTGTGGTACCCGAGCCAACCGAATGTCAATCAATTCACAGTCACAATAATGAACAATCAACTTGTAAGCCAGCAAGCAAACACATAGTTCAATTCACCAGACTGTAAAACAGGACCCTTGTACATTCCTAAACAATTCCCTAAGCAATGCATCTCATACAAATACTTAGCTAAGAGTACACAAACATACAACATTCACAGGAATTGTTAACCATCACCTACCCTCATCCCGGGTATATAACTTACCCTCGACCTCCGTCTGAAGACTAAACACACTCACCCTTTATTTACATATAATGAACGATTTTCCTTTTTAGCATAATTTAACAACCACATTGATTTCAGAACTTACATAGATAATAACAATACAAATTACCATCCTTTAGCCCTTAGCAAAACCAACGACTACTCATCATGCCCTCCGCGTTCTCGAAACCTCACCTACGAGTTTCCCATTTTCGTACCCATTTAGTTATCCTTGAAATTCCTGGTTCCCCGAACCTTCCCGACATCCCAAACCTTTAGTCCTATCATTTTAGCATACCAAGACAAGATAAACAGCCCAAAAATAAATTCCATCCACCCACAATTCAATCCAACCAATCCCTAGCTTACTCATAACCAATACCGAATCCACCAGACTCCGTGCCTGAAAGCCTAATCATGGATTCTCTTTTTCCACTATACAATAAGTACAGAATGTAAGCAGGTCTATCTACTCAAATGAAAATCTAACCTACTTGGGCGCCAAGTAGCTGCAAGGATGTGTTTTTGGCTCCATGAAGGCGTTCCCGTCTAGGTAATGATCTTGGAATCCGCTGTTCCATGTCCCTCCAGCCATAGTCCCTCCTCCTCATGGTTTTCTAGTCTTGGAGCAGCATGGGAGGGTTTTTTTGGAGAAACCCTCGTATGTTTTCCAACTGAGGAGGAGAAGTCTTTTTATTAAATCCATTCTGAGGCTCTGCCTCCCGTAAGTTCGCTATAGCAGATGGCCTTCCACCATAGAGATTTAGCTATAGCTGATAAAATAACTCTATAGTGGAGTGACGTCAGCTCAGATTATTTCTAAAAATTAGAAATTTTCCACTACGTCACCCTACTTAAGCAAATGTACTTTAAATTAGTTCCCAAAATAATTCGACTTCGCGATTCTTAAGGTACTGATGGGTCCGATCGTTACAACAAATACCAATTTACCCATCGTTCATCCCCGAATAATCATGAAATAATAACAGGATGAGGGAGACTAGCCCGAAACTTTCACCATCTCGAGTGACCGCATAATTAGTGAACCTACACGAGTTGACAAACCTTCCTTTAATTAGTATAACCAATAAGAGGGAAAAATTTAATATCATCCTATTTTGAAGAGGAATTTATGAGCTCTCAAGAAAAATTACACGTGTTCCCATTCCGAGCACCCAAGAAATCCGAGGCCTTGTGTCATGTTGGGATGGATGAATTTGAAAAGACCCAAGAGAACCTTTCATTACCAAAAAATGATTTTTCACCCGCTATAGAAGACAATATACTGGTATAGCGGTTCCACTATAGCAGACTACCGACCTCTATAGCGGTTGTAAACAAAATAAAATAGGGGAGAAACGGACTTCACCCTGCATTCTCCCCATATTCCCTTAAAAAATACTGCATTCTCTCCCGATCACTCTGCCAACGTGAAATTCTTAGGCAATAATCATAACTACTCACTTCCTTACCTTCTTACATGATTTTTGGACATGTTTATGGTAGAAAACTAGGAACTTGGTGTATATTGAAGTGGGTTTTTGAACTTGAGCTTTTGGTTGGATTTTTGTTGAATTCCCGAAGCATGGATTCTTCTCTTACGTTTACAATGCCTCCAAGGCATTTTTGACGTAAGGATTACACTATCATTACCAAAAATGGGCCAAAAATGGGGTGGAATTAAAGGGTTGTTCTTGAACAAAAGTGGTGATTTGGACGGTTTGTAGGGGTTATAATGCCTAAATGTTTGTAGAAAATAGTAATAGAGGACTTTGGGTAGGTAGATCTGAACTTGGGATGTAAAAAATAGAATTTTGGACCAAGGGGCGCCATGGTTGCACCAATTAAAGCTTTGGGGATGATGAATATCGCAATAGCAGTTCCGCTACAGCGGATAGTTTTCTGCTATGGCGGTTCTGCTATAGCGGAAGGCCGCAAACCAGTAGCTTCCCAAGCTAACACTTAGAAAAATTTTCTCCCTTTTTCGAAACCCCTTATGCCTTATCGAGTTCTAATCATGTTTTCCTTGCTACATTACAAGTTATACTTCCAATGGCTAGAGGAGGACAATTACCCGTGTACGAATATGACCATTTTCCTGATGAAGCTAATTGGGAGAGGTTCGTGGACTACCAGAGACTGGGAATTTGTTATGAGAGAGGGTGCATGCTGACAGGGGTGGATAGAAAATCAGTCGCCTTCCACCGCAAGATTAGAGAGTTGGGTTGGGATTCCTTGTTGGTACCTCCTTCTTCCGCACGGATAGGATTGGTATGGGAGTTCTATGCCATTCTTCCTATAGTCCATTGGGATGAGCCCAACCCCACTATCTGTATCTAAGGAGTGGACGTCTCAGTAGATGCTCAGACTATCAATGGGGTGCTTGGAGTGCCTCACATCTCCAATGAGGCCTACGAGGCTAAGTTCTGGCTCTGGGATATGACTTGGTTGAGGGACACTCTAGTGTATGAGACGTGCAGGGATAAGGTCTACTGGGTCAGTCCCGAGAGTGTCACTAGTACTTACTTTTCTGCCGAGGCTAGGATGTGACTCAACTTGGTGTCTCAGAGAATTCGCTCATCGGGTAACAAGACCAACGTGACCTATGCTCGGGCCCTGGTGATTGCTTGTGCCATGCAAGACATTATCATGAATGTGAGGGAGCAATTCATCTCCGAGTTGAAGGAATTCTACCAGGGTCATAGGAAGGACCCCTATATTCCATGCTTGATATCTGAGTTGTGCAGCTGGGTTGGGGTGCCTAAGGACCACGCTATGGACGACCCCTTCGACCCTGTCCGAGTTAAGGTAGTCTCCAAGAAGAAGAGAAAGATGGACAAAGTAGGAAGCAGTTAACCGGTCGAGGACGCCGACGATGATGATGATAATGATAAAATTCTTGCCCATCCCCACCTCAGCCCTCGATCACTAGTGCCCAACTAGAGGAGACCTTGGCCACGGTCTAGAGGTTCACAGAGGGCACCGCTGCTGGAGGTACAACTTTGCTCCCTACTGCTCAGGACTTCGCTGCACTCTGAAGGGAGTTAGAAGAAGAGAAGAAGAAGAGACGCTCTCGGGATCGCATGTTTGCCCGGATGTGGAAGTCCATCAAGGTGATGTTCTCTTGTGCTTCCCTGGGCCAAGAGGTCCCCACCCTGGAGCCCGAGGATTATTTATTTCTTTACTAATCTTCTTGTGAAAATTGTCTAATTCGTGGTGTATATCTGTTCTCTATGTATTGTACCATAAACGTGCGCATCAACTCTCTCTCCTAGATTCATCCGACTAAAACCTGAACAATTTTCCTTTTATGAACAACCGTTTATTTGTACTTCTTTTCCGCAGATTCTTATTATGCTAGTATTTGATAGTGAATGATAGTTTACCATAATGCAAACTGGTTTTGACCTCTAGATTCCACTAAGGATTGGGTTGTTAATTGGTTCGCTCATCCGGGGGTTGGGTGGGTGCCACTCATGGTGGGTTGGGTCGTGACTAAGATGGTATCAGAGCCCTAGGTTTTTTTTATCTCGTTGTACTAAAATAGGTCTAGTAGAGTCTTGCGGAATGGTACAGAGACGTCTGCACTTTTCTTCGTTAGGCTATAGGACTTTAGAAAACTATCTCTTCTTTCTTCCTTCGTGCTATAACTTGATTCCAATTAGTATCTGGTGATACAAATTGGTATCTCACTTCTTTCACTCGTTTGTCCATAGATGGTTAACACGAGAAATAATGGAGCAAGAGCAGCGGTCCCAGCAGCAGGCCTAGCAGTCAGAGAGAGATGAAGGGGAAGGGGTAGGGGCAAGGTAGAGATAGAGGCAGATGAAGGGCAAAACCTAGTAAGGGTGAAGCTCAAGGAGTTGCTGGACCAAGAGAGATGACCCCACCCCCAATCTAGGATCATGTTGAGGAGGAAGTGGAGGTTGTTGTTGAGGAGGGCGCAGAACAGGAGGAAGCGGCACCGGCTGGAGGTGCAGGCCTTCCCTTTATAACGCCCGAAGCATTTTATCAAGTGTGGAGTTTTTTGAGTGGGTTGGTAGGTGCTGGAGCCACCCCCATGGGTATTGCAGATCAGGTTCTGACCACCCAGCCAGTGGTTACAATGACTCCTAGGATAGATGCAGCGTCAGGTACTGATGACTTCTTCCGTCTGATGCTAGGTCCAGTTATGACTGGGAATGAGCATGAGATGCTAACTAAGTTTTTGAAGCTGAAACCTCCTACGATTCAGGGTACTGAGAAAGAGGATGCTTATGAGTTCATTTTGCAATATTACGAGAGGCTGCATAAGTTGGGCATTGTGCAACAACATGGTATATAGTTTTTCACCTTCCAGCTGAAGAGTGATGCTAAGCAGTGGTGGAGGTCTCATGTGGAGTGTCGGCCATCAACTTTGCCTCCGCTGACCTGGAAAGAGTTTCATGCTCTTTTCCCAGAGAAGGATATGGCCTACACTTTGAGAGATCGTAAAAAGGATGAATTTCTGGCTCTGGAGTAGGGTAACATGTCGGTCTCAGCTTATGAGGCCAAATTTCATGCCTTATCCTATTTTTCTACTCAAATTTTGGGTACAGAAGAGGAGAGGATTCATCTGTTTGGGGAGGGCTTGAATACTGAGTTACAAGTGTTGTCTGTGCCTATGACTTCAGTGGGAAAGAGTTTCAACAAGGTAATGGATTATGTGAAAAAGCTAGAGGGGGTTAAACAGGTCGGGTAGGCTAAGATGTTAGCCAAGAGGTCCCAGAATGACAGAAATTTCAGTGGTTCATACTCTAGGGGTCATAACTCGTAGGTGTATTCTACTCATCTTATTCACTCAGCCCGGACAGCTTCTACAGGTGGTCGTCCGGGAGCCAGTCAGTTCTTAGCTCCTAGAGGTCAGGGGGCTTCTTATACTTCTACTATCAGGCCTACTCTTGACTGTGGATGCTTTCATTGTGGTTATCCGGGTCACTTTAAGAGGGAGTTCCCTCATAGACTAGTAGGTAATCAGACTCAACAGCAGTCTAAGGCTGTGGTTCCATCGGCTAGAGGTGGTTATGCTAGGGGTCATCCACATGGTGGGTGAGGTAACTTCCAGGGAGGTTGAGGAGACACAGAGAATGTCAGTGGGGGTAGGATTGTGGCACAGCCAGTCAGGGAAGTTGCTCAAATTGATGACCGAGCCCATTGCTATGCTTTTCCAGGGAAGTCTGAGGCTAAGGCATCAGACGCAGTGATCACAGGTACAATTCTAGTCTGTTATATGATGACTTCTTTACTGTTTGACCCAGGTTCTACTTACTTTTATGTGTCTGTGAATTTTTCTTTGGGTCTGGATTTGGTTTGTGATGTCCTTGATTCCCCTATACATGTTTCTACCCCAGTTAGAGAGTCTGTGATAGTAACCCATATTTATCGTACTTGTCCTGTGGTATTTATGGGGTTACAGACTTGGTAGATTTAGTTATTCTGGAGATGTTGGATTTTGATGTTATTTTGGGGATGACCTTGTTGTCTCCATGTCATGTGGTGTTAAACTGTAATACTAAAACCGCGACTCTAGAGATTTCGAGTAAAGATAGACTAGAGTGAGAAAGAGTGTACACGCCTAAGCTGGCTAAGATCATATCATTTTTCTGGGCTAGGAAGTTAGTGAGAAGGGGATATTTGGCCTTCTTGGCTTATCTCTGGGATGATAATAAGGAGTCCCCATCGATTGAGTCAGTTTCGGTAGTTTCAGAGTTTCAGGAGGTGTTTTTGGCAGATTTGCCTGGTATGCCTCCGAACAGAGACATTGACTTTTGTATAGACTTGAAGCTGGGCACTCGCTTGATGTTTATTCCTCCTTACCGCATGGCTCTGGCAGAGTTGAGGGAACTTAAGACTCAGCTTCAGGAACTCTTAGATAAAGGTTTTATCCATCCCAGTGCTTCACCTTGGGGTGCTCTGATATTATTTATGAAAAAGAAGGATGGTAGTATGAGAATATGTATAGACTACAGGCAACTAAACAAGGTCACCATCCGAAACAAGTATCCTTCACCTTGCATAGATGAATTCTTTGACCAGTTGTAGGGGGCGTCTGTATTTTCAAAAATTGACTTAAGGTCAGGGTACCATCAGTTAAAGATTAGGCCTGAGGACATCCCTAAGACAGCATTTTAGACTCGTTATGGGCATTACAAGTTCCTAGTGATGTCGTTTGGGCTGACCAATGCACCGACAACAATCATGAGTTTGATGAATAGGGTATTCAAATATTATCTAGATTTGTTTGTCATTGTGTTTATTAATGACATTTTGATTTACTCCAAGAGTAGGGAGGAGCATGCTGAGAATCTTTGTATTGTTTTGGACATCTTGAAGCACCAAAAATTATATGCCAAGTTTTATAAGTGTGAATTTTGGTTGACTTCAGTTGTTTTCTTAGGGCATGTAGTGTCAGAGGAGGGGTGATGGTAGATCCCCAGAAGATTGAGGTAGTTAAGAGTTAGGTCCGGCCTACCTCTGTGACTGAGGTTAGGAGTTTTGTGGGGCTTGTAGGCTACTATCGCAGGTTTGTCAAGGATTTTTCTTCTATCGCTACTCACTTGACAAGGTTGATTCAGAAGGAGGTACCATTTGTATAATTTGACAAGTGTGAGGAGAGCTTCCAAAAGCTCAAGACACTTCTTAGTGCAACTCCCATTCTTTCTTTGTTGATTGAAGGTAAGGATTTCATTGTGTATTATGATGCTTCACATTCGGGTTTGGGTGCTATGTTAATGTAGGACAAAAATGTTATAGCGTATGCTTCAAGGAAGTTGAAGCCTTATGACGAAAACTACCCAACTCAAGACTTGGAGTTGGCAGCAGTGGTCTTTGTACTCAAAATTTAGAGGCACTACCTCTATGGTGTCAAGTGTGACGTGTTAATGGAACATCGCAGCCTACAACATGTGTTTACTCAGAAGGACTTGAATCTGAGGCAGAGGAGGTGGATAAAATTGTTGAAAGGTTATGATGTGACCATCCAGTATTATCCGGGCAAGGCTAATATAGTGGAACACGTGTTGAGCCAGAAGACGATTAGCATGGGCAGTTTGGCTTATTTGGAGGTGTCCAAATGACCACTAGCTAAGGAGATTCAGGCTCTAAAATCTAAGTTCATGCAATTGGAAATATCAGAACAGGGTGGGGTGTTGGCCAGTATTGAGGTCAAATCCACATTCATAGAATAAATAAAGGCCAAGCAGTTTCAGGATGCATAGTTGAACAAGCTTCGGAGCAAGGTAGTATCCGGAGAGTCTGGGGATGCCACATTGGGCGCTGATGGGGTGATGAGCTTCAGGGGGAGGATTTGTGTTCCTCAGGTTGATGACATAATTCAGAAGGTGTTGGCAGAGGCTCATGGTTCGTGGTATTTGATTTATCTGGGCGTAACCAAAATGGACAGGGACTTGAGGCAACTTTATTGGTGGCTTGGGATGAAAAGGGACATATCTGATTATGTGTCTAAGTGTCAGAGTTGTCAGTAAGTCAAGTATGAGCACCAAAGGCCTGTAAGATTGCTTCAGAGAATGCCCATTCTCGAGTGGAAGTGGGAAAGGATAGCCATGGATTTTGTGGTGGGTCTTCCTAAAACTTTGAGGAAGTACAACTCTATTTGGGTCATTGCGGACATCCTGACCAAGTCAACTCATTTCATTCTGGTCAGGGTAGACTATAATTCACAATAGTTGGCTAAGATCTATGATAAAGAGATTGTGAGACTGCACAGGGTGCCACTCTCAATAATTTCACACAGTGGTACTCAGTTTACCTCCAAGTTCTGGGGTAAGTTGCATGAAGAGTTGGGCACTCAACTCAATTTTAGCATGGCATTTCATCCTCAGGCCGATGGTTAGTCAGAAAGGACAATACAGGTATTGAAGGACATGCTGAGAGCATGTGTGATCAACTTTGGGGGTCATTAGGACCAGTTTATACCGTTGTGTGAGTTCTCATATAACAACAACTACCATTTGAGTATTGACATGGCACCGTTTGAGGCACTATAGGGAGAGGATGTAGATCACCCATAGGGTGGTTTGAAGCAGCTGATGTGAAGCCTTAGGGCTTGGACTTAGTTAGGGAAGCTCAGGAAAAAGTAAGGAGAATTCAAACCAAGTTGCTGGTAGCCCAAAGCAGGCAGAAAGATTATGCAAATTGCAAGGTAAGAGACATGGATATTCAAGTTGGTGAGCACGTGTTATTGAAAGTGTCACCAATGAAGAGGGTTATGCAATTCGGCAAGAAGGGGAAGCTCAGTCCTTGGTATATCGGGTCATTCGAGGTTCTTGAGATGGTAGGGCCAGTGGCTTACAAGTTAGCACTGCAGCCCAGTTTATCCGAAGTCCATCCAGTCTTCCATGTATCCATTTTGAAGCGATACCATTGAGATAGAGAATACATTATTAACTGTGATTCAATTTCGCTAGACAAGGATCTTCAATATGAAGAGGAACCGGTTGCGATTCTTGATCGGGATGTCCAAATATTAAGGACAAAGGAGATCAAATTTGTAAAGTTCAACGGAAGCATTGTCTAGTTGAGGAAGCCACTTGGAAAACCAAGAAGGACATGCGGGAAAAGTACCATCACTTGTTTGAGGATTCAGGTGCTATACCTTCCCTCTTTTATTTCATCTTTTTTGGTTTGATCGTTTGGATATGAACGATGGGTAAATTGGTATATATTTTAATGACCGGGTCTATTGTTATGGGTAAAAATTTTGTGCCAAGTTCCGAGTTAGAAAATTTTCAGGTTTAGGAGTTAGAAATTTTGGGCTAGGCTAGTCTCAGTTGGTTTCAGAGCGAGGTATGGTCTAAGGTAAGAGTGGGCACCGGACCGGAATGGGATGGCCGGACCGAAACAGACCGGTACGGCCAGTACCAGAATGGTGACCGGTACCGGAATGAACCAGACCGGTTCAACCGGTATGGAAACCGAATTCCATCCCATTCCGTTTTAAACCGGAATGAACCGGTATCGTACCGGAATGGGCCGGACCGGTTTACCGGAATGTTTTTTTTTTTAATTTTTTAATTTTGAATTACATTTTGAATTTCAAACTTAATTTTCAAGTGATAACTTATAATTTAAAAGTTTTTATAATTTATAACTTAAAAGTTAAATAGTTAATTATGATTTAAAATTTTATAACTTATATAAATTATATTTGAAGTTTATTAGTTTGTTAAAGTTTTTGTTTTTTAAAGTTTTTTAATTTATAAGTTTTATTTATTTTAATTGAAGTTTGATTAAGTTTATAGTTTATATATATTTTCTAAGTTATATATTTGAAATGTTTTAGTTTGTTTAAAGTTTTTTATTTTTTTAAGTTTTCAATTTATAAGTTTATGTTTTTTATTAGTTTAGTTTTTTTATTTTTTTAAGTTTTCAATTTATAAGTTTGTTGTTTATTTTTTTAAGTTTTCAATTTATTAGTTTATGTTTTCAATGAATAAAAGTATAAAACTATAAAAGTATAAAACAATGATAAAAATTAAAAAATAATCCAATTTATTCAAAATTTCAAACTAATATTACAATTTACAACTATTAGTAAAGCGCCTAATTTACGCAGCCACCTTCTAGGAAGGGTTCTGTTTCAACTAAGCGCGCCTAATTTACGCAACCACCTTCTAGGAAGGGTTCTGTTTCAACTAAGCCTCGAATGTAATACTAATAGTTGTATAGATTTATAAATTTATCTTCTAAACTTTGTAAAGTTTCAGCTTCTTCAACCTCAATTCTTGGTAAAGCTGCTTGACGATCTTCAAGTTCAGCGCCATCATCACTATCAAATCCAATGAGGTTATCTATGGCTTGTTCTGCTATTTTTTGCAACTTTGGTCTTCCAACGTTTCTTCGCTCGGCGTTGATACAATCTCTAAACAACACCGATACCTCCAAACTGTCTTCTGCTAAGGAATATCTATGGTCTCCAATTTGAAATCTTGCCGCGCTAAAAGCTTGCTCCGAAGCAACTGATGATCCTTGAATAACTAGCACGTCTCTCACCATCTTGCTAAGTTTTGGAAAGAGTTCTTCACGATATTTCCACCAATCCAATAGCTGTGGTATGCCATCCGTAGTTGGAATATTATCAACACCCTGTTCAAGATACTTAGAAAATTCACACTTATTAGAAAAATCAAGACTAAGTTGTGATCATGCTTTACCATGAACACATGATCTCGACGTAGATGTTTGAGGGGCATGATCAAGATTTTCTAAGGTCATAGTATATTTGTCATACATTTCTTTAGCCCAAATTTTAATACTATCTTGACATGTTATTAAATCCGGTGTTTCTTGTGGTGAAATATTTAAATTAGTATAAATTTCTTTAACTAAAGCTTTTGCACCAACTTCTTTATATTCCGGGTTAAAAAGAATTGCAGTTATATAAATTTGTGGAATAGGAAAAAAATATTTTTTAAATTTTTTAATCATAGCTTCAATAGAATCTTTAAAATATGAATTTTGTTTATAGATAGCAAAAAGGCATGAAATATTCCAAATATGTATTAAAATTTCACTAATAGTAGGATAATATGTTCCAGAAATTTTTTTGGTAGCATCAAAAAATGATTTTAAAAAGTCTTTAAGTGCTTCTACTGCATTCCAATCACTGTCCGCAAGTTTATCATCAGGATAAGCATTATGACTATTAAACATCATAGTAATAGGCTTTTTATACTTATAAGCAACTTCAAGCATTTCATAAAAAGAATTCCATCTAGTTTTAACATGCTTTGGAACATTTCTAAATGGAACTTCACACAATTTACAAAAATCTTTATATTGTTGAATTCTACTATTATTATTCATATGAAAAATTCAAAAAATTGCATTTTCAACTTTATCAATACAACTATCAAATACCCTAATACCATCTTTCACAACTAAATTTAATATATGTGCACCACATTTGATATGAAAAGCATATTTACTAATTGGACAAAGTCTAGTTTCTAGCATAGTCATAGCATTTAAATTAGCAGAAGCATTATCTAAAGTAATACTAATCACTTTATCAGTAAGATAAAAACGTTGTAAAATTTTTAATACACTTGAAGAAATATAAGCACCAGTTTTTTTGTGTTCACAAATTTTATAAGCGATAATTCTTTTTTGCATTATCCAATTATAATCAATTCAATGTGCGTAACAGTTAAATAATCAAATCCGTTAGGACTACGACCCATATCAGTGGTAATAGAAGCCCTACAATCCATCATATAAAAATATTTACGAAGATATTGCATATGTTTTTCATAAAATTCAAAAATATCTCTTTTTACCATGCTTCTTGTAATACCTTCAAAACTGGGATAAAATGTATCCCGAATATATCTTATAAAACCATCATGTTCTCCAAAATTAAAAGGCAAACCACAAACAACAACCATTTTAGCAAAATTTTCACGATCACGGTCCCTATTATAGGGCCGTTGTGAAACATGACCAACAGGGTTTGAAGGATTTAGTGAAGTTTCAATCATGTTTGACCCGCTAACAGAAGGTCCAACGCTAGAGCCAGCATCACCTTGACTAGCTAGATATGCTTGCCACTCTCTCGGATGTTTCTTAAACAAATGAGTTTTTAACCCCCCAGTCGAACCTCCACTAGCACCAGATACATATTTCCAACTTTGTTTACAAATACGACACGTAGACACAGTTTTTTCTTCATTTAAAAAACAAAATTTCCACACAGCTGATTTTAAAGGACGTTGTGGTTTGGTCTTACCCCTCACTGGAGAAATAGGGGGAAGATCAGCTCTAACTTGAGGATTATCCTGAGTTGGAGCTTGGGGAATAGTGGGGGCGGGGGCAATAAAGGGACTAGTCGGTGTATCAGTTTCTTCTAAATCATCATCCTCATGCATTTCTACTTCTTCATTTAATTCATCTTCTAAATCATTATACATTCTTTCATAAGCTTCGTTGGGAATAGGGTCATCCGTAGTAAATGGAAAATTAATTTCATTAACATGCGTAAATTCATCTGTATTAAATCTAATTTGAGGAAGAGCAGGGCGGAGAGAAGAACTAGAAGAACCACTACCTATTTTATCCTTCACATAACTTTTTGTTCTTGAAATAATACCTTTTTTACCAAATTTTTTTTGAGATGGATCCATAATATAATAAAATATAAAATTATCAAATTAAAATAAACAAATCACAAATTCACAAATAAATCACAACTAATAAACAAGAATAAAAATTAAAAATTAAAGAGTGGAACAAATATACCAAACGTCTGCCGTAAAAACAGATAATTATAACTGAAATTTGAAGAAGATTGCTCCTCCAAAATTCACCAAATTATACTTCACTTGCAAAATAATAACAATAATTATAGAATTTGTAAATATTAAGAGATGAAAATTGAGAGAGAATGAGAGTTGAATGGATGAATAAAAATTAAAAGGGGAAGGAGTATTTATAATGAAAAAATAGGAGGGGAGGCTGTTGGGGGGGTGCTGGGGGGTGGGGGGGCTAAAATAGCTGTTGGGTGGATGAAATAGCCGTTACCCAACAGCTGCAAACAATACAATTTTAAAAATAAAAATAAAAATCGCGTTGACCGGTTGACCGAACCGGACCGGATCGGAACCAGTTTGTAACCGGTACGAACCAGTATCGGGATACCAGTATGGATCGGCAAACCCGGTCCGTTCCGATCAACGGCCTATACCATTCCGTTCCATCCCGGTACGTACCGGACCGGTATGGACCGGTACTGGAATGGACCGAAATGGTACCGGTCTGGTGCCCACTCTTAGTATAGGGCAATCTAGGTTATGATTGGGTAGCATGTCTTGTAACTTTTCGAAATCGAATTTGGATAAGTAAAACTCGCGGTATTAAGGTTGACATGAAAGGGTTGTTCCGGAACGTCAGGATTTAAGGTGTGTTGTAAAATGGGCACTTTTGTGGGATTTTCTGAGATTCTGTCCCATGTCAACCTCTATAGAGGTTGATACTGTGCTACCGCGACCACTGCTATAGCAGAATAATTTTCACTATAGCGAAAGTCAACGACGGTCACCACTGCCATAGTGGTCGGCTCTGATACGGCGGCACCACTATAGCGTTGTACGGACTGCTATAGCAGACTGAGTCGGGTTTTATGCTGAATCTTCCCCAAAAATATTCAGAAACTTTCAAGAACATTTTGGGGAAGGGCAGAGATGAAGGTAGGCAAATTTCAGTGTATTTCCACCAAACTCTATCGAAAAGATAAGGTTTTCGCTCCCCTCTTTGTTATTTTGACTCCCGAACCTTAAAAGCTATAATCTACAGGTTTGGGGGAAGGTTTGGGTTAACCTAAGAATATGGAATCAAGGGGAAAATGGGGGTTCTAGGATGTTGAATTCTTAGTTATGTTGCTTATGGGTTTTTCATGTCTTAATCAACCTTATTCGCTAAATATAACAGTAAAAATAGTAGTTTAGGATGAGTTAGTAGTGGAAAAGCCCGGGAATGGGTGGAATGGTTATAGTTTTGGCCTGGGGATTGAGATTTTGTATAATTCGGGTATTTCTGATGTTAATATATTGTATAATCATTTATAGACCAACTCTAACGCTAGTTGGGATATGGCGTAGTGTGATTAAACTTTGAATTGAGTCAGGAAAAAGAAGTCCAGCTCCAGGATTTAAAGAAGAGAAGAAAGACAAGAACAAGCAAAGGCTTCGAAAAATGGGAAGGCTCCAGTTCAGTAGAGCTTTTGAGTTATTCGAGGTAGGTGATGGTTACTGTTTTTCCCATTATGCAATATGTGTTCATGTACTATGACTTAGTATTGTATGAGTTTGCATACTTAGGGAATGGAATTATGAATGTCTAGCTATCATGTGTCAATTATGTGAAATGAACTGGGTTTGGTTGCTTGTTGGATTACATGTGTGATGTTGTTCATTATTTATTGACTTGTTCGATTATGTGTAACATTCGATTGTCTTGGGTACCATGCCTAGTACAGGTTACATATTGGTTGGCTTGGGTACACACCTAGTACATGATATTTACTGGTTGGCTCGGGTACCATGCCTGGTATAGGTTTTATAATGGTTAGCTTTGGTACCACGCCTGGTACGTGTTTGATTTTACTTGCATTGATTGTATTCTGATGATGGTTCCATGAGTTGACCGGGTTGTATTCTTGATATGTGGTTGTTGCATGATGGTCCTTGAGAGGCCAGATGGTTGTACGTAACTGTGGGGTTGGTCATAGTGTAGACCAAGATTGCATGTTTAACACTTAGATGTTATCATAGGGATCCGTAGTTGGTCCGGGATTTTTAAAGGGGATATATGTTATTGTCATGGTGTATTGTGCAATGGCTGTCAGACTTGTTACATGTGATTGGTAAGCTAGAGGAAAGACTTAGAGTCTAATTTTATTGCTGGATTGTATTACATGTTTATCTTACTTTACTCAGTTTTAGTTTATTGTTCATATCTTTTTTATTAGAGTTGGCCGATGATCCTATCAGTACACGGTGGTTGTGTACTAATTCTGCACTTGATTTTTTTTTTGTGAGTACAGAAAATCTTCCGACGGCTAACACGCGACCTCAGTTGTAGTTTCGGTGATTTCAAATCCCAAAGGTGAGCTACTCTTTCGGCTGCCATAGTTTCATCCAGTATATTTCTGGTCCTTGTTTTGGACCCGAATTCTCTTGTTTTTGGGGTTGCATCCCCATTTATTTCCTAGATAGTAGTAGATATTTTGGTACGGTGACTTTCAGATTCTAGGGGGATTTTTCTGCAGATTCTTATTATGCTAGTATTTGATAGTGAATGATAGTTTACCTTAATGCAAACTGGTTTTGAGCTGTAGATTCCACTAAGCATTGGGTTATTAATTGGTTCGCTTATCTGGGGGTTAGGTGGGTGCCACTCAAGGTAAGTTGGGTTGTGACACAACGCCACCGACCGTTTGTTAATCGGGGTTTAGAGTAAAAAGTTGAGCGCTTTACCAAAAAGTGTCAATCTGCCAAAAATGACAGACTGAGTTCACGAAAAGGTTCCACGAGCCGTGGAACAGTCCACAAGCCATGGACTCTACTTGTGAAACTCAGTCCTAGCAAAGTCCAAGAGCCTTGCAAATTAACCTGAGGGTCCATGAGGGGGTTCCATGAGCTGTGGACACCATTCGTGGAAAAATGTTTCCTGATTCACGAGCCCAGTCCATGAGCCATGGACTGTGGTTCACAGACCGTGGTGCAGTCCACGGACCCCCGTGCCAGAAAACTTAGCAACTTTTTGAACTCATCTAACAAGGGTATTTTAGTCTTTTCCTACTCTTTTAACTCCTAAACTACGTCATTTTAAGTCTCTAAGAGGGTCTTTTTTTATCAGAATTAGTCGATCCTTCCCTCATTCCTACGATTAGACTTCAGAAAAAAACATTCAGAGGATTATCTCAAAGAACAAAAGTTGGGGTTCTTCTCCAAAGCTCCAATTTTCAAGTTCCAGCCTTGGATTCTCCAATAATCAGGTATGTGGGTATTCAGTAAGAGTTTCTTTCACCCTTATGCCCAAAAACTCAATCTTTTACTTTGGTTTTCATGATCTTTTGGATTTATGGTTCATACCCAATTTTGATATTTTCTACAAATTTGATTTCTTTATGATACTACATGATTTTATTATTTTTTAAACCATTAATTATGAATTCCTACAAGTATTTTCTAACCCCCAAGATTTGAGAAAAAATCAAATTAGCTTGATTTTACAATATTTTCACATAAAATTGTTCTTCCTTCATAATTTAGCTCAGAATGTGTCACGAACCAACCCGCCGTGACTCGTGAGTGGCACCCACCCAAAACCCCCCGGGTGAGTGAACCAATAACCCGATCAACACATAGTAAGTCTAACATCTCAAAACTAGATGCATTAAAATAAACTAGCCTTCATATTCAAATGAATACTAAACAAGATCCTGTGGAAAACTACCCCTAGAATTCGAAAGTCACCGTACCAAAATATTCTACCAAAAGTCTAGAACGAGGATGCAACCCCAAAATAAAACAAGAGCTTAAGTCCAGAAATAATTGGACCATAACTAACTGGAAGAGAACAAGGTAGCCCGACAGAAGTAGCTCACCCTTGAAGTCTGGAATCGCTGGGACTAGATCTGAGGTCGTGTAGGAGCCGCCGAAAGATGTCATGTACTCATAAAGAGAAAACAAGTGCAGAATCAGTACAGAACCACTGTGTACTAGTAGGATTATTGGCCAGCCCCAACAAACAATATAGATATAATAAATCCAAAACTAAGTAAAGTAGCACAAACATGTAGCAACAACCAGTAACATAATGCCAGGCTCTCAGCCTACTTTCTAACTCATCAACCACATGAAAACAGGTTCAACTATCATTTAACAATGAACAATAATCAATACATTTACCCTTTTACATTTCTAGACCAACTATGGATCCCTAGACCAACACCTAGTGTTAATATGTAATGCCCGATCCATCCCACAGTTAAGTGTAACAACTCGGCCTCTTAAGGACCAATATAATAAATCACAAAATCAGAAATCAAATTGGTCCACTCATGGAATGTAACGACTAGATCTGTCATTACGGGTAAACTTTCTGTGCCAAGTTTTGGATTAGAAAACTTCCAAATTTGGGAGTTGAAAATTTTGGACTAGGCTAGTATCGGTCGGTTTCTGAGCAAGGTATGGTATAGCATGATCCGGGTGAGGATTGGATAATTTATCTTGTATTGAGATAGTTTTTACATTAGCTAAGACGTTAATGAGTCTAGGGGACTTTTCAGAAACAAATTTGGGTAGTTTCTCTTAAATAATTTCTAGTCGTCTAATATATTTACTATGAAAACTGGGCATGAGCTCACTGTTGAATTGACTTAGCTCCAGAACAAATTCTGTATGATTGCTTTATATCAAAGGCCTCTTAAAACACTCTCTCTGCCACTTTGTTGTGTGTTACTAGAAGATTAGGGGGTAATTCAAGCCCTTTTGGTTAAGATCTTCTCTCTTCCCTTCCCCTGTTTCCCTTTGGTATATTCTGAAGATCACAGCCTGTATTTCGTTACTTCATAGATAAATTTGACCTCTTCCCCTTTTGTCACTTTGAAAATTCCTGCATCAAGTACAGGCCTGAATGATTAAGTATCTTGAATGGTTCTATAGTCATTGTGGCATTGTTTGCAACTAGTATGTTTTTAAGTTAGTTTTAAATTATGCTCTACAATTATTTTAATATTAGGTGACTAATCCTTATCATTTTTATTGCATGAATACACTTTGTCTGGTCCAATGGACTCCCGTACCTGCATTTCTGATGGGCTCCCAAATCTTGAGTCAAGCCAAGTCCAAAGGATGGACTAACGCATGAAGAAACATGCTGGTATACGCTGATATGCAATGATATACATCAAAGGAAGCTAATATACAGGTTGCTAGACAATATGTGAAGAATATATACAAACGAAGGGAAGCGGACATACCCTCTATGGTTCTGATATACAACACATATACATGAAAATATGGAGAAAGAGCTGTGATATACAGCTGGGCTACAAGGATAAAATGGACCAAAGTCCATAAGTTAAGTCCAAAGGAGGGGCTGATCTCAGGAATGGGTTTAGAGGCCCACTTCTTTCTTTCCTTATCTCTTTATTTATAATTATTTTGTTTGATTGTATTGACACTAACTTTAATTTAATTAACCTATCTAGATCTCCTAAAGTGTTGTTATTTTATCTTTATCTTTGCTTAATCTTTGCAATGTATTTTATTCACGTCTCGTAATCAATTCAGATATTGGTTAAAATGAATAAGAAAGCTAGACTTTGTCTTAACTTGCCTAAAAAATGGATCTTTCAAACAAAAAATGGCTATTTACTCATTCATGGCTTAGCAAAGTTTTCGTCGGCTAAAATGAATCTTTCTTTGACATGAAAAATGTTCTCTTTTTTTAAAACTTGTTTCTTTCTTTTAAATTATAAACTTGTCAAAATTAGTCAAATTAATTTTCTCAACCTCGGCTTCGTTTAGTTAAACTATTATTGGGTAGAATAAAGATTTTCCTCTTTTAAAACTATTTCTTCAAAATTACTTACCTTTTCTTGCAAATTTTGAGTATCACATAGGATTCATTCAAATTTCCCAAAAAAAATGTCTTTTAAATAAGTTTTCATTTAATTGCCTGAAATAAGTTCTTTTGAATAATTTTTGCCTCTAGATGCCTTTAAAATAAATTTCCTCAACATTTTCATAAAGAAGATTTTTTCTTTAATTGAAGATATTATTTTGCTTTGGATGAAGTGATAGCCTTTTTCCTAAATTTTTCTTCATGAAAAATCAAGCATTTTCGTTATTTCTACTCTTTCAAAATTAGTTCATTTCAAGTTAGTCAAAATTCGTTCTTTGATCAACCGTTTTAAAGCGGACGTTTTTAAGTGCCTTAAAACCCTTCTTAAGACGTTACTACAACCCTTACCCATTTTCTCTAATTTTGAAGATTTATTTATGTTTTTAAGTCTTTAAAATTGTTTTAAAGTTTTCTTAATTTCTTATAAAAAATTAAGTGGCGAATCTGTTTTATTTAGAATTATTTTAAAACTTTATTTTAAGTTTGAAATGATTTTAAAAGTGTCAAAACCATTCTTCTTTATAAAAATCGAAAAAGGGATAAAACAGAAATGGCGACTCCGCTGGAGATTAGTTTAGGTTCTAACCAAAAATTTGAACTATTTTTGACTAACTTTATGTGACTTACTATTTAAAATATTTTAATAGTTAGTAAATTTTAATTAATGTTTGCTTATGTGTTTATTTATTGCAAAATATACTGTCATTGCATCTCATAGCATATTCTGCCACATTGCATGTGATTTTATTTATATTTTAGGGAGGTTCATGATCCCATGGCCTCTCGCTATAAATAACACTTTCTCAAAAATACGATAGTTTACGGGTACGTCATGCTTCCAATGGCTATCGTATTTTCAATCCAAGTTGTCCACTTGAGACCCGGTCTATTTTAAAAGAAACCCACTCTATACACCTAGGGTAGAGCGAAACCAAAATCCATTTTAGGCATTGCCTTGGATGACCTAATACTTTAGGGGTATTGGGACCATTAGAAAGACCAGCTTGCGTCTATTGGCCACGAGTCAATTACAGACGATCATCCCTTATGTGTTTAATTGAAGGATGCGATGTTGGTTTGTACGAATTATTGTTCCTCGGGATTGGGATATATTTAGATAGTCTTTCATTTTTGAAGATTACCATCCGAAAAGCATTCGGAATTTGCAAGAAGTCCAGGAAGTTCGAGAATGAAGGACCAACCACGACGGCCTAGTTTAGGATTTTACCCTTGCGTGGGACTGATTTTGATGTACATTCCTTTTCCCGCAAATTTTGTACCCCCATTTTATTTAATCAATATGTATAAATATATTTTGGGGCAATAGAATGTTTATAAATGACATACACATCCTTCAATTCGTTAGGCCTACCTTTGGCATAAAAAGGTCACATATTCGTATAGGACGCGCTATGAACTGTTATGTGATATAACTGTCTTACGTGCTTATGTGCGTTGATCAAATAAAAAGTGAATTGATCCACTCTTACTTGAATATTTTAGAATCCATAGGCAAGATAAAGGCCCACCGCAAAATCCGATCAAAATTTCCCTTGGAAGTTCTTCAAATTTCCCCAGAAAAATTCAAAGACTTTGTAAAACCCCTTTAAGTCTTGTTCGGAAAACGAACTTGCCTTATCCAAACTTCAAAAATTTTCATTTCTCCACTTCGACAAAAATGCAAAAGAATTGAGAAGATACATCAAGTGCTGAAGACTTGACAAGTCAAATCTTCTGATAGAATTTACCTACCCCAAAGTCGATCCTGTACATTGAACCCTTGAGCCAATAAACACCCGTGGATCAATTTACCTTGATGAAAAGCAACTTTATGTATTTCTTCTCGATCGGATATCTTCTATTGTTTACCACTAACAGGATCTAACATATCGGCCTTTGAGTTGTTTTACTTGAACATTTAATAGAAATTGATCTGTGTTGGCAAAACTGGCCGAACATCCCTACTTCACCTGCTCAAAGGCACAAATAGATTCCTCCTCTAACTCTCCCTTCGCTAAGGGTAAAATGACTGATAGTGAGGAAGAGAATGTCTTGTCCATGAGAGACAATGTTATCGCTGAACAAAACGAAATGATTGTGGAACTTGCAAGAAAATTGGAAAAAATGCAAGAAGAAGTACAGAAAGCCAAAGATATGGCCAGCTTGGCTATCGCTGCCAACACCCCGACTATGGGTAACTCCCAGCCTCCTCTTCGAATCCCTCCTCTCAACTCCCCATTGACTGAAAATTAGCCAAGAGATATCCCTTCCTCCTCCATTCCCGGACCTTCCAATAAACCTCTCTCCAACAATCCTCCTTATATCAGATCCTCGTATCAAATTCATACTCCTCATGTCCAGCACACTAACCAAAAAAAGAACCCAAGTGCCTACAATCCACAAAACCTCCCTCCAAATTACCAGAACACGCCACAAAATACCTATAACTCCCAAAATAACCACCCCAATGTCACTAATCCACATAATTACTCTCCCACATATCCAAATACCATTCCACACGTCCAACCCCAACTTGTTCAGAACCCACTACCTCCTGCTTTTCATGTTATGATAGAACCATACACGGCTCTGCCAGAAATTCCTGAGCTGGACCACTATGAGGAAAAGAAGAAGGAGTTGAGGTCCACGGAGAAGAAGACAGATCATGACATGGCTCAAATGAAAGACGAGATAGCCTGGATCAGAGAGTTTTGGGGATCGTCTTATGAGAAAGGCTATGACTACGATGATCTCGGTATCCATCCAGAGATGGACTTGCCAGATGGATTCAAGATTCCCAAGTTCGAGACCTTTAATGGTGTTAGGAATCCTGAGGCCCATATGAGAATCTACTGTGATCAAATGGTCAATTCTCGGAAGAACGACGCTCTGCTAATGAGACTGTTTAGCCGAAGTCTGAGCGGAGAGGCTTTGGAATGGTTCACCTCTCAAGAACTAAAGAAGTGGTTCAAATGGAGTGATCTGGCCCGAGACTTTGCTCAAAGATTTGCATATAACGTGGAAGTTGTCCCAGATCAATACTCTCTAGGTCGCATCAGGCAGAAATCAAATGAGTACTTCCGAGATTACGCCTATCAGTGGCGAAAAGTGGTTGCGAGAGTTCGACCTCCTATGACCGAAGAGGAAATAAGTGCGGTGTTTATGCGCTCTCAAGAGTAAGAATTCTATGACAAAATGATATCAGCAATTAAAGAAAAATTTGCCGACCTAGTTAAGATTGGTGAAATTGTCGAGGAGGGTCTTCATAGCAGCAAGATTACCAAAGCCTCGGCATCCTCAGGATGATAGGGTTTCCCAAGAAAAAGAGGGAAGAAGTGTCTTCGGTATCCTCCAGTCCTAGCCCGAGATCGCGGAAACCTTTTGGGGCCAACTACAAAAACCACTTGTTCCAACAACCCCTCCCCTAGCTCCACCAAATCCTCAATCAATTTTGTATACTCAACCCATCTACCAAGCTCCACAACCAAATGTTCAACCTATTTACCAATCTCCACAACCAAATGTGCAACCCACTTACCAAGCTCCTCCCAGAACTTTCAAGTGTATCAAAAGGCTCCCGAGAACCAGAATAATTGCCAGGTACCCCCTCCAGCCAATGTTAATCTCCCTTATCCAAATTTGGAAAAGAAAGCTCCTCGAACTTTCATCCAATTGGCTAAAACCAGAACTCAGTTATATAAGAGATTGAAGGCTGCTGGATTTATTCAGCCCATACAACCTAAACCAGTCAATCCTGACTCTCATTTCTTCAGGGCTGATCGATATTGTGCTTATCATTCCGGAGGAGTCGGACATGATACCGAAGATTGCATTAACCTGACGCACAAAATTCAGGATTTGATTGATCAAAGAGTGGTCACACTACAAACAGCATCGCCAAATGTTAATAACAACCCTCTCCTGAATCACGGAGGAGCCACTATTAACATAATAGAGGTCGATGAAGAATGGGTTCTGGGCAAGTCAATAGTGCCGGTTAGCCCTAAAAAGCAGGAAATGCCAGAAAAAGATATAGCTACTTTGAGTATTGCTGAGCTACCCTTTGAAGGGTTAATGCACAACAGGACCTTGCACTTTAATGACTGTGTCCCTGTGACTGAAGAAGTCCCAAAAGGAAGCAATTTCTACACCGTAGAGGTTGTCAATGCCACGGGAGAAGATCTTTCTCCTTAAATCCCCATGCCACCTATATATAAAATGCTCGCAACTGCGATACTAGTGAGCGGATATGAACCAAGTCTCAGTTTAGGCAAGAGTACGGATGGTATAAGCATCCCTGCAAAGCTGATCAAGCATGGGTTAAAGTATGAAGACAAGGCAGAGAAGCAGTCAGGATTGCCAAAGCCATTACTTCACCTATATCAATCATTCCCGGTGCATAATGGTTCCCCAAGCGATGGGTTAGAGGATGGAATAGGAGATATGTTCGAGAAATGTTATGCTATCCCCAAAGCAGCCATGAATAGGGATGCCAGGCTTGGTGAAGAATTGCAGAGCTAGGCCACAACTCTCCTCGTGATTCTTCACTCGACTGGGTAGACAAAAGATTCTATTTTATGAAAATTGGTGATGGTCCGAATAAGGCTCCGTGACCCACCCTTTGTGTTTTCAATTTCCTCGTACTATTTTCCGCTTTCCCAAAGGCACAAACCTGCTTCCATGCGGGTTATAGCCATACTTTATAAATATTTTTGGATTTTAAAGAAAAACCTCCCTTATTGAGAAAACTTTGCTATATGATTACTGGTCATTATCTAACTTGCTTTGTTTATAATCTCAGTAATAATAGCTTAAAGCCTACCATCGTCATGTCATGTCAAGGGCTTAACGAACAAACCAAGCTAGACGATAATGATTTTGAAAGGCATGTTGAAGAAATCATGGTCCTGGAATGAACAAACAAGAAGTCTAAGAACTTTGAAGACCAGGAAAATCCCCATCTAAAAGAGTTTGAGGTGGTCAATCCGAGAGGCAATGGTCAAGTTGAAGAAATCAACATCGGTGTTCATTTGTCAAAAGCACAAAAGAAAGAGCTTATCAGTCTGCTCAAGCCATACATCAACATCTTTGACTGGTCCTACAATAATAGGACGAGGATAAGCATAAACATCATCTCCTGAAATTTATTGGTCAGTTCAGGGAATGGATAGTTAATCTTTTCCTCCCACAAGACAAAAGAAAGTTTGCACTTAATTGGCAAGGACCATATGTCATCCACAAAGTGTTATCAGGAGGGACCTTGATTTTGTCCGAGATGGATGGCCAACTATGGCCCAAGCCTATCAACTCTGATGCCGTGAAGAAATACTATATCTAATGATAGTCTTTCTTTCTTTCTTTCCCTGTAATCGCACTTTCTAACTGTAATCATTTTGCACTTAGAAAAAGCTTAAAAATTCCCTATACTCTATGTACGAACTATGTTTGACCTGAATTCTCAAGAATGAGATACGTAGGCGGCCTGTGTCAGCTTCAGTCAACCCCTTAGAAAAATCTATCTTTCCCCTCCCTATCTTGAACTACGTTCAACCTGAATTCTCAAGAATGAGATACGTAGGCGGCCTTTATCGGCTTCGGTCACCCCTTTATTTATTTCCAACATTCTCCCACTTTGAGTGTGGGAACTACATTTGACCTGATTCCTGCCTCAACGGGATACGTATGTGCAACAACGGCTCGGTCATATCACCCCAGGAAATGGAAACTAGGGCAGAATTTTTGAGAAAGGAGTCTCAAAGATTCAGAAGATGAAGGTCATTTCCTGCGAAACAAGAGAAGGCTTGTGGGTACGTAAATGCCATGACGGCTCGAACATATCACCCATGAAATGGGAACTAGGGCAGAATTTTTGAGAAAGGAATCTAAAAAATTCAGAAGGCAAAGATCAACCTCCAGCAAACGAAATACAAAATGTGCCGAAGAGTAACCAAAGTGAATATTGAGAAAGAATCTCGTAATCCCCACAGAATCTCAAGTCTCTCGCCAATGGAATGAGATTCATCATAAAACCTTCAACTGGGGCAGAAATTTTGAGGAGCAATTCAAAATTTCCACCAAGCTTCATTCAAGAGTTTAGAATTAAACTCCGAAGAGTTCCCCAACACCAAGGGATTAGAATCTATTTGAAAAATCCCCAGTAATAACAAATTTCGAGGGGGATCAATCCCCAGCTATGACAGATTTTCGATTTTTTTTTTGAAATCCCCAGCTAGGATGGCGAAGGATCTCCAGAGTCCGCCAGCAGTATCTCAGAAAATGTTAAAGCCTCGAGTAAAGGACATTCGTTGAGCTGGCACATGACATGACGGGCAGAGACCTTTTTAAACTATCCTTTTTCAAAATATTTGTTTTACAAAGAGTCAGTTTGAGAAATCATTACGAAAAATAGTTTTACTCCTTATAATGTATTTTGTCTTATGTCTACCGTGGCCTGAGAAGAGTCGATGGCGAAGAGTCCGGAGAAGACAAAACAAGGAGCAGAAGATCGAAGGAGGTCAACACAGACCAGTTTTAGCAAAAAACTAATAATTTTTCTGTGGATGCAGGTTGTCCCCGAAAGTATGTTAGAAAGCAGTCCCTCATTATCCAATGCGTTCAAAGAAATGCAACGAGATCAGACTCCCTAAAAATTTGGCAAGAAAAGACAAAGCAGCGGAAAGAAGCCAAAAATAGCAAAAGTCCCTAGAACGGGCGAATCTTCTTGTAGTTCACAGAAACTACCAGATAAAGAGAGACTGACAATGGCCTCAAGTCCACAAATGGATGAGGACATTTTGGTCTATTTCAAATTGGGACACCAAAAAAGAGATCAACGTCATTCTCCGTCAATCCTTGACAAGTTATAAATTACCACGAACAGACGATGTTCAAAGACAGTATTTATGGCTGTCCCCAAAAATGGACATGACCATTTCATTCACATTTCAAATAAAAGTCTGTTTTGATTAGCTTTATAAACTTCGTCTTTAAAGTTTTTCAAATTTGACTATGGTCGCTAGTAAGAGCGACACCGTGTCTACTAACCATTGGCCTTAAGCACAGGTATCCATAAAGGAGTTGACATGATAAAACAAAGACCAGAGGTGATGTTTTCTATGACTTTCCCATAGGACATTTTATCATACGGCACTACATTGCATCACATTTTGCATTTATATTGCACCATGTCACATTGCATCACATTGCATCATACTGCATTACGTGGCATAAGCATTATGTTGCATCATATTTTGTCATATCGCATTGAATCATATTATATTATGTTGCATTGTACTGTATGGCATCATATTGCAGGAACCATGTCAAGAGGAACACATCATATTTGCATATCACGAGGACCATGCCACGAGGGCCATCATATTTGCATGTCACGAGGACCATGCCACGAGGGCCATCATATTTGCATGTCGCAAGGACCATGCCATGAGGGACATCATATTTGCATGTTGCGAGGACCATTCCAAGAGGGTCATGTCATATTTGCAAGTCGCGAGGACCATGCCACGAGGGCCATTGCATTTGCATATCGCGAGGACCATGCCACAAGGGCCATCATATTTGCATGTCGCGAGGACCATGTCAAGAGGACCATCATCATCATCAATACCGTAGATACATTCACTGTGAGTATTATGTCCCTCTACTGGTTGGTTTCAAAGAGGATGACATCCGTAGGCGTCCCTAAGTCGCATTTGCTACGCAGGATCGACCCTCAGCATGCTTATATCCGAGATCGCGTGAGATGGTGGAGTCTAACATTGAGGATATCATTATCATTATTATCATTATCATAATTCATTATGCCAAGTCTGGAACTCAGGATGCTTATATCCGATATCGCGTGAGACGGTGGAGTCTAACATTGAGGATATCATTATCATCATTCATTATGCCAAATCTGGCTAAGATGGAGGAGTCTAACGTTGAGGATATTATTATTATTTATTATGCCAAGTCTGGCATTCAACATATTTATATCCAATATCGCGTAAGATGGAGGAGTCTGACATTGAGGATATATTTGCTCCTTTATTATGCCAAATCTGGCCTTCATCATATTTATATCTGATATCACATAAAACGGAAGAGTCTGACATTGAGGATATTTGTGCACTCTTATTCGAGAGCCTCGATTGCTGGAAGAGGCAATTATATTTAATCGAGTGGGAAAAGCCTTGTCACCATCCAATAATCAAATACCGCTTGTCGAAAGCATATAGTCTGAGGGATATCTGTAAGATGCCATCCAAATCGGACGATGAACTAGATTTCCCCAAAAATTAGAAGGCCAAAGGCCGTCTGTAAATCACAGCGATATCTAAAATTGGATAGTGTGCAAGATTGCCCAAAACATGACAGTCTAAGAGTTATCTGTAAGACGCAGTGATATCTGAAATTGGATAGTGTGCAATATCACCTGAACATTGAAAGTTCAAGGGTAATGCGTAAGTTGCGACAATATCCAAAATTGGATAAAGTGCAAGACTACCAAAAATTGACAGTCCAAGGGTTATCTATAAGCCACGACATATCCACGTTGATATTGTGCAGGACTACCCAAAGGCTATCAATTCAAGGGAAATCTTTAAGTAGTGTTACATCCAAGATTGGATAAAAGTGCAGGATTACCTAAAAATACTGACAATTTGAAGGACATCTGTAAGCCGCCTCTATCCAAAGTCGGATGATGTGCAACATCACTCGAAAGCTGGCATGCTAAAGGAATATGTAAGCCGTCTCCATCCAAAGTCGGATGATGTGCTAGATTACCAAAATCCTAATAATTCAGGGAATATCTATTAGTCGCGTCGATACGAATGATGCGTAAGATTTACCCTAAAAACATATGCATACAGTTATCAATGGCCATAAAGGCTATCACGTTCAAGAGAACGCCGTGAACGGTTGAAAGGACCGTCACGTCAAATGGCCACAAAGGTCACCTTATTCAAAGATCGCCACAAAGGCAGCCCAATCTGATAGCTACGATGGCTATCACGTTTGATTGTCATGAAAATCGCTGCTTCCTAAGACAAAGACAGGAAAAGACGATATCTGCTTCAAAAGCAACCAAACGGAAAAAATGAGGTACAAAGTTATCTTTCCCTATTGAATTACTACTAACCATCTTGTTTAAAAAACATTGCTGAGAACATCCGAGAGGATGAAAATCTCGAACCAGAACAATAGGTACAAAGCACGTCAAAAGATGTCACAACCTAAGATTCGGATGTAATCCCAAGATGAGGTATGATAAATAAAACTACCTCTCCAAATGGAATTATATTACTACTAACAATTTTGTTTTGAGATGTTTTCGAGAGCATTCGAGAAGAATGAAATTCACAAAATAAAATCACAGGTGCGTACTATACCAAAAGGGACGCATCACAACATGAAACTTTTTCATAGCAGCAAACTGGGACATAGTCTAGAAAGGAATGTCAAACTTTCTGGATGCGAGTTGAGAATCGACTTCTGGTTTAATCAAACCACACCCCTATCAGAAGGCATGTGGGTATTTCCTATCATTGGGGTCTTAGTTTCGCATCAATACCCACTCTGGAAGCAATATTCCTTCTTTTCAAATTTGGGTGATGATACACCTCGAGCTTTGAAAATTATGTCCAGGTAAAATCTTTCTTATGGGTGTGAAGAGCTCCACATTCATAGTTGAGAGGTTACAAGCCTCTCTTCTGTAGCTCAAAATATTTGTCACTCATCCCGATCCAAAGGTTGTCTTAGCATAAAGATTGCCTTTTCCAATGATTGATTCAAACTATAAGCAACCTGATCCCTGAGTCTTGGGATATGTAGGCGATCTCTATATTGAAAACTCGACTGCATTCCAAACCCCCAATCTCTTTACTCTCCAGCTTTTCGGTCTCTCCGTACTCTGAAATCGGGATAGTTTGGAATTCTTTAAAAATCATGCGTGAGATCAAGCATTTTGAACTACAAGTAGCCTGAATCCTCATGTAACCTGAGATATGTAGGAAACTCAACACCGAAGTTCCGCCATAATTCCTTGAAATTCGTCCTAAAACCAATCGCTTCCAAAGGATGAACTAGTGGTCGGATAAAATTGAAATCGTCAATTCCCTTTGCCCAGGGTTCATTATACTCACCCTACCCAAAGGGAGGGGCAGTTGTTGACACACAATTTTTACCCTCCACTATTCGATTAATTATCGAGCTTTTAGATTTTAAATAATTTTAAATAATTAATTAAAAGAATTTTTCAAAATTAATTCTGGAGAGTATTCTATAATCTTCACAAATAAATATACGTCTACGTATATTCATAATATATGTAGATGTATATTGTTTCAAGAATTTTAGTAGATATTCAAAGGATTTTTTCAAAAATATTACTTCAAAATGTTTAAAACTACCAATTTTGATCAAAATAATTCAAACGGGAATTAAATCATGAAAGATTGGTATTGTCATAAACACATGTTTAAATACGATAGCAAATTAATTATTTTAGTTGTTTTAAAATAATAAATCTCGATTAAATTAATCATATTTAGTTTGTCCTATTCCAATTATGGCCTAATTTCTTTGAATTAGTCTCAATTAGGTCCAATTTGGCTATAATCTCAATGGTTTGGCTAAATTTTAAATCAATTTGATTGTCAATTTGACCAATTCTTGCCACATTTGCAAAGCAATGTGGCCATACCTTAAATAACCCTCACACTCCTTATACCTGCCAGTGATTTGGGCCAGCAACCCTCCTGACCCGCTAGCCCATTCCTTTTCCACCACCCCAGCCCAATTCTTTCCTCCACACCCGGTCCAACCACACCCTTTTATGCTTTTTAAAAAAATTAAAGTGGGTCTTGAAGACCCTTTATTAATAAAACAAATCTGCAACGTACAAAAAAGGGGTGAGCCTAAACATGGCCCAACCCGAAATGAAAATAAAGAAATGAAAAAAAAACAAATGTCTGAAACAAAAACAAAAAAGAAAGGGACAGAAAAGGAAAGGGGAGGGAGACGACTGGACATTGTCTTCGCCTGAGAGCTGCAAACGGCGTCATCTTCCTCATCTCGGTAAGGGTTGAGCGGACAGAAGGGTAAGTACCTTTCTCAAGCTCTGAGCAGCAAGGATCGTAGAAATGGTGAAGCTTTGGGTGTATTTCACACAAGGCATTTTCGAGTCTCACAAATGCCATTAAATCAGCCCAAAAGAAGACTTCTTCATCTCCACCATTCGTAGATCTGTGCTTTAGCAACGAGCTAAGTGTTTACCCTTTGGTTCCAATAGAAACCCATTTATGATGTTGAATTTCCCCTCATATTTCTCTTTCTAACAGGTTGAGCTCAGCCAAGGAACTAATACCACTGTCTAGAGAGATCAAAATGAGGGTCCATTTCTGGTCAGAACGGGTAAGAGACTGTTTTCGCATTCAAACCCTTATAGCTTGTTATTCCTTTGTACTCTAGTAGCTTAGCGTGTGTATTATCAGACTGTCTTCCTGTTCTTGAAATGCCTGATTATGGTTCTGAAGTTGTGTTACTGCTGTGTGTTTCACACCCCTTTATGCTCCATTCTTCTTCTTCTTTCTAAAACACAATACACCAAATGACACCTCTCTATATCTCTCTCTTCGTTTGTCCCAGACGAAAAGACGAACCCAATACTCACCTCCATCCAAAATCCACCAAAATGATGACTATCCCAGCTCCAAACGACTCCTAAATTTCCAAAAACTGTTACCCTTCCATCCATTCCCCCTCTCCTTCGTTTATTTGTACAAATTGTTGAGCTGGCCACCTTTTAGAATAACCCAGAAGAGGACAGGTGGCCTCTCAAGTGCCTCCACCCATAGAAAAGCGGCGGATAATCCTCAAGATCATTGGTATAAGATCGATTTCGTACCACCAAGGTACATACGTTCCCTCATCAAGAGGATTTTGGGTTTTTGATTTCAAAATCCTCAATTCTATCCAATTTCTACTCATTTCCCCCCCTAAATTTCCACCCGTTGGAACCCAGAAATTCCCTTATATAAACCCTTCTATTCTCTACTATTGAGGCAGAGGTTTTTTGGGTAGCAAGGATTTGGAGAGTCCTTTTCTCTAGCACTTGGGGAAATCCGAAAAATCAAGGCGATATTCGAAGTAGAAATCACTGTCATCTTTAGTATTCGTGGTTAAATTATCATTTGCTATTTGAAAACCAAGAACGACAAGTTTCCAGTTCATCGGAAAGTCAAGGTTCTCCTATTAAATCTCAACTCGTCTATCCCAGTTGCTGCCCAGAAAAAGGTAAATCCCCTCTTCTTTTTGCTTTTCTTTTCTTGTTCTTATTGTGGCTAGTTGATTGTTATGGTTTTGTTGTGTTAGTTGTTACAATTGGTTTGCTGTCTGGGTACTGTTCATAGATTGTTTGATTGAGAGGAGATGGGTTGAACCCTGGGGAATAATCGAGCTAGGGAGAAGCTTTAAACTCTCGAGTTTGGCTTCTCCCGGTGCTCTTAAAGACCCAAGGTTCCTCACCCCTTCCCTTTGTGTTAATGGTGGAAAATAGCTGATACATGATTAGGTTTGTTCCGAAATATGGATTTGAACCTCTGTATACTTGAAATCCTATTTCCTTACTATTTCTATGAAGAAACGTGTAGCGATAATCAAACCATTGTGTTAGCAACGTATTTAATGTCTGTCTAGATTGGCTGTTTCGTGTTTCTTTTTGTACATGGAAATTTGTTTTCCCTTCTCCCCTCCTTTGAACATCTATATTTATTTTGGGTGATCTCTCAAGAATAGCTGACGTACAATCTAATGTTTTGGTTAGATAGTGATCCTTCCTTTCACCATGTTTAAATGAGATGTCTTGAGTACTTACTTTTAAGGTTTGGTACTGAACGATGAGCCTTTCATCTCGAACTTGAACCCTTGGATGCTTTGCTTGTTGAATCTATTAAGGAAACAGTAGTAAATCCTTATGTTGTGGTTCATGGTTTCTCAAATTTGTTGAAAGATTTTCTTTGATCTAAAATGTTCCTTTCCAGAGACGCATGGAATTTTCTTCTTGAACTCTCCTTTAATAAGCTTAAAAGGAACAAGACCAATTGCTAGAAGCTCAAAGTTTGAAACTTTCTTTCCTGTTTGCTTTTCCAAAACCCCTCCGTGTTCTATTCATGTTTGCTCTCTTGTTATTGTTTCTCTTAAATAATTTCTAGTCGTCTAATATATTTACTATGAAAACTGGGCATGGGCTCACTGTTGAATTGACTTAGCTCCAGAACAAATTCTGTATGATTGCTTTATATCAAAGGCCTCTTAAAACACTCTCTCTGCTACTTTGTTGTGTGTTACTAGAAGATTAGGGGGTAATTCAAGCCCTTTTGGTTAAGATCTTCTCTCTTCCCTTCCCCCGTATCCTATTGGTATATTCTGAAGATCACAACCTGTATTTCGTTACTTCATAGATAAATTTGACCTCTTCCCCTTTTGTCACTTTGAAAATTCCTGCATCAAGTACATGCCTAAATGATTAAGTATCTTGAATGGTTCTATAGTCATTGTGGTATTGTTTGCAACTAGTATGTTTTTAAGTTAGTTTTAAATTATGCTCTACAATTATTTTAATATTAGGTGACTAATCCTTATCGTTTTTGTTGCATGAATACACTTAGTCGGGTCCAAAGGACTCATGTACCTGCATTTCTGATGGGCTAAGCCCAAATCTTAAGTCAAGCCAAGTCCAAAGGATGGACTAACGCATGAAGAAACATGATGGTATACGCTAATATGCAACGATATACATCAAAGGAAGCTAATATACAGGTTGCTGGACAATATGTGAAGAATATATACAAACGAAGGGAAGCGAATATACCCTCTATGGTGCTGATATGTAGTATATATACATGAAAATATGGAGAAAGAGCTGTGATATACAGCTGGGCTACTAGGATAAAATGACCAAAGTCCATAAGTTAAGTCCAAAGGATGAATTGATCTCAGGAATGGGTTAAGAGGCCCACTTCTTTCTTTCCTTATCTCTTTATTTATAATTATTTTGTTTGATTGTATTGATACTAACTTTAATTTAATTAACCTATATAGATCCCCTAAAGTGTTGTTATTTTAGATTTATCTTTGCAATGTATTTTATTCAAGTCTCGTAATCAATTCGAATTTTGGTTAAAATGAATAAGAAAGCTAGACTTTGTCTTAACTTGCCTAAAAAATGGATTTTTCAAATAAAACATGGCTATTTACTCATTCATGGCTTAGCAAAGTTTTCTTCGGCTAAAATGAATCTTTCTTTGACATGAAAAATGTTCTCTTTTTTTAAAACTTGTTTCTTTCTTTTAAATTATAAACTTGTCAAAATTAGTCAAATTAATTTTCTCAACCTCGGCTTCGTTTAGTTAAACTATTATTGGGTAGAATAAAGATTTTCCTCTTTTAAAACTATTTTTTCAAAATTACTTACCTTTTCTTGCAAATTTTGAGTATCACCTAGGATTCATTCAAATTCCCAAAAGAAAAAAAAATGTCTTTTAAATAAGTTTTCATTTAATTGCCTGAAATAAGTTCTTTTGAATAATTTTATCCTCTAGATGCCTTTAAAATAAATTTCCTCAACATTTTCATAAAGAAGGAATTTTATTTAATTGAAGATATTATTTTGCTTTGGATGAAGTGATAGCCTTTTTCCTTAATTTTTCTTCATGAAAATTCAAGCATTTTCGTTATTTCTACTCTTTCAAAATTAGTTCATTTCAAGTTAGTCAAAATTCATTCTTTGGTCAACCGTTTTAAAGCGGACATTCTTAAGTTCCTTAAAACCCTTATTAAGACGTTACTTGAACCCTTACCAATTTTCTCTAATTTTGAAGATTTATTTCTGTTTTTAAGTCTTTAAAATTATTTTAAAATTTTCTTAATTTCTTATAAAAAATTAAGTGGCGACTCTGTTTTGTTTAAAATTATTTTAAAACTTTCTTTTAAGTTTGAAATGATTTTAAAAGTGTCAAAACCTTTGTTCTTTATAAAAATCCGAAAAGGGATAAAACAATAGGTACTTTTGTGGGATTTTCTGAGTTTCTGTGCTATAGCAGCCACCGCTATAGTGGAAAAATTCCCTCTATAACACAAGTCAACATCGGTCAGCACTGCCATAGTAATTAATTCTGCTATGGCGATACAACTTTAGCAGTGTACGGACCGCTATAGCAGACTGAGTCGGGATTAATGCAGAAACTTCTCCAAAATATTTAATTTTTCCTCAAGAACGTTTTGGAGAAGGGCAGAGGCGATTTGGGCAATTTCAAGTTGGATTTTCACCAAATTTTATTCTAAAGGTAAGAATTTCACTCCCCTACACTAGTATTTCAATTTCCGATTAGTAGAATTGATAGTTACGGGCTTGGGGGAAGGTTTGAAGTAACCTAGGAATGGTAGAATCTGGGAAAAAGGGGGGTTCTAGGGCATGGAAGTTCTTGGGTTTTGAATATTATTGTTGGGGTATGATCTATTCGCCATAATTCGCTTAATGTGTCTGTAAAAATGATAGATTTAGGTGAATTAATGGTGGGAAAACCCTGGGATGGGTGGAATTATCATAGGTTAGCCCGGGGATTGGGATTTGAGTATAATCTGGGTAATTATTAGTCCATGTGGACTGATTTTAGTATATCTTGTAATCATATTTAGACAAAGAACAAGCAAAAGGCTTCGGGAAATGGGAAGGCTCCGGTCCAGTAGAGCTTTCAAGTTATTCGAGGTAGGTGATGGTTATTATTTTTTCTAAATATAATATGTGTTCATGTACTATTGCTTAGTATTGTATGTGGTTGCATGCTTAGAGAATAAAATTATGAATGTCTAGCTATCCTGTGTCAATTATGTGAAATGAACTTGGTATGGTTGCTTGTTTGTTTACAAGTGTGATATTGTTCATTAATTATTGACTTATTGGATTGTGTGTGACATTCAGTTGGCTCGAGTACCATGCCTGGTACAGGTTATATATTGGTTGGCACAGGTACCATGCCTGGTATGGGATACTTATCGGTTGGCTCGGGTACCATGCCTGGTACAGGTTTTATAATGGTTGACTTGGGTACCACGCCTGGTACGAGTTTGATTTTACTTGTATTGATTGTATTTTATGGATGGTCCCATGAGTGGACCGGTTTATATTCTTGAATTATGATTATTGCATAATGGTCCATGAGAGGTCGGGTGGTTGTAATTAAATGTTGGGTTGGTCTTAGTGTAGACCCGGGTTGCATGTTTAACACGTAGGTGTTGTCCTAGGGATCCTTGGTTGGTCCAGGTTATGTGAAAATGATATTAGTTTAGTGTTCCTACAAATTGTTCAGTGGTTGTTAAACTTGTTACATGTAGTTGGTAAGCTAGAGGAAAGACTTAGAGTCTAGTTATATTGCTGGCATTGTATTCATGGTTGCCTTAATTTACTCAGCTTTGGTTTATTGTTCATATATTATTTATTGGAGTTGGCCGATGATCCTACCAGTACACAGTGGTTGTGTATAGATTCTGCACTTTTTTTTCTTTTGTCAGTACATGACATCTTTCGGCGGCTCTTACGTGACCTCAGATCTAGTCCCAACGATTCCAGATTGCAAGGGTGAGCTACTTCTTTCGGGATACCTTGTCTTCATCCAGTCTAGTTGTAGCCTATTTTTTTTGGGATTAAACTCTTATTTTATTGGGGTTGCATCCCCATTCTAGACTTTTGGTAGATGTTTTGGTACGGTGACTTTCAGATTCTAGGGGTATTTTTCGCAGATAATTATGTTAGTGTTTGTTTTTAGCTATGGATATCAATTTATTTTAATGCCAACTGGTTTTGAGCTATTAGAATTGCTAAGTGTTGGGTCGATATTGGTTCGCTCATTTAGGGGTTTTGGGTGGGTGTCATTCACGATGGGTTGGGTCGTGACAAAGATGGTATCAGAGCCCTAGGTTCGTTGATCTCATCGTACCAAAATGGGTCTAGTAAAGTCTTGTGGAACGGTATGGAGACATCTATACTTTTATTCGAGAGGCTATAGGACTTTAGGAAACTATCACTTCTTTCTTCCTTCATGCTATAACTCGATTCCAATTGGTATCGGGTGATACAAATTGGTATCTAACCTCTTTAAGTCTTTTGTCCGCAGATGGTGAATACCAGGAATAACAGAGCATGAGTAGTGTTTCTGGTAGTGGGACCAATGTTCAGAGGAAGGGGTAGGAGCAGGGGCAGAGGCTGAGGGAGAGCAACACCTTTCAGGGGTGGAGCTCAGGCAGCTGCAGGAGCGAGAGTGGCGACCCCTCCTCCACCCCAGGATCACATTGAAGAGGAAGTGGAGGTTATTGTTGAGGATGACACAGAACAAGCAGAGGTGGTACTGGCTGGAGGTGCAGGCCTTCCCCATATATCGCTTGAGGCATTTCAGCAGGTATGGCATTTTCTGAGTGGGCTGGTGTATGGAATTTTCTGTGTGGGCTTGTGAGCTCTGGAGCTACTCTAATAGGTACTTCATATCAAGTTCCGGGAACTCAACTGGCTGTCACGATGGCCCCTAGGATAGATGCGGCATCGGGTACTGATGACTTCTTCCATCCAATACTAGGTCCGGTTATGACTGGGAATGAACATGAGATGCTGACTAAGTTTTTGAAATTGAAACCTCTTATGTTTTAGGGTACTGAGAAAGAGGATGCGTATGAGTTTATTATGGATTGTTATGAGAGGTTACATAAGATGGGCATTATGCAGTAGCATGGGGTGGAGTTCGTCACCTTTCAGCTTCTGGGTGATGCTAAGCAGTGGTGGAGGTCTCATGTAGAGTGTCGGCCATCAGCTTTGCCTCCGCTGACTTGGATGGAGTTCCATGCTCTTTTCTTAGAGAAGTATGTGCCACACACCTTGAGGGATCATAAAAAGTATGAGTTTTGGTCTCTTGAGCAGGGTAGCATGTCAGTCTCAGCCTATGAGGCCAAATTCCATGCCTTGTCCTATTTTGCTACTTAGCTTTTGGGTATAGAAGAGCAGAGGAATTGTCTATTTATGAAGGGTCTGAATACTGAGTTGCAGGTGTTGTCTGTGCATATGACTTCAGCGGGGAAGAGTTTTAATTAAGTGACAGATTATATGAAAAAATTAGAGGGGGTCATGCAGGTTGGGCAGGCTAAGGTGTTAGCCAAGAAGTCCCAAAATGAAGGTAACTAGAGTGGTTCATACTCCAGGGGTCACAACCAGCAGGTGTATTCTGCTCGTCCTATTCAGTCAACCTTTCCATCTTCTACAGGTGGTCGTCCGGGAGCCAATCAGTAGTTTTCAGCTCCTAGAGGCCGGGGGCTTCTTATACTTCTATTAGAAGGCCTACTCTCGACCGTGGATGCTTTCATTATGGTGTCACTTCAAGTGGGAGTGCCCTCACAGGAACGTAGGTAATCAGACTCAACAACAGTCAAAGGTTGTGGTTCCGGCAGGTAGAGATGGCTATGCTAGGGGTCATCCACAAGGTAGGTGAGGTAACTTCCAGGGAGGTCAGGGGAGACAGAGGGAATGGTAGTGCGGGCAGGGGTGTGGCGCAACAAGTCAGGAAAGTTGCTCAGATTGATGACCAGGCCTACTTCTATTCTTTTCCAGGGAAGTATGAGGCTGAAGCGTCAAACGCAGTGATCACAGGTGCAATTCTAGTCTTTGATAGGATGGCTTCTGTACTATTTAACCCAGGTTCTATTTACTCTTATGTGTCTGTGAATTTTACTTTGGGTCTGGATTTGGTTTGTGATGTCCTTGATTCTCCTATTCATGTTTCTACCCCAGTTGGAGAGTCTGTGATAGTAACCCATATTTATCGTACTTGTCTAGTGTGTTTGTGGGGTTGCAGACTTGGGTAGATTTGGTTATTCTGGATATGTTGGATTTTGATGTTATTTTGGGTATGACCTAGTTTTCTCCATGTCATGATGTGTTGAATTATAATACTAAGACTGTAACTCTAGAGATTCTGGGTAAGGATAGACTAGAGTGGGAAGGTGTATACAGGCCTAAGCCAGTCAAGGTCATATCTTTTATTCGGGCTAGAAAGTTGGTGGGAAGAGGGTGTTTGGCCTTCTTGGCTCATCTCCAGGATGATAGTGTGGAGTCCCCATCGATTGAGTCAGTCTCGGTTGTTTAATCGTATATTTCACTTTCTTTCATTTTGAAAAAGGAAAAACGCAACCTCGTTTTCTAAATGGTTTTAACTTGAATTAAATTCGAAAACTTATAGAAAATTCTCAAATTTAATTGAAACAGAGTCGCCACTTAATTTTTAGGAAAAATCAAGAAAACCTTTGAAAATATTCGAAAGATTTAAAACAGATAAAAATCTTCGAATTTAAGAAATCCGGGTAAGAAGTACATATTAACATTTTTAGGAGGTTTTTAAGGCACTAAAAATGTCCGCTAACTCGCGGTTATCCAGCTATTTTCCTAACTTATTTTATTGACTAACTTTATGAAAACATGGAATTTTGACAAGTAAAGGGAAAAGGGTTATTTGCTTATGATAAAATGATATCAAAATGAGATTTTTGCAATTAAAAACTTGATGACAAAATGTAAGAATTTGAATGAGATTTTTTCAGAGAAACTTTATTTATTAATGAAGAAGCGATCTTGCGATAAAATACATAGTACTCCAAATGGAAAATTTAACTAAGTTAAATAAAAGAGTTAGTATTTATACAAGAACATGCTAAAACTATACAAATAATTTAAAAAAGAAGGAAGAAGTTGAGTTTAGGAACTTAGGCCCAAACCCCTACAAGTTGTCCATTGGACTATAAAATTCGGGTAAAGCCCATTTTTATCTTCGTCTCCGATCAGCCTTCCCTGTATTTTAGCTTCCATTCGTATGGCATTTAGGCCACACATATTTTTCTTCGGTCAAATTTTGACTCCTTTTGAGGACCTTGAAAGGAATCTCGACTCGATGAATTTGGACCTCCTTAGCCTAATAGTGCAAGTATGAGTCCGAATTGGACTCATTAGAGAGGAAGTCATGCATAACAGAAAAAAAGGGATTAGTGACTAATTGCGGGATCAAAATCAACTCAACTAACAAAACATATACTGAAAATTTGCATGAAACAGAGAAGCAATATCATTCAATACAACTATGGAGTCTCAAAAAGGCTTACTGATAATAGATCAATTGAACACCTAAATCCTTTGAGCCAAAATAAGTCAAATGGTCGTTATTACTAGTTTAGAACAACTGTGTGAGCAACCAGCTTTATAGAATTCAAAAGGGATAAAAATAAGTTCATGGAATATGTTTAAAAATCCTATTGCAACTATACTTGATTTTGCTTAGTAAACAAATTAGTCCAAGAATTTGTTGTCATGAGCATGCACCAAAACTCATCTTTAGCCTTTATTTTCAACATAAGCACACAGCTTTTGTCATACAAATGGACCAAGGCACAATATGTTATTTAGAAGATATTCTCTTAGATGAATCTGGAACCAAATTAATTGAAAGCCACTCGAAACAGGTTAGGTGATAAAGCAAACTACATAAATGCATTCACTGAGTTGTTCTAAAGTGGCTGCAAACAGAACATTGTTCCTCTGCCATAATTTTCAAACGATCATAATTCAAACATAACAACAAAAAAGGATAATCAGCTCGGGTATTTAATCTCTATAGCAACAAGAATAGGACTTAAACATATATTCAATACATAACAATGTTCTAGGGGAAAAAAACAAAAGCCATAAAGAGAGGTTATTATCATACTACTGAAATGAGAAAGAGGAACTGAGAGAAATGAACCAAAATATTTACCTAGAAGTAACTTGATTTGATGAGTTTTTAAAATCATTTGAATGAGCCATGGATAATTCACCAAGGCTACAATCTTTTAGTGACGAAACCAAGACCCAGAACAAAGTTACACACGGAGAATAAGCTTAAACAACCAATGAACTCAAAGAATAGAAGATATTCTCCAACTCCGAATTTAGCATGTATGAGAACTTTATTGAGCAAGCTTGAAACATAACTCAAAACCATGATGAGGTTTGCTTCTATTCCACTATTTTTGACCTTAGAGGAGAACTAAAGAGTAATCTACAAGGACCAAAACCCATTCTTTCCTTACGAATCTTGTTTAGCATTGTGAACTTAAAAGGATTTCAAAAGGAATTTAGCTCAAAAAATAGAACATATATATAGAGGCAACATAAATATTTCTACACAAAATTTGTATCCAAAGCATCAACAAATATTTTTGGGAAGACAAACGTGCAGCTTTATCCAATTCATGATTTCCTCCACACAAACAGACCTTAACCATATTTGCAAGAACTTACTTATAATAATCATAATTTTTTCAAACAGGAACAGTCAGAGAGTCATAAACTCATAGTAAAACGATAAAATTCACATCGTAGCGCTAAAAGAAATGTGAGAGATGAAACTTTTACCTGTTGTGGAGCAGCGAACTGAGAATACGAACTCTTCGTCGAAAAATCTTCACCATCGAAACTTTACAAGATTTCACCGAAACTTAGACTATCGGTGTGTTTTTCTTTCTGGAATTTTGGTTACGTGAGATTAGTGGAATGCTCCACCACCCCAAGTTTTTCCCCAAAAATCTCGCTACTCAACTCAATGAAAGAAGGGGTTTATATAGGAAATTTCTGGGTGGAATTGGGGGGGGGGGGGAAACAGTGGGCTTTTTTTGGGAATTTCGTGAAGGGAAATTCAAAAATCCTAACAGATAAGGCTATAGCTCAATGCTCTTGTATGAATTTGTACAAGAATTCTCGACTTTTGCGGAGAAATCATCACCTCACGACCTCTAGAAGCTTCTGGGCCTTCCAGTGCACGAGTTAACAGAGAATTGACAAAATTGGATGGAATCTTGGAGGCTTGAGCATTGTTTTGCAGCTGTTGGTACTGCATTTCAACGCTGTTGTAGTTGAGGCGCTAGGGTTTCATTGTTTTGGCAGAAGGAAAATGGAGAAGATGGAGTGGTATTGGTACGAGGCGCGTAGAAATAGTACGCTGCGTTCTTTTGGAGAAAAGGAGTCGCGTATGGTGTGTGTGAGAGGAAATTTTTTTGTGTGTGTTGTATGTATACGTATTATATGCTGATGGGGAAAAGAGTTTTGGGCCGAGTTTTGGGCGAGTTGGAGGTGGGCTGAGGCGGAAATGAAAGGGAAATAAGGGTGGGCTAGCGGTCAATTGGCCCAATGTTGGCTGAAACAAAGGCTGATGAGGAGAGTTTATGATTTGGCCACATTTAAAAAATGTGGCCACCTTAAGATTATGAGGTAACCAAATTGAGAGGTATTCGGAAAAATTTGGCTAGAATTTAAATGCTCTAAAGAGTTTAGGCTAGCATAGGAATAAAGATGAATTAATTAAAATAAATCACCCGAGCCTCTTTAAACTTGAACAAATTGAAATAATTATCATGTTTAACACAATTACCTTATTTTAAAATTATGAAATTAATTTATTCAATTAATCTCTAATTTTGAATTAATTTGGAGGAAAATCAGACGTTAATCTTTTAAAAAGATTTTCTTATGAAATTAACTTCACAATAGCTCTTTAAGCCAACTTTATAAATTCCACATAATTAAACATGGAAGATACAAATTATTACTCAAAACTATTATAAAGCTTATTTGGAAAATGTTTTATCCCTTTTTACAAAATAATTATTTCAAAAATTATTTAAAAATTCAAAAGGCACAAGATTAATTCGTAATGTGGCGGGCAAAAATTAGGTGTCAACAACTACCCCTCCCTTTGGATTGAGTGAGTGTAATGAACCCTGGGCAAAGGGAATTGACGTTTCCAATTTTATTCGACCACATATTCATCTTCAGGAAATGGTTGGTTCTAGCATAAATTTTAAGGAATCATGGTCGAACTCTGGTAGTGAGTTTCCTACATATCACAGGTTACATGAGAATTCAGGCCACTTGTAGTTCAAGACGCTCAATTTTGCGCACGATCTTGAAAGAATTCCAAGCTATCCCAGTTTTAGAGTATGGAGAGACCAGAAAGATGGAGAGTGAGGAGGTTGGGGGAATTTTGGAATGCAGCCGAGTTTTCAACATAGAGCCCGCCTACATATCCCAAGAATCAGGGAATCAGGCTGCTTATAGTTCGACTCAATCGGTGGAAAAGGTAATCTTTATGTTAAGATAACCTTTGGCTCGGGATGAGTGACGAATAATTTGAGCTATAGAAAAGAGGTTTGTAACCTCTCAACTATGAATGTGGTGCACTTCACACCCATAAGTAAGATTTTACCTGGATATAATTTCCAAAGCCCGAGGTGTATCATCACCCGAATTTGAAAAGAAGGAATATTGCTTCCAGTGTGAGTTCAGAAAATACCCTGGATGCGAAACTAAGACCCCAAAGGCAAGAAATACCTACATGCCTTTTGATAGGGGTGTGGTTTGATGGCAGTGGTAGTCGTTCCTCAGCTCGCATCCAAAGAGTTTGATATCCCTATTCGGACTATGTCCCAGTTCGCTACTAAGAAAAAGTTTCACGTTGTGATGCATCCTTTTTGGTGTAGTCCGCACCTGTGGTTTTTCTTTGGGACATACATAGATAACAAAAATACGAGTTTTCACTCCTATCCCTTAGCAAACAACGATTTCCTAACTTGCCTCTCGTATTCCCTAAACCTCACTTAGGAGTTTCCCATTTCATCCCCACCTAGTTGTCCTTGCAATTCCCGGTTCCACGAACCTTCCCGACATCCTAGTCCCTGAGTCTATCATTTTTAGCATACCAAGGAAACATAAGCATCCCCAAACAATTATCAATAACCCACAACTCAAATTCAACCAATTCCTAGCACATACATAACCAAACCCGAATCTGCCAGACTCCGTGCCCGGAGGCCTAAAACATGAATTCTTTGTTTCACTATACAAAAGTACGGAAAGTAAACAGGTGTAACTACTCATGAAAACATAGCCTACCTGGATGCCAAGCAGCTGCAACGATGAGTTTCTGGCTCCGTGGAGGCATTCCTGGCAGTCCTATAGGCCCGACTCCATGGTTTCGCGTCCCTTTCGCTGGAATCCCTCCTCCCCATGGCTCCCAAGACTTGGAGGGTTTTTGGAATAACTCTCGTCTGTTCTTGGGGTGAAGGGAAGAGAATGAAATTAAAAGCCCATTTTCTTGGTTTTTCTAATCTCGTCGCTCCGCTATAGCAGTCCGTGCTCCGCTATAGAGGTACCGCTATAGTGGAAAACTCCTGCTATAGCTGTCTTAAGCTGTGTTGACCGCCTCGACCACCGCTATAGCAGTATTTTCCACCGCTATAGCGAAGGCCACTACTAAGAACGGTTGCGCTCGTCACGGATAGAATGTATGAAAATCTCCCAATTTTGGCCATTTTACAACACACTTATTTTCTCGACGTTCTTGAATAACCCCTTCACATCAACCTCAATTCCGGGAGTTCTACTTACCCGAATTCGATTCCAAAAAGTTCCACGGACTCCTCTATGACTTAGCTACAAGGAAAACTAGCTCAAAATATGACATTTAACCCAATCCTTACCCGGATTGTCCTAGACCATACCTTGCTCCAAAACAGGGCGATACTAGCCTAGCCCAGAATTTTCAACTCCCAAACCCGAAATTTTTCTAACCTGAAACTTGGAACGAATGGTTTACCCGTAAAGACGAACCCGATCATTACAACAGTTATCAATTTACCCATTGTTCATCCCTGAACGATCTCTACAGCGGAGGGAAAGGACAAGCTCATCTCTCGATCTTAATGCTCTATCATGATAGCGTAAATATAACCTTACGCAAACCACCAAAACTTCCCAATCCCTTGGTATACCAGACTCAACCTAAAATTTAGCTCACTTTCGCTCTATCAAGGAATTCCTTCCTTTGAGCCCCAGAAGGCAACTAGATTACCCATCCCCGAGTCCCCAAGAAATATGGGGCCTCGCTGAAACACCGGAGCCAAAGAAACTCAACTAACGAACAACACAGTTTTTTCCTGCCAAGGGGACTAGATCCCACCATGGAGATCCCTTTCCTACTATACCCGAAGTTCTACTAGCCCAAACTCCATTCCAGAAGCTTCCTACGGGGTACTATGCCCCTCACATATCATCCTGTCACCTTACCCCTATCAACACTATGCCCCAAGATACCATATATCTCTAGACCACACAATAATGAGGATTTCATTGGGCTCACCCTACCTTGAGATTTTTATCAACCCTCGTCTTAGGAGGGGGATTTTCTACCCGGGCGCTTACACCCTAACCAATGCTATGGCGAGAAAATGCTCACCACGTAACAAGCAGTAACACTGGGTATTATTATGGTCACAAGAGACATGATAATGCTAAAGAAACCCTTTTAATAACCCCGCTCCTTCAATCGACCCTACCACTAAGGGTCATCAACACTAAACCAGTCAATAATCACCTCATCACATAGTCTATGAGCAGTGTCCAACACTACTCGATCAATCACAGGTCATATTTCCAGACTCCACATAGGTGACTATTCCCACCAATGGTCAGTCATAGTTTTTACCAATCCCCCGGGCTACCATATCTACCCTTTACTTTGGTCGCGCACGGATGCTAAGTATTCAGGCAAATTACCTTATATGCATGCTATATAAATTCTATAGTCGATTTCCTCATTTCACATGGCAGCTCGTAATGCAACCGTTGCCTTTAGATGCCCCGGGAATGAATGAAAATAGGGGAAAAATAGGGTGAGGCTTCTTCCTTGCTGACCTCCACTATAGCTGTTGGTCATTCCGCTATAGTGGTTCCACTATAGCGGATATTTCACCGCTATAGTGGTCCCGATGGTAACTGTACAGAAATTGAAATTTCCAGTAAGTGTATCAGTTCCCTTTCCCAGCTACCTTTGCTTAGTCCTGTAAATCCTTCCGTGGTCTTAAACCACCCTTAAGACCATTCCTGGCATCAAACGCATCACCATTCAGCATAAAATACTATCAATTAAAAAGAGTTAACACTAGACAATTGTTCCCAACAATATCTTCCCGCCATTACCCACTAATGACTCCCTTGTTCTCATGGTTCCCAACCAAATCCCGACTATCCTGAAACTGAAGCTTCCCTACAGTCACAGTTTCCAATCCCTTAATGATAAGCCCTTTTTCAAAATGCAGTACCACTTTTAAATCAAGACTCTTAACAACTTATCACGACCTAAGGTACACAGAATTTTTCACATGTATGACCCTCTGCAAACTCAACATGCACGACAGACAATAATTTACACACATTTCAAGCAAGTCACACGAGAGGTGTGCAACACAACATTTCAACTTCAAGTTACAACCAAATCAAGTCATAACCAAATCAAGTCACAAAATTTACTCTTTATTCGTCCCATGGATGACCATTAGTTGATCATCCATGTCTTACCATAACTCCCGCTATTAAGCAATAATAGCCCTTGTCCCTAGTACTTATTCACATACTAACCACTTGAAACCTGAGTTCCCACAAGTGTATATACCCTTTTTCCCTTATCATTTTTACCAATGATAAGACCCTGCCCAACATTTAGCATACATTTTCCACTTGAATTACAAAACAAGAATTTCTTCAATCATTAATACATAACCAGTTAAGACTCTTTATTAACTACAAATTTCAAGGCAACTCAGCAATTACACACCATAAAATTGCTGTCATTCAAACAATGCAATACATACAATCATGAGTCTTAAGCTCTGACATTCAATCAAACCAGTTTCATCACCTTTCATTCGCTTCATGGATGACCGTTAGCTGATTTATCCATCCTTTATATAGCCTCCCAGGCCAGATACCAATTGGAACCTTCCCAATTCCAATTTTCCTTGCTTGTCTTACTGCAACCGGAATCCAATGACATCCCTACTTCGTTGAGATACCAATTGGAATCGAAAGATACCAATTGGACTCAACTCATACAAGCGAGTGAAACAAACCGCACGAAAAGGAATGAAAGAAGAGAGATGCTTCCTAGAATGCTTCATAGCTTCCCTAGGATTAGATGTGGAAGTCTACACACCAATCTGCAGGACTCTATTTGACATATTGCTCTTGTATTGGGAGACTGGTAACCTGGGCTCTGATACCATTTGTCATGACCCAACTACTGGGCCATGCAGGCACATACTCTAATCCACCTATATAGGAGAACCCTTACCACCCGAACCAACAAGCAATGCGGAAAAGAAAATAAACCATTAAATAAGTCCCTTAAATAGATGAAAAATCCTTTTTACAAATAGTTTAGAAAAAAAAATGACTTAAAGAATTTGCGAAAAACATTTACAATATGAAACAACCTCCCCAGAACCTAGTCTAAGCTGGTACAAGAGCTTCTACAAGATGATCTTATAACATAAAATGGACACAACTTCCACGATAGAAGAAAGTAGGAGCTGCTAGAACATCACCGCAATCCTGAACCTGTGAAATATCACCAACCCTACAACCAGACTATACCAAAAAGGTATAGCAACAGTAGAGTCTGTACAAACACACATACTAGTAGGCATCATCGGTCGACCCGAATCCATTCCTACCATCATATAAGAAAATAAAGAAAACATGGAATAAACATTATAGCTCCCTCCTTCACCTTTAACCTTGACCCTGACATCTAGGACTTCCCAAGTCATCTTGTCACCTATACTTCCCAAGTTACCTTGTCACCTAGACTTCCCAAGTCACCTTGACACGTAGACTTCCTAAGTCACCTTGTCACCTAGACTTCCCAAGTCACCTAGCAACCATTGACACATGCAATGACAATAACATAGTTATATCTAAATCCCTTTTGAATCTCGAAACTTGTACCCTCCAAGGATCCTCTAACCATACCTAAGTGTTCAACCGGGTGCCCAGTCTACCCCAAGACCCATCCTTACCTCATTAATCACAAATAAACCTTGAACGTCATTAGTACACTTAATGATAATAAATTGTGAACTCATAACCTCTTTTACATAGTCCGGACCCACCCGGTTTCCCCCTAACATATCTAGGTGTTAACATGACAACACGGTCTACACCAAGACCAACTATTAATTAACATCATAACCCAGTATACACCAAGACCAACTAATAACGTGATATAACAACTCGGCCTACACCAAGACCAATCTCATAACATGATATAACAACCTGACCTACACCAAGACCAACTAATTAACATGATATAACAACCCGGCCTACACCAAGACCAAACTCAGCTGACATATCGAGATTCTCGGTCACAGAAGGACAACCATCGAATATCACAATTCAATGCAACAATATCAATGCAATGCAACAATACCAATGCAATGCAACAATACCAATGCGATGAGGCAGTAACATAAACCCGTACCAGGAGATAACGCTCAAAGTACCACTCCAATTAAGAAGCGTAAGCGATCGTTGTCAAATATAGAACCCAACAAAGATTGGGGTCGATCCCACAGAGAATATGGTGAAAATTAAGTTGTTAGGGAATTAGTTGACTGATGGTCAATAGTTTCCGGTAAATAAAGAGGGGTTTTTGTGTGAACAGTGAGTAAGCAAAACGAACAATAATGTATGAGTGAAAATCAAGATGAGAGAGACCTAGGGAAGTGTTCACCATGGCATTGTAACAATATCGATTCTAAGCTTAACCGGGTTCTTTCTATATGCATGTCACGATGTGATTGAATTAATGGTATCTTATCTAAACGTTTCTCAACCAAATAGATGAATTTACTTTTCAATTCTCTCGAACTTGAAAAGGTGTGCTTTTAGATTTCAATCCTAAACATCAAGTAGATTAATCTAGTTACAACATTAATCATAAGACGAGAGTTAGTAGTCTCGAATCCTCGTCGTTAATCAAGTTTCCCGATTTTAATCTCTTTACTCAAGAAATTAAACCTAGGCATGTTCTAATGTTTGCAACCACTAGAAAATGTTAAATAATGAATGATTAACAACGTGACCACATATATATTGAACCTGTCGCTACCCGGAATCTATATCACTACTTTAGCCATGGCTTCCACAACCCTAGTTGTGGGAGATTTAGTTAATCATGCTTGTAGAAGAATAGAAGAAAGTCATATTCATAATAAAGAAAAGAGATCCTTACAATATGGTGAAAACAATCTTCAATTATTCCAAGAACAAGAAAACAAAGATCCCAAGAACAAATCAAGAACACGTTTTCAAGACAAGGAAAACGTGTTTCTTGCTCTCAAATCCTCTCCTAAAACTATTGGGAGAACTATTGTAAAAAGCTTGACAAATAAAATAAACCTAACATAGGGTATTTATAGGAGTCTAGGAAACAAATCCCAAAAATGCTCGGATTCCGCGTAGCGGACTGCCTCAGGGTGACGCCTTGGGCGACGGACCGTCACCACCTTGACGGCCCGTCACGGTGGCCGTCACCACTAGGCAGTGGTGCTGCCCCATCTTGACGCCTTGGGCTTGACGGTCCGTCACACGGACCGTCACTCTTATCTAGAATGTCGTTTTGCCCGTATTTCCTTCCGTTTCCATATTTGTCTCCATTTCCTACAAATATAACATAAAACCATCAAAAACGACGACGGTTGCTTGAAAATGTACGATTGTTCTTAGTTAAAAGGAGTCGAAAGTGCCGTAAAATGGCGGCACATCACACCCTCAACTTAGACGTTCGCTTGTCCTCAAGCAACATAACATAAAAAGAAAAACAACACGACGACTCAACTAAGCAAACAAACTCGTGTCTCTAGCAACTCATGGTCATTCAACATCTTATTCAATTTTAATTCAAGCTCTCTCGTAGCACACAAATGTATGAAACGCTAACTTGCAAGGATCCAAACATGTCATTCCGATATGATAGAATATTCTACATACACACGCGCAACTATCCTAACAATCAATAGACAATACAAAAACTTTGGTGCCCTCACCACAAAGAAATTCCACACACAAGATTTGGGACTAGGTAAGCGCTCACACTCACAAATGATTTCAAACAATGCACATGCGATACCATAGGCTTGCCCTTACTATTCTATTTCAGTTCTTCAGAAAGCCGCTCAGGATCACTACAGGACTTGTTTTGGCTTGTAATGAGGCTTCAGGTGCAGGTAGGATACATTTAGGGGTTAGTGACTAAGCCCTCCTTGGAATCACCGACATCTTATTACCACATAACTTTACTTTGTCCATCCTTATTCACCTTTTTATTTCCTTCTCTCTAGCTGCAGGTGCGGCCTCTTTATTTTGACAATTCTTTTTATTACTTTTTCGATCTTTTTCATCTCTTTTTTTTTTCTTAGGCACACACCCTCATTCTATTCACAACCAATCTTCTCCATCCTCTTTTTCTTATCATTCACCTCTATAGTAGCCACCCTCAACTTAGGCTGATTGCCTGCGTTGAGGTGCACAATGTCCAAGGGAGGACCAGGGCCAAAACAGGGTTTACCTCTATAGTAGCCACCCTCAACTTAGGCTGATTGCCTGAGTTGAGGTGCACGATGTCCAAGGAAGGACCAGGGCCAAAATAGGGATTCACGTTGAACAGGAACGGTGACAGGTTATTGAAAGAATAAGATCAATTATGGCTCAAACAGGGATCAAAGGGATTATTTATATTTGGACGGTCTTTTAGGTTAAGTGGATTGCATACAAAAAGGGCCTGTGATCCTTTCCTAAGCAACCAAACTTCGAACTTAACAAAATAGACCGGGCAAGTTCTAGATGCATGCACAGAGTAAGAATTTATAACAATAATCTCACACACTCTTGGCACCAAGAAACTATATCGCTACCAACTATCAAACAACCGCTCGGCTTAAGCATCCTCATTCTAATCATAATCACACAATGACATTCAAGGATCCAGACAGTCAATCGTTTCAACATAAGTACAAAACCAGAAATGTTTTAAGGGGGCCTCCTTTTAGTAACAAAAAATGCCATGCTCATCACTATAGACACTAACAAAAATTTAAAAATAACAACCTAAACATGCCGGTTCTACTAGATAGCACACCGGAGGGAAAAGAAACACGGCAACAAAAACCCTCGGTAGTGACTCACAGGTTTCCCCACACCCTCAACTTAGACTCATGCATTGTCCCCAATGCATCCATATGAAAGCTAAAAACTGTGAGAGAAAGGAATACCTGTGAAGTCGATAGGACTCAGATTCTGGAATGATGTTGGAGACCGCCAGGGTCTCCAAAATAGGAAAACTCGATGGAGTGTGTGCACGCGACACACTTCTGTTGCGTTCCAGCTTCTTCTTTCATCGGCTCCGTAGCTAGTCGCGACAACGTTTTTGCTCTTTATTTGCAGATTCTCTTGCGGTGTTTTTGTTTCCTTGATTTATTTTCACCGCCTTCCTCTACACGTTTCCCTTCTCGCAGCATCCTTCTCACAACAGCTAGAGTCTCGACCAAACCCTTCTCTTCAAGATGAACCTCCGCAGGAGCTTCCTCAATAACATTGACGACCGCGACCACCCTCATGTCACTTAGTTGCTTCATCAATTTAGACACATCGAACTTGACAACTTTATTGTTTAGCCTGAAGGTCAGTTCGTTTCTTTCCATGTCAACCAATACTCTTCCCGTGGCTAGCAACGGTCATCCCAAGATTATGGAAACTTCAAAATCCACTTCGCAATCCAAGATCACAAAGTCAGCTGGGAAGATAAGCTTACCGATCTTTACTAGCACATCAGACAATATTCCCACGGGCCGCTTTACCAAACCGTCAGCCATCAACACTCTCATGGACATTGGTTTAGGAGCTCCCAAACCCAATTGTTTATAGACTGCTAGCGGCATCAGGGTGATGCTAGCACCAAGATCACATAAGGCTCTTCCGAAGCCGAGTTTCCCTATAGTACAGGGAACAGTAAACGCACCTGGATCTTCCTTTTTGTCTACTAATGACCTTGAGGAAATAGCACTGCATTGGTGGAGGTTGTCTTCTGGTTCAAAACTTACCGACCTTTTCTTTGTAATCAAGTCCTTCATGAACTTGGCATAACCGGGCATTTGTTCAAGCGCTTTCACCAATGGGATGTTTATTGATATTTGCTTGAGCATGGTCAGGAAATTCAGGAACTTACCATCTTTCGCTTTCTTCTTCAGGCGTTGTGGGAAAGGAGGTGGTGGTCGAGGCATCATAGTTGGAAGCGTTTCAGCTTCCTTGCTTTTCTCCGCGGGCTTTTGAGTAGCCTCTTCAACCTCTTTGTCGTTGGCGTCATCACTCTCAACTTGAGTCTGAATTATCGGATGTGATTCCGGTAATATTTTGCCGCTTCTTGTAGTGATCGCCATGCAGCTTGCGTCATTCCTCGGGTTTTGAATCGTGTCACTCGGCAAGGTACCTGTCTTCCTTGGGTTTAAAGATGCCGAGATTAAGCCCACTTGCTGCTCCAATTGCTTAATCGAAGTGGAATGCGCCTCCACTATTTGACTCATGGCCGATAACTCAGTCCTTATCTCCTTCACCCCAGAGTCAGTCGATTCTACCTTCAGCAGCATCTTCGCCATCATGTTCTCTAGCTTGGAAGTCCCTGCCTCGTTGCTAGCTTTATCCCGATTACCAGGTGGTACATACAACCCACCTCTATCAGTGTTATTCCTCCAGTTTCCTTGCTTGCGATCTCTGTAACCAGCTTTCTCATAGTAGTTGTCCTTCTGATAGGTCCGACCTTGGTTTCCTTGGCCATTGTCCTGGAAACCCCCCAAGTAATTCGCCTCCTCATCAGTTTCCAACTCTGCTTCTCTACCTTGGGAACCAACAGCTTTTACCTTCTCCATACCTCCTGAGAACAAGTGCTTTGTCAGTAGGTCCAACTGCGTTTTCAGATGCGCCATGTCTTGGTCGCGCTCCTCATCTTTTCTGCGCTGCTCAGCTGACATACCAACTGCATAAGTGCTAGTTGCTACCTCTGAATCCCGTGTATGCTAGGCCCTGTTGGTTTTGGTGAGCCTGTCCAAAATAGCTGTGGCATCGGCAAAAGTGCGACCCATAAACGCTCCACCTGCTGCGTTGTCCAACGTTGGCTTGGTACCCGAATTCAGTGCCCTGTAGAATGTTTGCATCAAAAATTCATCGTTCAACTGATGGTTAGGGCATTGTGATATCTTCTTTTTAATTCGCAACCAGGTCTCGTGCAATGCTTCGTGAGGTTGCTGTCTGAAATTGCTAATCTCATCCCTCAACTGTATCATCCTAGAGGGAGGAAAGAACCTTTCTAGGAAAGCTCCTCTCAACTCTCCCCAAGTTGCGATAGAGTCGGGGGTCAGCTCTGTCAACCACAACGCTGCCTCATCAGACAGAGACAACGGAAACAACCTGAGCCTGATTGCTGTCTGACTCACGCCCGGCAGTTCGAACGACTTGCATATGCCCACGAAATTCATTAGATGCTGGTTTGGATCATCCCCAGCGGCACCTCGGAACACTCCTCTCAAGTTCAACAGCTGGATCATCGTGCTAGTGATGTTGAACTTGGCTCCGGGCGCTAGCGGTGGAAGAGCAATGGCGCCTGTAGCGCCAACTCCATCCAAGTCGATATCCTCATCATTCAGCATAACATCGTCCTGCAGACCACCAACATTCAGATTTTGTTGGGCCTGCAGTTCTGCAGCGAGCCTTGCTGCCTCTTGTTGTGCGGCCATATTACGCCTTAACGTTCTAGCAAGCTCGGGGTCGTAAGGTAATGTTGATTCACCCGAGCGTCGGGTACTTGGCATGCACAACTCTGTACCCTGTCAAAAACAAAAACAACAAATAAACGTAAAAGCAGGAAAGTATGACTAAGAGTCAAATAAACACACCGGACTTAACAAACAACCGTATTCCCCGACAACGGCGCCAAAATTTGATAACGCTCAAAGTACCACTCCAATTAAGAAGCGTAAGCGATCGTTGTCAAATATAGAACCCAACAAAGGTTGGGGTCGATCCCACAGAGAATATGGTGAAAATTAAGTCGTTAGTGAATTAGTTGACTGATGGTCAATAGTTTCCGGTAAATAAAGGGGGGGTTTTGTGTGAACAGTGAGTAAACAAAACGAACAATAATGTATGAGTGAAAATCAAGATGAGAGAAACCTAGGGAAGTGTTCACCATGGCATTGTAACAATATCAATTCTAAGCTTAACCGGGTTCTTTCTATATGCATGTCACGATGTGATTGAATTAATGGTATCATCTAAACGTTTCTCAACCAAATATACGAATTTACTTTTCAATTCTCTCGAACTTGAAAAGGTGTGCTTTTAGATTTCAATCCTAAACATCAAGTAGATTAATCTAGTTACAGCATTAATCATAAGACGAGAGTTAGTAGTCTTGAATCCTCGTCGTTAATCAAGTTTCCTGGTTTTAATCTCTTTACTCAAGCAAATTAAACCTAGGCATGTTCTAATGTTTGCAACCACTAGAAAATGTTAAATAATGAATGATTAACAATGTGACCACATATATATTGAACCCGTCGCTACTCGGAATCTATATCGCTACTTTAGCCATGGCTCCCACAACCCTAGTTGTGGGAGGTTTAGTTAATCATGCTTGTAGAAGAATAGAAGAAAGTCATATTCATAATAAAGAAAAGATATCCTTACAATATGGTGAAAACAATCTTCAATTATTCCAAGAACAAGAAAACAAAGATCCTAAGAACAAATCAAGAACACGTTTTCAAGACAAGGAAAACGTGTTTCTTGCTCTCAAATCCTCTCCTAAAACTATTGGGAGAACTATTGTAAAAAGCTTGACAAATAAAATAAACCTAACATAGGGTATTTATAGGAGTCTAGGAAACAAATCCCAAAAACGCTCGGATTCCACGTAGCGGACTGCCTCAGGGTAACGCCTTGGGCGACGGACCGTCACCACCTTGACGGCCCGTCACAGTGGCCGTCACCACTAGGCAGTGGTGCTGCCCTATCTTGACGCCTTGGGCTTGACGGTCCGTCACGAGCTTGACGGTCCGTCACACGGACCGTCACTCTTATCCAGAACGTCGGTTTGCCCGTATTTCCTTTCGTTTCCATGTTTGTCTCCATTTCCTACAAATATAACATAAAACCATCAAAAACGATGACGGTTGCTTGAAAACGTACGATTGTTCTTAGTTAAAAGGAGTCAAAAGTGCCGTAAAATGGCGGCACATCACACCCTCAACTTAGACGTTCGCTTGTCCTCAAGCAACATAACATAAAAAGAAAAACAACACGACGACTCAACTAAGCAAACAAACTCGTGTCTCTAGCAACTCATGGTCATTCAACATCTTATTCAATTTTAATTCAAGCTCCCTCGTAGCACACAAATGTATGAAACGCTAACTTGCAAGGATCCAAACATGTCATTCCGATATAATAGAACATTCGACATACACACGCGCAGCTATCCTAACAATCAATAGACAATACAGAAACTTTGGTGCCCTCACCACAAAGAAATTCCACACACAAGATTTGGGACTAGGTAAGCGCTCACACTCACAAATGATTTCAAACAATGCACATGCGATACCATAGGCTTGCCCTTACTATTCTATTTCAGTTCTTCAGAAAGCCGCTCAGGATCACTACAGGACTTGTTTAGGCTTGTAATGAGGCTTCGGGTGCAGGTAGGATACATTTAGGGGTTAGTGACTAAGCCCTCCTTGGAATCACCGACATCTTATTACCACATAACTTTACTTTGTCCATCCTTATTCACCTTTTTATTTCCTTCTCTCTAGCTACAGGTGCGGCCTCTTTATTTTGAGAATTCTTTTTATTACTTTTTCGATCTTTTTCACTTCTTTTTATTTCTTCTTTATTATCCTTCACCTCTGTAGTAGCCACCCTCAACTTAAGCTGATTGCCTGCGTTGAAGTGCACAATGTCCAAGGGCGGACCAGGGCCAAAACAAGGTTTACCTCTATAGTAGCCACCCTCAACTTAGGCTGATTGCCTGCGTTGAGGTGCACGATGTCCAAGGAAGGACCAGGGCCAAAATAGGGATTCACGTTGAACAGGAACGGTGACAGGTTATTGAAAGAATAAGATCAATTATGGCTCAAACAGGGATCAAAGGGATTATTTATATTTGAACGGTCTTTTAGGTTAAGTGGACTGCATACAAAAAGGGCCTGTGATCCTTTCCTAAGCAACCAAACTTCGAACTTAACAAAATAGACCGGGCAAGTTCTAGATGCATGCACAGAGTAAGAATTTATACCAATAATCTCACACACTCTTGGCACCAAGAAACTATACCGCTACCAACTATCAAACACCCGCTCGGCTTAAGCATACTTATTCTAATCATACTCACACAATGACATTCAAGGATCCAAACAGTCAATCGTTTCAACATAAGTACAAAACCAGAATTTTTTTTAAAGGGGCCTCGTTTTAGTCAAGAAAACGCCATG